>SNVD02007414.1:2887500-2897586 GCA_013180625.2 Boswellia sacra | reverse complement strand
GGATGATAGAGTTCGAAAAGAAAACAAATCACATAAGGGTCCCTGCGGAAGCTAATAATCCTGCCACAGAGAGGTGTCCCTGCCATCTCCAATACAAGTGGTAAATTTACCTCTGCACCAATCCCTGCTCAGAAGAATCTTCCGCCAAGACCAGGATGCCCCAGAAGTAACCCGAACCTGCCAAAAGGACCGACCTCGAAGAAGCACATAGTGAACCCACGAAGACCAAGTGGAGGACTTGTCCGAGAGCAATCTCCAAATGTGTTTCAAAATAGCCGCCCGGTTCCAATCCTTAACCCGTTTAATCCCCAGACCTCCCTCCTTTAAAGGGTGACAAACCGAGCTCCATGCTACCTTTGCCCCAAAACGAGAGAGAGAAGTACCTCTCCAAAGAAAGGCTGCAAGAATACCCTCAATCCTCCGCACCACTGCTGTAGGTAGAATGAACATGGAGGACCAATAGACCTGGATAGAAAAAAGCACTGATTTGATTAGCTGGAGCCGACCAGCATAAGTCAGACTCGCTGAAGTCCATAACCGGATTCTAGACACGATCCTCTCAATCAAAGGCTCACAATCCGATAGTCGTAATCGAGTACTAAGCAACGGTACTCCCAAATATCTGACAGGTAGAGTGCCAATCTGAAAATCCAAGATAGCCTGTAAAGCGATTTGCTTATCCTCACTAACCCCTGAGAAGAAGACATGGCTCTTGGCTGAATTGGTAACCAACCCGGAGAGCCATGCAAACTCATCTAAAGCATCTCTGATCACTTTTACAGAAACATCATCTGCTCTACAAAAAACCATCAGATCATCGGCAAAGCAAAGGTGAGTAAGGGATACCTGCTGGCATCGCCAATGAAAGTGGAAACCCGGCCTATGAGCAGCCTCTCGAAGAATACCACTCAAAACCTCCATAGCTAACACGAAAAGGTAAGGAGATAGAGGATCACCCTGTCGGACTCCTCTGGATGCAGTAAAGAAACCATGGAGCTCCCCATTCAACGAAATTGAGAAGTGTGCGGAAGATAAGCAGGTCCCTATCCACTGAATCATACACTCTGGAATACCAATAGTACGTAGCCCCACACAAATGAAATCCCAGCTGACTGTATCAAAAGCTTTGCGAAGGTCCACTTTAAGAGCACACCGCGGCGGTGAACTCCCAAGGTGGTAATTGTGCATGAGCTCCTGTGCCAGCAAAATGGCATCAGAAATCCTCCTTCCTGGGACAAAGGCAGATTGTGAACTCCCAATTACATCAGGTAAGACGGTTTTGAAC
Organism: Boswellia sacra; assembly: GCA_013180625.2. Taxonomy (NCBI): domain Eukaryota; kingdom Viridiplantae; phylum Streptophyta; class Magnoliopsida; order Sapindales; family Burseraceae; genus Boswellia; species Boswellia sacra. Next base: position 2,896,301 of record SNVD02007414.1, on the reverse strand, counting down.
CGATTCACAATCACTTTTGAGATACACTTATAAAGCACATTACAGCAGGAAATCGGTCTAAAGTCATTCATGGTCCTCGGGCGTTCCACCTTGGGAATCAGAGCAATCTTGGTAGCATTAACACACCTAGGCATCCGACAGGTAGCAAAAAAATGTCGCACAGCGGCTCTAAACTCTGCACCAATAATCCCCCCAAGCTTTCTTAAAAAACAGAGAGGTATATCAATCTGGCCCAGGAGCTTTGTCATCAGGGATGGAGAACAGAGCTGTCTTGATCTCGTCATCGGTAATAGGGCAAACCAAGGAAGGCAACATCGCCTCTAAAATCCTCCCAGAAAAGAACCTAGAAGCATCCGCGACAGAAGGTCGTACAGGAGCAGTGAGCAGCCTCTGAAAAAAATCCACTGCCAGGCTACCTAAACCGCTCCGATCGGCAATCACTGTACCATCCTCATCCTCAAGCTGATGAATCCGTTTCCTGACTTGTCGATGGATCAAAGATCTGTGAAAAAACTTAGTATTTTTATCCCCTAAAGTGAGCCACTGAACTCTGGATCTTTGACGAAAGAAAGCCTCCTTATCCTGAACAAAGTCTAGAGTATTGCTTGCAGAGATCTCTCTCAGCAGAAATGCATTCTACTGAAAATGGGTCCGCATCTAGAGCAGCCTGAGCTGTAGCCCACTGTGCCCGAGCCTCAATAACCCTGCTAGAAATGTTACTAGAAGTTCGACCATGGAGAGTTTTAAGTTCTCGCTTCAGCATACCTAACTTCTGAGTGAAACAATACATGGGGTTGCCATTTACTGGAGAATCCCAAACCCTCTGAACAATATCTAGAAAATCCTCACGATCAGCCCAGAAATTCAGAAATTTAAAAGAGGTGGGCCCTCGATGTCGTTTATCTGTAATCCGGATAACCATAGCACAATGATCAGAGACATCTCTAGGGAGGATCTCTGAAAAGGTACCCGGCCAAGTCGAGAGCCAGGAAGAACTACCAAAGCTCCAGTCCATAGTCCCCTCTCCTTCTTGTCCATTATGCCAAGTGTAACGAAGCCCAGAAGATGGAATTCTGATCAACTCCGCATCATGAACACACTGCCCAAACTCATCCATATAACCATGCCAAGTTTGATCCCCACCAACCCTGTCTGAAGACCTCAAGATAGCATTGAAATCACCCAATGCCATCCATGGAAGATCGCCAAAAGTTACAGCCTGATCTCTTATGGAGTCCCATAACGGCCGACGAATACCCGGGTCATTAAAGCCATAAACAAAAACCAACCCAAAAGAGATATTATCGGATAAACTGGTAACCCGACAAACAATCCACTGGGGGGAACACTGTAAGCTTCTTATGCTATACAACGTAGGATCCCAACAAACTAAGATTCTACATGCAATCGAATCAGTGACGTTCGACAAGAAACCCCAAGAGGGACAAACTGTAGAAACAACCGACTCAAGATGCTGCTAATCAACCTTAGTTTCCAAAAGACCAATTATACTCAAGGGAGAATCTAGCACAATCCAGTTCGCTAACTGCCCCTTGCGTAAGAAGCCGTTTAGGCCTCTAACCTTCCAATTCCTATCATAGGAAAACTGTAACAATCAGCAAACTGGAAAAAACTCGTCAGGCAAGGGGCTATTGCGCCCCCGACCCCTTTGCCTCCTCCAATCTTGTTGGACTTGCTTACCCTCTGCCCCAAGAAAAGGATCAGTAGGCTGTATGCTATCTAATGGTGATATATTAAGAGTCTCAGAGTTAGCTTCTGAGGATGATGGAGTCGATGGATCATCAGACAAGGAAGCCTCCTTGTTTATGGTACACTCCGACAAGTGATAAGGCCCAGGCCGAAACTGATCTGTCTTAACAATAGCAAGTGAATCAGGAGCCGTCTCAGACTCTGAATCTGGATCCGATGATGAAATATCATCCTTAGCAATAGTCACCAAAGCCCTGTCGATAGCAACTGGTCCCACAATTGCTAAGGTAGAAGCTGAATGCTCAGTATGATCAACTTCTGTAACATCAGGGGCTATAACCTTTCCCTTGTCCCTCGAGGTGGGGACTGAAGTAGTAACTGGCGTCTTAGCCTCACGAGATGTAGGATGCACAACCGGCACATGACAGGTATGTCCAAATAAGCAACACTTAGGACAACGTTTCGGTTTCCATTCATATTCTACTCTGATCTTGATAGGCTCAGAGGATAGCTTACACCGGATCTCAAAGTCCTGCACTGGAGAATGCTCCGCATCTATCTCAACACAAACCCTGGCATAAGATAACCGAGTCCGCTCATATGTCATCTTGTCACAAGATAATGGTCGACCAACCATACTCGAAACAGCACTAAGAGCTTTGGCTGACCACAGAGGAAATGGTAGCCCATGCAAGCGAACCCAGACTGGGATCCTGGAGATCCTACTCTGGTCAAAGGAGAAGTGAGGATTCCACTGTTGGAGAATGATGTGATTCCCACCAAACATCCAGGGTCCTCTTTCTAAAATGTCATGGACCTCCTCTACGGTCCTGAATCTGAATATCAAGAAGCCTGTCCCAGTAGAGCGGACATCCTCCAAACCACTAGATTTCCATGCACGCATGGCAATGGAACGTGCAGCATGAAAAGGCATAGTATATCCCGGAAAGAATCCCACAATACAGCGTAGCCAATCAGCCCCAGCATCATCTACCAAATCATCTGGGAGTTCAAGGATCGAACCTGAGACCTTTTTGGCTATCGGGTCAAGCTGAAATCTAGTGTTAGCCTCAGTAACCCGAATCCTGTCAGCCCAAGAACCGGGTGTTTTAGGTAAAGGTTGTGTGTGGGTGGTTTTTCGAGTAGGTGGGTGTGTTTGAGTGTCACGAGGTGGGTGTTTTGGCTGGTTAGGTTTGGTAGTGGCGGGGGCGGCCATGGTGGAGATGGTGTGGTGCAGGCTAGGAAAAATATGGTGAAAAAACTCCAAGTAGCAAACAACCCGAACCAGACGAGAACTCCAAAGAATCCAACCAACAATCCAAATACCAACAGTCCAAACAACCAGTGTACACAAAATAGCAAGTTCACAACAGTTTAATAAGCGAAAGATGATAAAGTGAAATTGCAGTAGAGGGTGGGCATACCGGTCACCAAATCGGGCATGAAATAAGACTGATGAATAGTTCTCGTCGACGTCGCTCCTTAGATTTTATTATCCACAAGGAATTTGATGGTCGACCAAGAAGCAAGTATGCATGAAATAGGCCGAGTAGCAACCTGCCAGGATCGGTGAATAGTGCCACCGGATGAACAGTGCCTCCGCCTTCAGGAATAGTATTCCCGGAAAGGAAAATGCGATTTCAGGAGAAAAAACTGGGAATCTGACAACGCAACACAAGTGAAAGTTGATCGACGACTCCTGATCTACAGACTGATGCCGAAGGTGACGACCCACTTGCCGTCCAAGAGAAAACCGGTCGTGAACAGTAATTAAAAAAGGTCGTGAACGGGGTAGAAGACAGTCGAACCAGGTTTCGGCGCTGAAGGAAGAATTGCAGATCGGGCCGAAACGAAGGTGACTACGCTGGTGGTGACTATTCACTTGCCACCTGAGGTAGTGAATAGTGAAAACCGATTGTCTTCTAGCACAGATTTGAACGTCTTCCAGTCAAAATCTCCAAGGGCTCAAGAAGGAAAGTTTGATTATCGTGCTTAGATCTACAATATGCGTAAATCCTAAGACCTAACTCACAAAACCGACGAAGTGAACAGTAACTCCGGCGGTGTCATTTGAGAGAAAAAAATTTTTTCTTTCCCTAAACCCTAAACCCTAAACCCTAAACCCTAAACCCTAAACCCTAAACCCTAAACCCTAAACTTTTTTTTTGAAAAAATTAATAATTACATTAAAGAAAACCAATTTACATGATACGAGGGGCATACCCCAAGGATGTCACAATGGACACAAAATACAAAAAGGGCAGGAAAACCCGATCGAAGCAACAACAAAGGACCAAAATAGCCCAAAAAAACAAGAACAAAACTAAGGTAGGCACGCAGGCCTTAGGCAAAAATTGCCAAAACAAACTAGTCAGCTATGCCCCAAATGGCCCGAAACTGTGCAGAAATCACAAATTTATCCTTCAAGTCAAGAACCCGAGTCCGAATCAAATCATAAATATCCCCTGTGATTTCCGGACGAGTACGACGTCGCTGCTGAAAAATACGATTGTTCCTCTCATACCAGATAAAATAAACCGTGGCAGAAAGAACCAACCGTGCAAGCACATGTCGAAAATCCTTTCGACTTTGTAGATGAAGGGAGGACCACTGAAGAAGCGAACCCCAACCAAAGGATGGCCATGTCATGAGAGTCTTCGCTGTCATCTCTCGCCAGATGGAAGAGGAAAATGGACAACGAAAGAATAGATGTCCATGTGTCTCCGTGTCTGATCCACACAAAACACATGTTGCAGAGGATATTGTGCCATGACGCCGAAGACGATCCATAGTATGCAACCTCTCTAAAGAGGCGAGCCAAAGGATAAAAGAGTGTCTCGGGACATGACCCGGGAACCAGAGCAAGTGATGAAAAGAGTTCACCGATCGTCTAGCCCGCAGAATATCCCAAGCTGAGTCAATGGAAAAGATACCCGAAGGGTGTCCCTTCCAAACCTGGTGATCAGAAGCCCCAATAGTCGGATGAAACGTGATTGAGTCCCAAATCAACTGAAGATCCGACCCTCCAATTGGAAAATTCCAATCCCCATCCTGAATAATATCCGACACCCTAGCATTCGATGGTAGGCCCGTGGATGATAGAGTTCGAAAAGAAAACAAATCACATAAGGGTCCCTGCGGAAGCCAATAATCCTGCCACAGAGAGGTGTCCCTGCCATCTCCAATACAAGTGGTAAATTTACCTCTGCACCAATCCCTGCTCAGAAGAATCTTCCGCCAAGACCAGGATGCCCCAGAAGTAACCCGAACCTGCCAAAAGGACCGACCTCGAAGAAGCACATGGTGAACCCACGAAGACCAAGTGGAGGACTTGTCCGAGAGCAATCTCCAAATGTGTTTCAAAATAGCCGCCCGGTTCCAATCCTTAACCCGTTTTATCCCCAGACCTCCCTCCTTTACAGGGTGACAAACCGAGCTCCATGCTACCTTTGCCCCAAAACGAGAGAGAGAAGTACCTCTCCAAAGAAAGGCTGCAAGAATACCCTCAATCCTCCGCACCACTGCTGTAGGTAGAATGAACATGGAGGACCAATAGACCTGGATAGAAAAAAGCACTGATTTGATTAGCTGGAGCCGACCAGCATAAGTCAGACTCGCGGAAGTCCATAACCGGATTCTAGACACGATCCTCTCAATCAAAGGCTCACAATCCGATAGTCGTAATCGAGTACTAAGCAAAGGTACTCCCAAATATCTGACAGGTAGAGTGCCAATCTGAAAATCCAAGATAGCCTGTAAAGCGATTTGCTTATCCTCACTAACCCCTGAGAAGAAGACATGGCTCTTGGCTGAATTGGTAACCAACCCGGAGAGCCATGCAAACTCATCTAAAGCATCTCTGATCACTTTTACAGAAACATCATCTGCTCTACAAAAAACCATCAGATCATCGGCAAAGCAAAGGTGAGTAAGGGATACCTGCTGACATCGCCAATGAAAGTGGAAACCCGGCCTCTGAGCAGCCTCTCGAAGAATACCACTCAAACCCTCCATAGCTAACACGAAAAGGTAAGGAGATAGAGGATCACCCTGTCGGACTCCTCTGGATGCAGTAAAGAAACCATGGAGCTCCCCATTCAACGAAATTGAGAAGTGTGCGGAAGATAAGCAGGCCCGTATCCACTGAATCATACACTCTGGAATACCAATAGTCCGTAGTCCCACACAAATGAAATCCCAGCTGACTGTATCAAAAGCTTTGCGAAGGTCCACTTTAAGAGCACACCGCGGCGGTGAACTCCCAATGTGGTAATTGTGCATGAGCTCCTGTGTCAGCAAAATGGCATCAGAAATCCTCCTTCCTGGGACAAAGGCAGATTGTGAACTCCCAATTACATCAGGTAAGACTGTTTTGAACCGATTCACAATCACTTTTGAGATACACTTATAAAGCACATTACAGCAGGAAATCGGTCTAAAGTCATTCATGGTCCTCGGGCGCTCCACCTTGGGAATCAGAGCAATCTTGGTAGCATTAACACACCTAGGCATCCGACAGGTAGCAAAAAAATGTCGCACAGCGGCTCTAAACTCTGCACCAATAATCCCCCAAGCTTTCTTAAAAAACAGAGAGGTATATCCATCTGGCCCAGGAGCTTTGTCATCAGGGATGGAGAACAGAGCTGTCTTGATCTCGTCATCGGTAATAGGGCAAACCAAGGAAGGCAACATCGCCTCTAAATCCTCCCAGAAAAGAACCTAGAAGCATCCGCGACAGAAGGTCGTACAGGAGCAGTGAGCAGCCTCTGAAAAAAATCCACTGCCAGGCTACCTAAACCGCTCCGATCGGCAATCACTGTACCATCCTCATCCTCAAGCTGATGAATTCGATTCCTGACTTGTCGATGGAACAAAGATCTGTGAAAAACTTAGTATTTTTATCCCCTAAAGTGAGCCACTGAACTCTGGATCTTTGACGAAAGAAAGCCTCCTCATCCTGACAAAGTCTAGAGTATTGCTTGCAGAGATCTCTCTCAGCAGAAATGCATTCTACTGAAAATGGGTCCGCATCTAGAGCAGCCTGAGCTGCAGCCCACTGTGCCCGAGCCTCAATAACCCTGCTAGAAATGTTACTAGAAGTTCGACCATGGAGAGTTTTAAGTTCTCGCTTCAGCATACCTAACTTCTGAGTGAAACAATACATGGGGTTGCCATTTACTGGAGAATCCCAAACCCTCTGAACAATCTCTAGAAAATCCTCACGATCAGCCCAGAAATTCAGAAATTTAAAAGAGGTGGGCCCTCGATGTCGTTTATCTGTAATCCGGATAACCATAGCACAATGATCAGAGACATCTCTAGGGAGGATCTCTGAAAAGGTACCCGGCCAAGTCGAGAGCCAGGAAGAACTACCAAAGCTCCAGTCCAGTGTTCTCAAGATAGTCCCCTCTCCTTTTTGTCCGTTATGCCAAGTGTAACGAAGCCCAGAAGATGGAACCCTAATCAACTCCGCATCATGAACACACTGCCCAAACTCATCCATATAACCATGCCAAGATTGATCCCCACCAACCCTGTCTGAAGACCTCAAGATAGCATTGAAATCACCTAATGCCATCCAAGGTAGATCACATTGAAATCACCTAATGCCATCCAAGGTAGATCACCAAAAGCTGCAGCCTGATCTCTGATGGAGTCCCATAACTGCCGACGAATACCCGGGTCATTAGAACCATAAACAAAGACCAGCCCAAAAGAAATATTATCGGATAAACAGGTAACCCGACAAACCATCCACTGGGAGAACATTGTAAGCTGCTCAAGCTATACAACGTAGGATCCCAACAGACTAAGATTCTGCATGCAACCGAATCAGTGACGTTCGACAAAAAACCCCAAGAGGGACAAACTGTAGAAACAACCGAATCAAGATGCTGCTGTTCAACCTTAGTTTCCAAGAGACCAATTATACTCAAGGAGAATCTAGAAATCCAATTCCTAACTGCCCGCTGCGTAGAGAAGCCATTTAGGCCTCTAACATTCCAACTTCCTATCATAGGAAACTGGAACAATCACAAACTGGAAAAACTCTCAGCAGGGGCTATTGCGCCCCCGACCCCTTTGCCTCCTCCAATCTTGTTGGACCTGCTTACCCTCTGCCCCAAGAAAAGGATCAGTAGGCTGTATGCTATCTAATGGTGATATATTAAGAGTCTCAGAGTTAGCTTCTGAGGATGATGGAGTCGATGGATCATCAGACAAGGAAGCCTCCTTGTTTATAGTACACTCCGGCAAGTGATAAGGCCCAGGCCGAAACTGATCTGTCTTAACAATAGCAAGTGAATCAGGAGTCGTCTCAGACTCTGAATCCGGATCCAATGATGAAATATCATCCTTAGCAATAGTCACCAAAGCCCTGTCAATAGCAACTGGTCCCACAATTGCTAAGGTAGAAGCTGAATGCTCAGTATGATCAACTTCTGTAACATCAGGGGCTATAGCCTTTCCCTTGTCCCTCGAGGTGGGGACTGAAGTAGTAACTGGCGTCTTAGCCTCACGAGATGTAGGATGCACAACCGGCACATGACAGGTATGTCCAAATAAGCAACACTTAGGACAACGTTTCGGTTTCCATTCATATTCTACTCTGATCTTGATAGGCTCAGAGGATAGCTTACACCGGATCTCAAAGTCCTGCACTGGAGAATGCTCCGCATCTATCTCAACACAAACCCTGGCATAAGATAACCGAGTCCGCTCATATGTCATCTTGTCACAAGATAATGGTCGACCAACCATACTCGAAACAGCACTAAGAGCTTTGGCTGACCACAGAGGAAATGGTAGCCCATGCAAGCGAACCCAGACTGGGATCCTGGAGATCCTACTCTGGTCAAAGGAGAAGTGAGGATTCCACTTGTTGGAGAATGATGTGCTTCCCACCAAACATCCAGGGTCCTCTTTCTAAAATGTCATGGACCTCCTCTACGGTCCTGAATCTGAAATATCAAGAAGCCTGTCCCAGTAGAGCGGACATCCTCCAAACCACTAGATTTCCATGCACGCATGGCAATGGAACGTGCAGCATGAAAAGGCATAGTATATCCCGGAAAGAATCCCACAATACAGCG
>SNVD02007412.1:0-29785 GCA_013180625.2 Boswellia sacra | reverse complement strand
TTTTTTTTTTTTTTTGCTTGATAGATGCTTCTCTTTCACTTGTTGAATGCATGGGAGAATGGCTCCTTTTATAGGCAAATGAGATGAACTTAATCAAGTGAAGACACCAACTCCAAATTTTCTGCCCACTATAAAAACCGTAATCTTCTCTGCCATTTTTGTCAATGTTCCGTTTGAAATTTGAAAATTTACAAAACATAAAAGATTTTCACGTTTGAATAAGATTTCCAACACATCAAGAATAAAGTCATTTGGATATCTGTAGCTCAATATATGGCCAAAACACCATTCGGTGCTCATGTGACTTGATTTTTCTTTCTTGTGTCAGTCCATCAAATTGAATGATAATTCTGTCAGCCTTCCATTTGAAATTTGAATTTCTTCAAAACATAAAAGATATGCATATTTGAACAAGCTTTCCAAAACATTAAGAATCAAATCATTTGGATATCTCTATCTTAAGATATAACCAAAACACCATCTGGTGCTCATGTGAGTTGATTTTTCTTCTCTGTGTCAGTCCATCGAATTGCATGTCAATTATGTCGGCTTTCTGTTTGAAATTTGAATTTTTTCAAAACATATGAAATGTTCGTCATTAAGTCATCTTTCCCATTCCATAAGAATCAAGTCATTTTGATTTTTCTAGCTCAGAATTATGTCTAAAAACAGAGGAGTATTCGGTGCTCATGTCAGCTACTTCCATTTGTCTTTCAACTTGCATGATGATTTGGACAACCTTGCACTTGAAATTTGAATTTCATTAAAACATATGAAATGTTATAAATTGAGTAAGCTTTCCAAAGGCTCAATAATCACATCATTTGGATATTTGTAGAGATATATATGACCAATTGATTGAACATTGCTCATGTGTCACATTCCTTGAATCAAACCTTGTTCTTAAATTTTGGTGCCTTTAACATGTATCTTCTCCTTAGCTTCAACACTTCATTTTAATAAGCCTCTTCTTGATTTTATAATTATTTCAATGATCTTAGTCTTGCACATAAATAAACATGTTAGTAAATCTCAATTAATCAATGTGTATTGTTATCATTCTAAAATCATCAAGTTTGCATGTAGCCTTAGGGCTAACGACTCCCTATTTTTGGAAGGTGATCTTCACACATTGATTCAATACATTGACTTCATCAACTTCATCTTCTTCTTCATTTGAGTGTCTCTGGAGAAAAAAATATTAAAAACGGGCCTCATTTAACTCAATAGCTGTCTCTTATACACATCTAGATGTGTATAAGAGACAGGCATTAGAGGTAGCTAGAAATGGACGCCTTAAAATAACAGGAATTGAATTGCTTACTTCTACTGGTTGTGTGTCCAAGACGATAAAATCCACTGGGTAAATGAATTTATTGACTTGAACTAACACATCTTCTATTACTCCTCTTGGTACTTTAATTGATCTATCAGCAAGCAAAAGAGTCACAGAGGTCGGTTTTAACTCACTTAGATTGATTTTTTGAAAAACCGAGTATGGAAGCAAATTCACAGTAGCACCAAGATCAAGTAAAGCTTGTTCAATTTTATGGTCTCCAATAACACATGAAATTATAGGACAACCTGGATCCTTATATTTCATTATATTACTGTTTTGAAGAATAGCACTTACTTGCTTGACTAGAAAGGCCTTCTTTTTTCACATTCAATTTTCTTTTCACAGTGCATAAATCTTTCAAAAACTTTGCATAAGAAAGTACCTGTTTGATCACATCAAGCATGAATTTGACCTTTACCTGTTTGAGATTTCAAAGACTTTTAGAATTGTGAGTTGCTTCTTTTGTGTAGTATGCTTGAGGAAATAGAGGCACAGATGAGGATTTGGTTTTCCTCTTTCGCTAGGTGTTGGTTTGGCCACCTCTTCCTGTCCTTTAGAGATCGATTTCTTCTTCTTTCTCGTCAAGGTCAGGAATGTGTTTTTTCAACAATCTTACACATTGCGAAGGGTCATGATCGACTTGCCTTGTGCAAGTAATGGTTACTTGAACTTCCTGCATTCGAGTTAGATTGTTCTTTGGTGTTTTTGCAATGTTTGAGAAGGAAATTTTCCCTTCTCTTGTATGCTAAATGTAGATGCAAATTTTGCAAGAGTTTCTGACAAATTTGCTAATGTTTGAGTAGTTTGACTATTGAAAGTCTCTTGTTTTGTAATGAATGAATGCAATGTCTGTTCAAAGTCATTCCTAGGAGGAGGAGCATATGCATGAGAATTTTGAAAATTTTGTTGTGTTTGAAAGGGGACTTGTGAAGATTGTGCATGATTGTCATGTTTCTAACTGAAATTTGGATGATTTCTCCAACCAGGATTGTAGGTTTGTGAGTATGGATTATGATTTGGCCTTTTGAAAGTGTTCAAGGCATTGGCTTGTTCATTGAGACATTCCCTAAAGGCAGGCAAAGTTGGGCAATCATCAATAGAATGGTCATTGTCATCACAAATATTACAGACATTTTCTTGAATAGATTTCAATTGACCACTCTTTTTCATCTCTAAAGCCTCGACTTTTCTAGCTAGGGATGCAAATTTGGCTTGAAGGTCATGGTCTTTCCTAAGGTTGTAAATGCCTCTATTGGATGTCGAGGTTGGGGCCTTGCCTGGTACCTCATAGGTGCCAGCAGTGTCCCAATTTTGTGCCTTTTCTGCCAAGGAATCTAGGAAGTCAAGTGCGTCCTCAGGGTCTTTTTCTTTAAATTCTCCATTACACATTAATTCTACTAGTTGCCTATCTTGAGGTTTTAACCCTTCATAGAAGTGTGCAACTACTCTCCAAGTCTCAAAACCATGGTGAGGACAGGTATTAAGTAGTTCCTTATACCTATCCCAACATTGGTAAAGGGTTTCCCCTTGCTTTTGAGAGAAATCAAAAATTTGTCTTTTAAGAGAATTTATTCTATGGGTGGGTAAAAATTTTTTAAAAAATTGTTGCTTCATCTCATCCCATGAACTAATGGAATTCGACCTCAAATTTTGTAGCCATGTTCTAGCTTTATCTTTTAAAGAAAAAGGAAAAAGCTTTAATCTAATGGTGTTTATGCTACAATTTGGGTCATTGTAGGAGTTACACACCTCTTCAAAGATTTTTAAGTGCGAATGTGGGTTCTCCATATCAAGGCCATGAAAGGTGGGTAGAAGTCGAACAAAACTTGGTTTGAAATTGAAATGGATTGAATCTAGAGGAGAAACTACACAAGATGGTGCACTAGTCCTTACCGGATTCATGTAGTCTCTGAGGGTTCTTCATTGGTTTTGATCATTTTGTTGCGAACGGTTGTCTCCTTCATCCGTGAATATTTCCACATGATTGTCGGCCATGTTTTCTAAGGAAGATGATGTTTTTCTAACAAGTCTACCACTAGATGTTCGTGACCAAATTTTCATGCAAGAAAGAGAGAAGAAAAGAGAAGAAAAGATGAACACACAAAAAAATAAAAAATTTAGATCTAAGATGAGAAAAGAGAACACTTACAATTTTGCATGCCAATTTTTACCTTCCCCAGCAACGGCACCAAAAATTTTACACATCCAAAAATAGGATTGCCTCCCAAGTATAGGAGTGTCGAAGTAATAAACCCGGTGAGACCGGGGTCGATCCACGAGGAAGGGAATTTTAGTGCTACAAACTATAAAGTAAGCAAATATGATATGGATGATTCAAAGAGATGACAAGATAATATCAACAAATATAAGTAAGAACAAGTTCGTAAATAATAAATGAGAATCACACAAGAGAAATCAACACAATAATAATGAAAGCTAAGGTTAGGGATCCGCCCTTGATATTTCAAATAAGGATAAACAACCCATTTTGGTTATATGAATTATATTGCTTCGTTACCAATATTTATACCACTTCTTATAAATGGGTTCAAGCATCCAATGTGCCAATCTCCATATGTCTACAACAAATCAAGGTTCCTAACTGGATTCATGTTGGTAAGGAAGAACCATACAACATCTAGAAAGGATCCAAGCATTTGATGTGCCAAGGATTGTCGACAATGGATCAAGACCTCCAATTTACGGGTGGTGTCAAGATTGATTAGAGAAATAAATATAAATCATATAAACAACACAAGATTATGATTATTAAGCACATATTAAAGGGCTAGAGAATCCTTACTCTCATATCAAGGGTTTCACCCTTTCACCTTAGCAAGAGAGAAATTAGGAAGACATTATAAGAGAAAAAAACAAATTATAAGAAAGAGAAAATCCATTAATTACATAGAAATACAAGAGAGAAAAACAATACAAGATCCTAGCAAAGGCCAAGATGCCCTAATGGGTCACAAGGCACCTCTATTTATAGATACATTCAGGGGCAAACTTGTCAAATTACAAAGGAATAATTGTCAAATATTAGATGCACCAACTTTGACAATTGGGGTAATTAGGTGAACCGACTTTGAACACCAATTTTGACATTGAATTTTTTAGAATTTTAATCACATATCTTCATGAAAGTCATATATATTTCTCTCAGCTTTCTAGAACATCTTGATTCATACGATTTGGATACGTATTCTGAGAGATATGGTCAAAATACTAAGGCATGGTCGGTTGGGCCGAAACTACAGATGGGTTCATTTCAAGCCCATTTTTGGTCCACTAAGAGCTCGTATTTGATGATGCTTCTGAAATAAAATCTTGTAGATAATTTAATCAGCTTTCCAAAACATTAAGATTTGCACCATTCTGATCTATAAATAGAGAGTTATGCCCATTTTACCAAACCTGTAACAAAACCAAAATTAAGAGAAAGTTAATTCCAAGGATGCAAAGACTACAAATATGCTTAAGTTGAGGAATTTAATGACACTATTAATGCAATATGATGAATTAAGCTTTCATTAAGCATACATATTTAAGTGTTCATCACTACCTCTCACAAAATAAGCTTGATACACAAATCACCAATAACCAAGCTCCAAACAAAATATTATATTCAATAACTAGCAATCCAAATTCAACAGCCTAGAATAGTAGTAAGTACTTCAATGAAATACCCACTCACTACCCACAACCTTAGGCTTTGATACCAATTGCTGCACAATGCGGAAGCGATACCAATAAAACAAATAAATACACAACCACAAACTATGTCAGATAATTGAATATAATAGCAACTAAAGGGAGTAACCAATCAACCAACAATGCAGAAATAAAAAGAACACCAAGATTTAACGAGGTTCGATATTATTACTTATGTCCTCGGGCGCCGTTGAAGAAACCTTTCATTCAAAGAGAATTACAAACTTTTGGGCCACAACACAAATACCATAACTATTGGGTCAAACTACAATTAACTGAATAGTTGGGCCAAACTACAATTACCCAAACAATTGGGCAATACTACAAATACCCAAAATCAAACGGGGGAAAAAGAAATATTATAAACTTTAAGGTCCTTAATGAGAGGTCATTAAACTATGAAGTCTTATTGAGACCTTACAAATATGAGAGGGTGAATGAGAATTTCAATTGGACACTTAAATGAGAAGACTTAGCTTTAATTTATAAGCCCAAACCTCTCCAACACAATGACTCTCACTCCATGTGGGATCCTTGGACACACATACAAATGACTAAAGAGCCAAAACTCCAATATATTTATCTCATGTTATGTGATGTATCATTATTTGATTGGATGTTTATGTAGTATAAGCCTAACTCACGTGAGTTTTCTCCTAAGCCTCGTCACATATTCAGCCAGCAATTACAAATCATGGAATTTATACGACCTTTGTACGTTATAATAAAAACACAGTTCCATTCTTATTTTCTCCATTATGGTTGGTAAGCAAAACAATGACAACTTTACAAATGCTCAGAACTCGAGAAGGTCTATACAGATAAGGAGTTTGAATGTCAAGCTTTCAAGGGTAAGATCAGGTGCTATTGGAAATATTATACGTGGTGATTTCCAATTTGTTTTGGTGCTAGTATTTAGTTTATTCATACCTTGTGAAGTTTGACCTCTTTAAATTATTTCAAACTATGTGCTTTTGACCACTTCTGACTAATGGTACATTGATCACTTTCTTACATCGTAGTTTAATGAATTGATATTGTGAGGACTCTCCTTTATCGGTTGCATTTTATTAATCCTTTAGCATATGTGCAGAGTTAACTTGATGTATGTTTGTCTGCACATGAGCACCAAGAAGAGGATAGGTTTCTAGCTGAGTGCTTGTTCTAGATAGTTTCTACCGTTGGGTACCCTGCCTCGGACGCTTTAAATGTCCTTTCCGTTGCTGATGAATAAGTCCAGATAAGAGATTTCTTACACAGTGCTAGAGACTAGAGAAACCATATCATATCTGCACGTAGCTAGACTCAAATTCTAAAAATCGTATTTGTTGAGTCACTTAGAGGGCTTAGAAATAGAGTTTGTATCTAAAATCTTAAACTTTTGTATTTAGTGGTTATTTAACATGGCATGGAAACAATGTGTGTTTCTCTATATTTATTATATGTTGCATCTGTAGGGTTCAGGTTCAATTTAACTTGGACCTGTCTGGTCCATTTGGGTGTGGCTACGGTACACCTGATGTATCGGTGCTGCACTTTTTTAAATTGTGTAAAAATTGTAAATATATTGTAAAGGTAGTAAATGAATATGTAAAAGTTGTAAATGAATGTGTGTAAAATTGTATTTACAACTTTTACATATTCATTTACAACTTTTACTCACTCATTTACAACTTTTACAAACTCATTTACAATTTTTACATACTCATTTAAAAAAAATTGTAACTAAGTGTATAAAAGTTGTATTTACAACTTTTACATATTGATTTATAACTTTTACACATTTATTTATAACTTTTACACAAAATTGGAAATTGATGTACTGGTACATCTATAGGACCGCAGTATGACCCCGTCCATTTACATGTGAAGGAAGAACTGGAGGGTGCACTAGTATTGTTGGGCTCTTATTTGACAAGTTACATTTTGGGTTTAGTGGTTTTTAAATGGGGATCTAGGTAAACGTTCAACTGTTGTACGAATTTGATTGTTCCCACCTATAGTTTGCCAACAAACAGATAGTAGGAATGAAACAATCATATGTTTGGCATCTGATTTGGACGTGGCTGGCTGAAGGCTAGCTCTTTCATGCAAGATCATTCTCAATATCGTCAATCATTTTCTGAAGTAATTACTTGTGTTCATTTTGAATAATAAGCTTCAAGGACTAGTTTTGGGTTTTCATAGCTTGGAGGGTTGACAACTCACTAAAATGTTTTTAAATAACATACTAGAATTTACTTGTTTCCTTGACTCGCAACTCCCCTTTCCAAACTTTCTGTAAAGTAATATGAAATAAAGATTTAACTCATCACTGGTTGATCATTAATTTTCAGGGATTGAGAGCCATTCTTGCACCATAGCACTCCTGGTGCAAAAATGAAAGTTGTGGTACTCGTCAACTAGGTATTTTTGTTAATATGTCAATTTTATTGATAGTGATATCAATATCATTATGGTAGCTTAGGAAACATTTGTGTAAATGATTTACAGAGTCAAACCTTTCAATAATATTAGTATGTATGAATGTATTCATATGATAAAACCTCTTTTAAGGATTGTCATGAAATTGGCCAAGCCTAACAATTGGTAATTTAATTGAAAAAGAAATTAAGCGTGAAGTCAAATTATGATATAAAATGGGACACAAACTTCAAATGAAATCAACCATTTATTTTAGGAGTGAGGTTTTTTGCATTCATAAAATTTATTTTCACATCTATCATTTGAAATACACTCCATTACTTAAATATTTGTAAGTTAGGTTTTTTTTTTTTAAATCTCATTTTCATAATTTCAAAGTCAATCATAATATGAATTTGATAAATTAAGAATAATTTTTAATTTAATGAATTAATTCCTAACTAAAAAATATTATTGGAAACCAAAAAAAAAATCCATCAACTTAAATGAGAATCGAGTTATTCATATAGGAATTATTTTTTAATGAAAAATATATCTAATGAACTTTTAGAAAACTATTTTATTTTTATTAGATTTTTAGTTAAATTAGATTTAATCTGTTTTATTTAAAAAATTATATAAATTACTTATAAAAATTTGAAGATCAGTCAGCTTAAAATTAAATTATTTTAGTATACTAATTATGGGTGTATTTAACAAGATGAGTATGAAAATCAATTTTGTGAGCGTAAAAGCCACACCTGTATTTTAATCTAATAGCAAAGAGGTTCGAGTTACCAATGATAAATGGTTTTTAATTCATCTAATTAAAGATTTTATAAATCAATTATATCCCTATATGAAGTTAGTAAATATACATTTTAATTTTTCTTTTAATTATTACAATATCAATTGTTTTTAATAAATATGCATGTTATTTTATGTCCTATGGACTTGAGACATGAATAACTTGTTATATTGGATGGATGTATTTGATACTTACAAAATTGCTGTAAAGCCCGAGTAAATTATCATTGAGAGGCAAAAGAATTAACATTGCTGTATCCGGAAAGCCCAAATAGATCCAATCTCAATCAATTGAATCGGGTTGGGTTGGGTTTTAAGAAAAAATTTTGGAGTACTTTGGACTGAATGTAACATCTTGGGGTTGGATTGGCTAATTCCATTCTAGTCAACCTTTATTCCTTATCTCATTAACCCCTTCTGTAATTACTAAGGATATAGTTAATTATAAACTTAAACATTTTTAAACAGTATCTCATTAATTATATTTCATATTAAATCTTAAGTATTGTTTGACTTTGATGACTTTTTTTTTCACTTGAATCTCTAATAAAATTATTATTTGATCTTTAATGATGTTTGAATGTTTTTCTTCTTCTTTTTCTTTTCTAGCTTTTGCAATTCAAAATGCTGAATAATTATTAAAATTTTTTTATGGGTTTAACACTAATCAATTGTTTCCATTTTCTTGTTGAATTCTCCAAATCCATATAAACAAAATAATCAATAGATCAGCTTATTTCTTAGTTTTGAGGTTCGAAGGGGAAACTAAAACTAAATTATATTTAATTAAAAAAGTGCCCTTAGTATATTTGTCTCAACATCAATCATGTGTTAACTGCTAATATTTTCCCCTATATATTGTATTTAACATAGCCTCCAATTACCTATTTCTCTCAACATCGATATTGAGTAAAGCGCTCCTACAATGATGATAGCCTCTATTTCTTGCATTAGATGATGAAGGATTAAAAATCTTAATATTTTATCTAGGGTACGGCACAAGGTGAAAATAATTGCTAACAGGATATCATTGAGGGTGGATGGACGAAAATAGAGAGAAAGATGAAGTTGATATGACAAGAGAGAATTAAAAGAGGAAAAAAGATAAGATCTATAAAGGAGAAATTAAGAGTTTTTGTTTATGTCAATCTATTTAATGTTAATTATCTAAATATTATATTTTTGTTACAATTTTGTCCTTATTTAATTTTAAAATGGGGTCTAACAAGATCAAAAGTGGGCGTTGAATAGCACTACTTTTGGTTAAACACAATTAAATTGAATTTAAGCCAAAATTATTTATATTGAGAGAAAGTACTATAGGTCACATATCTGCCTATCTGTTAAAATTTATTTACAAGAAAAAAATTATGACACGTCACATATCTACCTATCTATTAATATTTATTTACAAGAAAACATTGAAAAGAAATATTAAATATGTTTTATGATAGATTTTATTTTATTTTTTGTGGTTTTTAATTTAAAAAAACACCTTATCTTATTTACTATATATCCTAATGTCATTTATAAACTCTAATTAAAATACATGTTTTTTCTCAAGATATTTGTTGATGTTGAATGTTTAATATTTATTAGTCATATTTAATTTATTTATTTTTATATTTTTTTTCCATTTGTAAACTGGTCATGACATAACTTATGGAAATTCATTTACTATTTGACATTAGGTTTGTTTTTCTTTAATATTATTTTTGACAAGTCTAACTTGATAAATCCAAATCAAGCCATTTAATTTAAATCTCAGGCAAACTAATTTGCATATTTTTTATAAAAGGGTTGTGCTGTATTTTCATCATCATAAGATTTCACTCACTTAAAAGATTAAGCCCTTAAGCCCTTAGGTATGAGTGCAACATTTGTATTTAACCTCTAATATGGACTAGTAGTATCAAATTTTTAGTTTACTTTTTCATGTGCAAGGTTTTATACGTGTATGTGTGTGTGTTGAGGTTTTACAAATCAACTACATAATAATTTTAATTTTTTAATTTTTTTAATTGATATTATACAGATTCGAACCCATATTTTTTGGGCCAATTTAGCTTTGCTACTATATTTGAAAACCCTTTCACTTGGAAGTATGATTCTCCAAGTTTGATCAAGCCAGCCTGATCCCACCCAAATCGGTGTTAATTTCTTGTTGGTATCATGATAATCCTCAGTTTGTTCTTGAAAATTTTAGCTAGGTAAAGTATCCATGTACTGTTTTGCTTGTTAAGTTGATTACTCTCTTAACGGAACTTAAAAAAAAAAACCATTTGGGGTTTTTTGGATGGTTGCTTTTGTTTGTGGCAAACTTGATTATATGAAAAGAAAATATATTTTATATATATTATTCAAGATAATAATCTAACAGTTACTGTTCCAACTCAGCAAGGCAGCCATTGCAATGATATGCGTTTGGAATAGGGATGGCAATTTGACCCGGCCGGAGCCGGGGATCCGGAAAATTCGGACGTCCGGGGCCGGATAATAACCCGAAAAACTGAGGAATTTGACCGGGGCTGGGGAGAAATTTTCTGCCCCGGTCAGAGCCGGGGCCGGGGCCGGGGTGGGGGGGCCGGGGCTGGGGACACGGAATTAAATCCGGGGGATGTAATTAAAATTTTAAAACTATATCAAATAATCCCTTAGGTTGTAATACTTGCTTATAACCCCTTATATAAATCTGAGCCCATTTTCTAATTTTTTTTAAACAGCCCAGTGCGCAAAGCCCAGCCCAATAACCCAAAGCCATAATTTAAAAAAGTTTGCACCAACACGGCTTGAACCCATTCTCTCCAAGATATTTAGACAACACAACACCCACTACCACAGGTTATAGCCTCTTTTTGCATAAATTTATGAGTTTGAAGATACATATACATATCAAGCCCAGCCCATGCCACAGTTTCTAAAATTAAATGAAGAATTGCCTCCAGCCAAGCCTTGAACCCATGCCCTCCCTTATATCCAAGCAACACCCTACCACTAGGCCAGAGCCCTCTTTGTGTAAACTTATGACTCCTAAGATATATATAATACGTTAGAAAGTTTCCGAATTTTTAAAAAATTGTACAACCCGGGTTTTAATCCCGGGTTATTGAAAAACCCAGCTCCGCCCGGGGTACCTCGGCCCTGGCCCCGGCCCCGAAAAAAATTTCGGATAATTTCTCGGAGCCGGATTAAAAATTAAACACCGAGGCTGGGGCCGGGGACCGTCGACCCCGGCCCCGGCCCCGGGTTTTGCCATCTCTAGTTTGGAAGGCTGTAAAAACACCAAGTCATGTCGGGTTTTTAAGATGTAATGGATTGTGAAAGCTTTAATTCCTCACACCCTTTACATCGTGAATGTCATTTATGTCTTTATTTTGGCTCGGTAAACTATCTTTACTCTTTAGTTGGCTGATATGAATTCTCATGTAGATTTATAGTATAAACCTGAAAATCCCACGTTCAATCTGTATCTATTAAAGCTTCAATTATTGATTGAGTTACCAAATGGAAGATGGACAACCACATGCATCTGTATTTTTTAAGTTACATTGGGCAAACTCACTTATTCAAGAAGAATTTTCACATTTCTCAAGCCTGGACTTCAGGCTCATTTGGTGCACTTTCATATGTTAATCAGTGTTTGGCTGTCATTTTCATTCAGGAAATCATGGCAATGCTTCACCTTCGGTGACATTTTTGTTTTCAGTAATTATACGAGCTCCATATGAAAAAGAAAGGGGTGCTGCTCACCTTTTTCTTCATTTCTCTAATTTGACTGGCCCATGTATGATGGCAACTGCTGCATTCGAGCGAGTGATACCCTTGATTCAAATGCTAACATGAGATGATCAACTCAGGCCAGTTGTATGGTCCTATAAGGGAATTGGTAGTTGCTTTGCAAGGAAGATTAGGACCAAAGGTATCATTTCCTTTTGGAGAGGCAACGCCCCACAAATAAGCTCCAAGGTAAATTTTCTCGTTTCATTCTTAATGCTTTCTATGCCATTCGGCATCGTAGTATATAAGTTTGCTGACTCTATCAAACTAGAAAAGTTATGTTTTCTTCTTCTTGGTATAATGGTGGTGGCGGTGTGTTGGAATTTGGCTTACTCTGATGCCACTTTATTGGAGAATAATTACTCAACCAATCAAGCAACACAAGAATATAATGAAGAAGAAGATATTGACTCTTGAACACTTCTCAACTCTTTATTACTTCTTCTTAATAAAATTGAAGAATTACAAAGACTTATATAGTAGACTCAATCATAATCCTACTCAAACCATAAATACTAATAATTCTAAAATAACTAAATAATTAATCATTGTCCATAATTTACTAGGATTGTTAATCCCTGCCATAATATGTACTCTAATTTAATTAGGACTTTAATCCTATTTCAACTTGGACTTTAATTTCTAAATAAACTCTTAAGCTTTGTTTAAACTTCCAACACCCCCCCTTAAACTAAGCTTAACCAAACAATGACTTGGAACTTTTTTTTGAACATTGTCGATCTCTTGATGAACCTTTCTTATCTTAACGAGCATCTTCATATAACTTCACGTTTTTCCATACATCCTCATATGGTTTTCTTGCATAATTTATCAACCATGACCATAATTGTTTGTCTTCTTTCTTTTCTTCACATATGTCTCCATGATTATTCCCAAACTTTGTTTTATCTTTATGCAAAAATTTGACTCCATAAGCTCTTATAGACAAAATCTTTAATATAATTTCTTTTTGTTCTTGTGTTAACATTGCTTGATTTGCCGGTACTTCAAAACCTTGATTTACAACTTCCCACATGCCACTGTACTCAAACTCGGCTTGCATTTGAGTTCTCCAATACTCAAAGTTGTGCTTGTTTCTATCAAATCTGGGAAGTTCTTTTTCCATGTTGATTTGTTTCCTTAACTCTACCTTCCTGGCAACTCTGACAGTCTCTAACTAGCTCTGCCAACTCTGGTAGGCTCTTCCTAGCTCTACCGACTTTGCTCTGATAGACTCTGAGACCTTCCTCGCTCGACTCTATCTAGCTCTTTCTTTGCGCCTGCTTCTCTCATAGGTCTTCCTTAGATCTCTACGTTGTGCCTAGCTCTGATACCACTTTGTTGGAATTTGGCTTACTCTGATGCCACTTTATTGGAGAATAATTACTCAACCAATCAAGCAACACAACAATATAATGAAGAAGAAGATATTGACTCTTGAACACTTCTCAACTCTTTATTACTTCTTCTTAATAAAATTGAAGAATTACAAAGACTTATATAGTAGACTCAATCATAATCCTACTCAAACCATAAATACTAATATTTCTAAAATAACTAAATAATTAATCATTATCCGTAATTTACTAGGATTATTAATCCCTCCCATAATATGTATTCTAATTTAATTAGGACTTTAATCCTGTTTTAACTTGGACTTTAATTTCTAAATAAACTCTTAAGCTTTGTTTAAACTTTCAACACGGTGGTGGTGGTGTTAGTTTTTTTTTTTTTTTTCATTCAAGGTAAAACAGGTCGTTGATAGCGCTTTGTACTCTCCTTTAAGAAGTATATTCAATCATGACAAGTACAAAGATGACAATTGGAAGTTCTTTATAGTAATGTTGGCAGCGGTTAGTCTTGCTGATGGTACACAATTCTCTATTTGTTTATCCCCTGAAGTATGCCCAGACACACCTTGCAACTGATACCGAGGTGGCCAATTTGGTGAACAAAAGGCAGTTTAATGGTTTAATTGGTGTCTACAGGAAAATCAGATAGCATTGCTTGATTTTTCCATGGTTGTCATTAGGCATTCTGTTTCACGTGCACTCGAACCTTGAAATGGATGATGCTTTGCAAATGCATAGCTGCTTGGAATGAAAATTTTGGTTTAAGGGTGTAATAGACTGTAACATTCAAGCTCATAGTCAAAATTTTATAGAAGTTGTTACTTTGGCAGTCAAGGAATAAATTTCAAGCAGAGCTGCAGGCCTTGGCTACAACTATCAGAGAATATTGTTCGTAGTTCTGATAACTGTAATGAAGAAATTCTTGCAGGGATGTCCGGCTTCCATCACAGAGACAAAAACAAATGCATCACTTACCATCACATTTGCATTATACAGAATCAATTAGTTCATTAATTAGTCAAATGGTAAAGAATCTTTTTGGTCAAAATGTAGGAGTTATAAAACAATAATTCATGGTTTTCATGTGGCATATACATACTACTATCGTCCACTAATTTTGTCACTAATTAACAAGATTGATATGAAAAGTATGTCTAAAACTTTTTCCCCAGATCTTCTTGGACAAAAAGAAAATGAGCATGTATAAGATTTCGTTTTGCCTGTTAATACGAAATCAAGAAATAATGGAAAAGCTGAAAGAAATCAAAATTGTAATGAATTTATTACCCAATAAATATAAAAGTAAATTCTATTCTATCTGGCCAAATCAATGGAGCGACCACAAAACTTTGCTGAAGTTGTACAATGCAAGGCCACAAGAATGTTCTTGCATTTACCAAACAAGCTGCCCATAATTGGATAGCATCAAATATGATGGTAGGCACTGATGGCTTGAGCTGTTCAAGGAGGTGTTGGAAGGGAACGACCATTTTTATCATGGCAACTTTGATAAATTCAAGAAACACAGCAACACGAACTAGGTTAGTTGGGATGAAATTTCGTATTGAAGCAAAACGAATGTTAAGGAGATGAAGCTGAGCCATTCTTTAGTGACAACAAATGTTACAAAGATATCATTTGTTTTTGAAGCCAGTAGCTTGCAGGGATTCATCAAGGGATTGATATGGCCTCACTGGATAAGGCATCGCAACCACATGCATCACAAAAGTTGTTTGCTGCTTGTAATTGGCTGTAGAATCCACATCTGGAATCTTAAATGGAGTTTGCGCTGCAATTATTATCATTGTTCATCTCATCTGTGGCCCGGACAAAGCTATGAGAAGCCCATGGAAGAAGACAAAAGATAATTGCAGAAGTGACTCGGCTTATGGGATATTAGTACACTGTTTATTAAAAAAAATCAAACCATTTCATTATTGGAATGGTGAATGGTTTTTATTTTAGTACATTGTAGAGGTTCACACATGTCGGGTCGGGTCGGGTTTTACTAAATCTGATTCAACCCGATCACATGTCGGGTTAGGAAAATTAGACTCGTACTCCGGCTTTTAAAGAAGGAAACCCGATGTATAACCCTTTGTTTTCGGTCGGATCGGGTCACAACACAAAATCCCAGTGAACAAAATTACCAATCTAAAATAGGATCTATTTTCAGTAAGTCTCAAACATCAATGAAACAAAACACAATAATTAGTAATTAAGACACAAACAACTATAGTTAATCTGGCAAGAAAGACCAACAAGTCCACTAATGGAATTTCTCCCTTCACCTTTTTTTTTAGTTACTGATATTTGTCTTTTAATCATAATATGATCAATAATTTTTTTTTTAAGTTTCATAAAATTTTCTCTTAGTAATAATTTATGATTAGTTTATTTTTTGCTAATTGTAACAAACTAATAAAAAACTCTTTTAAACAAACACAATCAAGAACTAGAAATCAAAACCACACGCCATATAAATTACATGAAAACACACATCTCACAAATAATTCATACATTCAGCCACATCTTGATTAATAAAAAAAAAAAAGAACTCCAAACTCAATATAAACTCTTTCATACAAAATCTGAGAGAGAGAGAGAGAGATTGAAAAAAATAAAAAAAAATAATATGACGTACACAAATAGAGTAAGCAGACATGAGGGAAAGTAGGTGTGGAAAGTCAATGTGGAAGTACACATCAATGACTGTGCAGCAAGCAATAAGAAATTGTAGCAAG
Organism: Boswellia sacra; assembly: GCA_013180625.2. Taxonomy (NCBI): domain Eukaryota; kingdom Viridiplantae; phylum Streptophyta; class Magnoliopsida; order Sapindales; family Burseraceae; genus Boswellia; species Boswellia sacra. The sequence goes on along the minus strand of SNVD02007412.1, from coordinate 13,649 downwards.
ATTTTTGCTAAAAAGGCCTTGAAGAAGACATCACTTTCACCTTCACTTGCATATGCGTTTCGGAGCAGTAGCCTTTTAGAGAATCATTGTTTGTTTCAAAGCTGTTAAAGTGGAGGTGATTCGTTACTGTGAAGTAGAGCCATGGAGGAGCGACGGCTAGATGGGGACGAGCAAGGCATGGAGGAGTAACGGCTGGGGCGGGATAAGCAAGGCATGGGGGAGCGGCAAGTGCAATGGTTGGGGTTGTGGAGTGGCGGTTGTTGAAAGACAAGGAGATTTTAGGAATTGAGATTCAATTCGATCTAGGGTTGGAATTTGGGAGATGTCGTAGCTTTATATCATTGATTCGATGTGGCAAATAATATTATGCTTTTCACCTATCACAGAGCGACATGTGGTAATTTTAAATTTTTTTAAATATATATTGGGTCGGATTTTTTTTTCGGGTCCCAATAAAAAATCCGATCCCAAAAAATTCGATGCTTTGAACCCGATTTCGGTTTTTTTCCTAAACAACCCCGATCATGACCCAATCAACCCGATCAAACCTGATCGGGTCGGATTATTTTGAACACCTCTAGTACGCTGTTTATGTGGTCTACAAAAAGTGTTTGAGTGATTCTCTAGGCTGTAACTACTATTATGTTTAAAGGGTTAGTTGTAGTGAGGTTTTTCATCCTATACTCCACGATGTGGTTAACTTCCAACATCATCATGTCAAGTAAATCTGCGTTCAAGCCTAAATGAATTTCTGTGTTTGAGTTTGGGTTGGTGTTTGTGTTTGTGTTTCAGATTACGTCCACCTCTCTCTGCCTCCTAGCTTGGAGTGAGCGGAGTTATTCTGTGCCTAACTGAGCTTTCTATAGCCTCCTCTGCTCCTGTTCCACCCTTATCATTTTTTCTTCTATAAAGCTTCTTATTCTCTTCCCTCACCTCCTTTAATTGCTTCCTTAGTTTTGCAACCCTAGGATCAATTGTTGCATGGTTTTGACCAGTTTAAGAGGTTCTCTCTCCTATAGGACGTTTATAAGCATCATTTCCTTCCTACATTGAAGTGTTTCATGTTAAGACCAGCAATTAATTTTACAAGGCTGAGAATAAGATATGGCTTTTTATTTTACAACTCTCTTAAGTTACTTGCTTTCCTACAAACAACATCAGTTGAAAGAACCAAAAATTGCTCCTCACATTAGAGTTGGATCAGCAGCCCATCTCCAGCTCCATTGCTCAATAGTGACCTCGCAACTCAACAGCACTTCTTGGTGAACACAACTCCTCTAGGAGAAGGCGTGATTACTTACAAAGACACTCTGATGCCAAAGTCTGTTTCTCAAATTGTTAGAGAAAATATGGTTAGATAAGCAATAATAATGAACAAAAATTAGACACGTATATAACTAAAGTTAATAGGTTGAAGAAGAAGAAGATGATGATAGGTGAGTTCTTGAGGGGATTTCTTTGTATGTTTTGGGTTAAATGCTTTGGGAAGCTAGTTTCTCCACGATTTTTCTTCATCACCAGCCTTTATTCCTCTTTCCAAGGCCAATCTCGAACTCCCCATTCTTACCTCTGGCATCCCCTATTTTTGGATAGCTACTGTTGACCCAGGTATGACAACCCAAGAGGGGGGGTGAATTGGGTTTTATTTATCAAAACGAATTTATAAAACTTTTCTTGAAAGATAAAAATTATTTCACTTTTTCTTTTGAGAATAGAAGTGAAGAAGATGAAAATAGAAGTTATCTAAGATGCAATCAAGAGAATAGCAATAATAAATAATCTCAAGTGCAAGTAAATGTAAAGAGTATAGGGATAGAGAGAGTGCAAACTCAATTTACGTGGTTCGGCAAACCTTGCCTACGTCCACGGGCTCCTAGCTCCTCCACAAGCTAGGCTTTCCACTAAGTTGTAGAATACTTTACACCTTGCTTGATGAACAACTTCACCAAGACTTTTTCCTTCAACTCTTGATAACACCACACCAAGAGTTCTTCTTGATGAACAACCTCACCAAGGAAAGAGTTCTCTCAAGGATATCTTTTATCCTTTACAAGAAGATCTCACTCTCACACCATATAAGAACAAAGAAAAGTTTTTACAACATAAGTACAACTCTCTTCAAGAGTAGATAAAGAATATAAAAGCTCTATAACTTGATATTTCTCTTGCTTTTTTGCTTGATAAAATGCTTCTCTTGCACTTGTTGAATGCATGGGAGAATGGCTCCTTTTATAGGCAAATGAGATGAACTTAATCAAGTGAAGACACCATCTCCAAATTTTCTGCCCACCATAAAAACCGTAATCTTGTCTGCCATTTTTGTCAATGTTCCGTTTGAAATTTGAAAATCTGTAAAACATAAAAGATCTGCACATTTGAATAAGCTTTCCAACGCATCAAGAACCAAGTCATTTGGATATCTGTAGCTCAAGATATGGCCAAAACACCATTCGGTGCTCATGTGACTTGATTTTTCTTCCTTGTGTCAGTCCACCGAATTGAATGATAATTCTGTCAGCCTTCCGTTTGAAATTTGAATTTCTTCAAAACATAAAAGATCTTAATATTTGAATAAGCTTTCCAAAACATTAAGAATCAAAGCAATTAGATATCTCTATCTTAAGATATGGCTAAAACACCATTTGGTGCTTATGTGAGTTGATTTTCTTCTCTGTGTCAGTCCACCGAATTGCATGTCAATTATGTCGGCCTTCCATTTGAAATTTGAATTTTTTCAAAACATATGAAATGTTTTCATTAAGTCATCTTTCCAATGCCGTAAGAATCAAGTCATTTTGATTTTTCTAGCTCAAGATATGTCCAAAGGAGTATTCGGTGCTCATGTCAGCTGCTTCCATTTGTCTTTCAACTTGCATGATGATTTGGACAACCTTGCACTTGAAATTTGAATTTCATTAAAACATATGAAATGTTATAAATTGAGTAAGCTTTCCAAAGGACTCAAGAATCACATCATTTGGATATTTGTAGAGATATATATGACCAATTGATTGAACATTGCTCATGTGTCACATTCCTTGAGTCAATCCTTGTTCTTAAGCTTTTGTGCCTTTAACATGTAGTCTTCTCCTTAGCTTCAACACTTCATTTTAATAAGCCTCTTCTTGATTTTAATTTTATTTTAATGATCTTACTCTTGCACATAAATAAACATGTTAGTAAATCTCAATTAATCAATGTGTATTGTTATCATCAAAATCCTTAGGGCTAACAATCTCCCCCTTTTTTATGATGACAAACCATTGATTACTTTAAAATATAATCTAAAGTCAAGAATGAAAATAAAATCAACAATAAGCAAAAAGAATGGCACTTGTTATGAATATAAGCAATCCAACTATTTTTCCCCCTTTTGTTATCATCAAAAAAAAAATGTAATCAAATTAACTACTCCCCCTAAATATATTCTCCCCCTTAACATATGCTATCATATTAAAGCAAAATTAAGAATATCCACTGCCAATTCTCTTCCTATTATGCTAAATCTATCTGACTAAGGGGTTTAGTAAATATATCAGCTAATTGTTTTTCGGTGGGAACAAATTCTAAAGAAATATTACCTTTTTGCACATGATCTCTAATAAAATGATGTCTAATCTCTATATGCCCCTTTGTTTTTTTTAAAAGTCCTAGATGTTGTATTGAATTTTTTTGAAATGTTGATGGCACTTGTATTGTCACATTTGATGGTAATATGATCAAATACCACACCATAATCTTTTAAAATTTGTTTCATCTAAAGAGATTGTGCACAACAACTTCCTACTGCAATATACTCGGCTTCCGCGGTTGATAAGGCAATAGAATTTTGTTTTCTACTAAACCATGAGACTAATGCATGTCCTAGAAAATGGCAAGAGCCACTAGTGCTCTTTCTATCAAGAATACTTCCAGCAAAGTCCGCATCGGAATAACTAATTAGATCAAAATTATCACACTTAGGATACCAAAGACCTAGATTTATGGTACCAAGAAGATATCTAAATATCCTTTTTACAGCCTTAAGGTGAGATTCCTTTGGACAAGATTGAAATCTAGCACACATACACACACTAAACATAATATCGGGTCTACTAGCAGTTAAATACAAAAGAGAGCCAATCATACCTCGATATTTTGTTACCTCAACATCTTTTCCTTTCTCATCTTTGTCAAGCTTGGTTAATGTACCCATAGGTGTGTTATATGTCCTTGAATTATCCATGCCAAACTTCTTGAGAAGATCTCTTGTGTATTTAGCTTGATTTTTGAAGATCCCATCCATTGATTGCTTGATTTGAAGTCCAAGGAAGAAATTTAATTCTCCCATTAAGCTCATTTCAAATTCTTGTTGCATACACTTGGAAAATTCTTCACACATAGAAATATTAGTAGCACCGAATATAATATCATCAACATAGATTTGAACAATTAATAAATCATCATTTTTTGTTTTAACAAAAAGAGTAGTATCAACTTTTTTCATTTCGAAACCATTATCAATGAGAAATTTGCTCAATCTATCATACCATGCTCTTGGTGCTTGTTTCAAGCCATAAAGTGCCTTTTTGAGTTTGAAAACATGGTTTGGAAAATCATGATTTTGAAAACCAAGAGGTTGCTCTACATATACTTCCTCCATAATGTAACCATTTAAAAATGCACTTTTGACATCCATTTTGTATAATGTAAAATTTTTATAACATGCAAATGCACACAACATTCTAATGGATTCTAATCTAGCAACCGGTGCAAAGGTTTCCTCATAATCAATACCTTCTTCTTGATTGTATCCTTGAGCAACCAGTCTAGCTTTGTTTCTAATAATGGTGCCATTTTCATCTACTTTATTTCTAAAAATCCATTTAGTGCCTATAATATAATGATTTTTGGGTCTACGGACTAATTCCCCAACTTGATTTCTCTCAAATTGGTTCAATTCTTCTTGCATAGCCAAAATCCAACTTTCGTCATTTTCGGCTTCTTTAAAAAGTTTTTGGTTCAAATTGAGAGACAAATGCAAAATGATTACAAAAGTTTCTAAAAGAAGATCTAGTTCTCATACCTTGTGATGGTTCACCAATAATAAGATCTTTAGGGTGAGCTTTTGCATACCTCAATTCCTTTTGTAATTCTTGGGAAGAATCATTTACTTTCTCAAGCTTTTCTTGTTGAAGTTGTAAATCATCTTGACTCTTTTCATCAAGCCTTGATTCCTTAATTTGCCTTTCTACTTCAACAATATCATCATCAATATCACCATGTCCGATTACCCTTCCTTTGGCATTATCACCGAAGGTCACATATCCTCCTTTCTTCATGATTAATCTTAAAAATTTGGAGGCATCTCCGGTCATATGCCTTGAGCATCCACTATCTAAGTACCACTTGTGTTTGCCACTCCTTTGTCTCTCATCGTCACTTAAAGCCATGAAGCACATGTTTGCCACTTCGCAATCTTCTTCTTCCGTAGAGCTAGCTTCACTATCATCCCAATTTGTGGCTTTCATTGCTTTGGATTTCTTGTTTTGACTTTTGAAGTAAGGACAATCCATCTTTACATGTCACGGTTTCTTGCACTCATAGCAAATGACTTGATCATTTTTCTTATCTTGCTTTGAGCTTTGCCCTTTGTACTCCCTTCTAGAGTTCTTCTTGAATCCTTGGTTTCTTCTAATCATCCTTTTTAGCTTTCTTGTGATGAATGCAAGATCTTCATCATCTCCTTCATCGTTGGACTCATCATCTTCTTTTGTTGAAGATTTGAAAGCGATATTTTTTCTTTTTCTTGAAATCTTCTTCATTCTCCTTCAAGGTGATTTCATGAGTCATGAGAGAACCCATAAGTTCTTCTAATGGTAGTTTGGTGAGGTCCTTTGCTTCTTGAATTGCCGTCACCTTTGGCTCCCAAGATTTTGGTAGACACCTAAGAATCTTTCTCACCATTTCAACATTAGAATAAGATTTACCAAGAGATTTCAAACTATTAATAATATCCGTAAATCTAGTAAACATTTCAGAAATTGATTCATCCGATTTCATCTTAAAAAGCTCATAACTATGAACTAGCATACTAATTTTGGATTCTTTAACTTGACTAGTTCCTTCATGAGTTACTTCAAGTGTGTGCCATATTTCTTGTGCCGTAGAACAAGTAGATATTCTATTAAACTCATTTCTATCTAGAGCACAATATAACACATTCATAGCTTTAGCATTCAAACTCAATTTCTTTTTATCATCTTCACTAAACTCTTTAGGTTCTTTAAGCATGCATTCCCATTTTCAATTTTGGTAGGAACAAAAGGTCCTTCCAAAACAATAGACCACAAATCATAATCAAAAGATTTCAAGAAAATACTCATTCTAGTTTTCCAATAAGAGTAATCACTTCCATTAAAAATGGAGGTCTAGAAATAGAAAGTCCCTCAACATATGAAGTGGAATTAAAAGTTGCCATAGCTCAAAAATCGATTAAGATTTAAAAAATTGAGCAACCTTGCTCTGATACCACTTGTTGACCCAGGTATGGCAACCCAAGAGGGGGGGTGAATTGGGTTTTTATTTATCAAAACGGATTTAGAAAACTTTTCTTGAAAGATCAAAATTAGTTCACTCTTTCTTTGAGAATAAAGGTGAAGAAGATGAAATAGAATGTTATAAGATGCAATCAAAAGAATAGCAATAATAAATAATCTCAAGTGCAAGTAAATGTAAAGAGTATAGGGATAGAGAGAGTGCAAACTCAATTTACGTGGTTCGGCAAACTTTGCCTACGTCCACGGGCTCCTAGCTCCTCCACAAGCTAGGCTTTCCACTAAGTTGTAGAATACTTTACAACTTGCTTGATGAACAACTTCACCAAGACTTTTTTTCTTCAACTCTTGATAACACCACACCAAGAGTTCTTCTTGATGAACAACCTCACCAAGGAAAGAGTTCTCTCAAGGATATCTTTTATCCTTTACAAGAAGATCTCACTCTCACACAATATAAGAACAAAGAAAAGTTTTTACAACAAAAGTACAACTCTCTTCAAAGAGTAGATAAAGAATATAAAAGCTCTATAAACTTGATATTTCTCTTGGCTTTTTTGCTTGATAAAATGCTTCTCTTGCACTTGTTGAATGCATGGGAGAATGGCTCCTTTTATAGGCAAATGAGATGAACTTAATCAAGTGAAGACACCATCTCCAAATTTTCTGCCCACCATAAAAACCGTAATCTTGTCTGCCATTTTTGTCAATGTTCCGTTTGAAATTTAAAAATCTGTAAAACATAAAAGATCTGCACATTTGAATAAGCTTTCCAACGCATCAAGAACCAAGTCATTTGGATATCTGTAGCTCAAGATATGGCCAAAACACCATTCGGTGCTCAAGTGACTTGATTTTTCTTCTATGTGTCTGTCCACTGACTTGAATGATAATTCTGTCAGCCTTCCATTTGCAAATTTGAATTTCTTCAAAACATAAAAGATCTTCATATTTGAATAAGCTTTCCAAAACATTAAGAATCAAAGCAATTGGATATCTCTATCTTACGATATGGCCAAAACACCATTCGGTGCTCATGTGAGTTGATTTTTCTTCTCTGTGTCAGTCCACCGAATTGCATGTCAATTATGTCGGCCTTCCATTTGAAATTTGAATTTCTTCAAAACATATGAAATGTGCCCCATTAAGTCATCTTTCTAATGCCATAAGAATCAAGTCATTTTGATTTTTCTAGCTCAAGAGATGTCCAAAAGATTATTCGGTGCTCATGTCAGCTGCTTTCATTTGTCTTTCAACTTGCATGATGATTTGGACAACCTTGCACTTGAAATTTGAATTTCATTAAAACATATGAAATGTTATAAATTGAGTAAGCTTTGCAAAGACTCAGGAATCACATCATTTGGATATTTGTAAAGATATATATGACCAATTGATTGAATATTGCTCATGTGTCATATTCCTTGAGTCAATCCTTGTTCTTAAACTTTGGTGCGTTTAACATGTAGTCTTCTCCTTAGCTTCAACACTTCATTTTAATAAGCCTCTTCTTGATTTTAAAATTATTTCAATGATCTTACTCTTGCACATAAATAAACATGTTAGTAAATCTCAATTAATCAATGTGTATTGTTATCATCAAAATTATCATGTAGCCTTAGGGCTAACAGCTACTAGTAGCCTATTTTCCTCTTTTGGCTTCTTTTTTCCAATATACTCTGCCCTCAATCTTTCTGTGATGTTTCTAGTTCCCGTTTTCCTTAGTAACCCTTTATGTAATGCCATTCTCATTTCTTTCTTTTAGACTTCCTCTCTCCTTCCTCTGGTATCTCTCCTAGTTCTGTGTGCCAAAATTTGAATCTCTTTTCCTCTTTTCTTTCTGTCCCACGTGAAGCCACCTACACTCATAAATGCTAGGAGGTTTTTGTCTCATTTTATTAATTCCCCATTTACTTTATCTTTTCCTAATAAATGAATAAGTGGATGGGCTACAATAGAATAATGGGTTAATATAAACATAATTGAGCTCCCGGGAGATTTGTTTATAAGGTAGATTAGGCCTCTTCTGAGCCGTGTAAAGGCTCCTTCTTAGTTGTGTACAGGTTTGGGCCCTAATGATAATTCTTTTACCTTTCATTTATATAATATGATACTTGAGTTAGTGATGTTAAAGTGCGTACGAGCTAAGAAAACATTGAAAATAATTGTTACTGAGTCTTAATTTGAGCTTTCTTTAGTGTTGTTTGCATATACAACAACCATGCTGGTTGTGCAGCTGTGCCTCAATCCATGATATTAGATATGGCTAGCTACACTTTAACCGAAGTTAAAGGATATAATTACTAATGGGATAGTATCATTAATGTACTCTAAACTTTGCTCTAATATGAAACGAAAAGTCTTTTATATGTTTATATCAACGTAATATCAAACCTTTTTAATTTTGTATCATCAAGCTCTAACTAACATCTAACTAACGGATTTTGTTTGATTTTAAACTAATGAATGATTGAAAAGACCACTTTACCCTTAATTTTATAACCCTTTCTATTTTTTTCCCCACCGAAAACCCTAACTCCTCTGGAAGAGCCGCTCCTTTAAAACCCACAATTGCCTTTCTACTCCACAACCGCTCATCTCAAAACAACGGCCGTCTCTTTACTCCATCAGTCTATATTGTCTCATAAACGGGCTTTACCACACAGTTGAGAAACATACAAGAGTTCATGTTGTTGGTCAGAGCTCCGATCCAAGATCTAGATGTTGGATTTCTTCACCAAGTAGGAGCACAAGTTGAATTAATTCCTTGGCAACTTACGCATGAATCTTCGCAAACGCTGGCATCGAGGGTGTCGATGTTATTAGGCTGCAGAGTGAGACGCATCTGGGTGTTGGCCAGATAAGGAACCAAGTGCTCTCGTTTTTCAAATGTTAACCTTTTGGAATCCAGAGAATAGTGCAAGTCGAGAAGATAACTGATGGAGAAGTTTTATGGGTTATTGGAGTCATTTAATTACTTTTTGTTGTATATAATTTTATATGTTAATCTAATTTTCATTTAATTTTATAAATAATTGATGAATAGATATTATTACATACAAGTTTTTTTGCATTGAATTTGCATTCAAATGAATCGTGAAAAAAATTAAATTTAAATTTTTAAGTCTTCAACCAATATCTAATCTCTCTCAGAAATTTCTATTAAACAGCACTTCGAAGAATAAATACTATTAACATTTTTATAAGAAACATCAAAGGTCATGGGTCAAGGCTCGAAGCGTTATTGTTGGGTGACACATCCGAAAATAGGATTGCCTCCCAAGTATAGGAGTGTCGAAGTAATAAACCCGGTGAGTCCGGGGTCGATCCACGAGGAAGAAAATTTTAGCGCTACAAACTATAAGTAAGCAAATATGATATGGATGATTCACAGAGATGACAAGATAATATCAATAAATATGTAAGATGGTAGGTGGTATTACCGACCATTCAAATATAAAACAAAAAGCAAGAGGAGGTAAAACCATCCATGAAAATAGGTGGTATAACCAACCATAGTAAATTAAAGAACAATTTTATAAGGTGGTAAAACCTACCATAGTAAATAAAATAAAAAGTTCATAAACAATAGAATAATTAAAATATAAGAGGAATTAACACAATAACAATGAAGGCTAAGGTTAGGGGATCCGCCCTTGATATTTCGAATAAGGATAATTAACCCATTTTAGTTATATGAATTATATTTGTTTCATTACCAATATTTATACCACTTCTTGTAAATTGGTTCAAGCATCCAATGTGCCAATCACTATTGTTAGCCCTAAGGCTACATGATAATTTTGATGATAACAATACACATTGATTAATTGTGATTTACTAACGTGTTTATTTATGTGCAAGAGTAATATCATTGAAATAATTGTCAAATCAAGAAAAGGCTTATTAAAATGAAGTGTTGAAGCTAAGGAGAAGACTACATGTAAAGGCACCAAAGTTTAAGAACAAGGTTTGACTCAAGGAATGTGACACATGAGCAATATTCAATCAATTGGTCATATATATCTCTATAGATGTCTAAATGATGTGATTCTTAAGCCTTTGGAAAGCTTACTCAATTTATAACATTTCATATGTTTTAAAGAAATTCAAAAATTTTAGTGCAAGATCGTACAAAATCATCATGCAAGTTGAAAGACAAATGGAAGCATCTTACATGAGCACGAATACTCCTTTGGATATAATCTTGAAGCTAGGAAAAATCAAAAGACTTGATTCTTTATGGCATTAGCAAGAATGACTTAATGGGGCAATTTCATATTTTTTGAAGAAATTCAAATTTCCAAAGGAAGGGCCGAATCAATTGACATGCAATTCGGTGGACTGACACAGAAAAGAAAAATCAACTCACATGAGCACGACTGGTGTCTTTTTGGCCATATCTTAAGATTAGAGATATCCAAATTCTTGACTCTTTAATGTTTGGAAAGCTATTCAAATATGAAGATCTTTATGTTTGAAGAAAATCCAAATTTCAAACGGAAGACTGACAGGAATTATCATTCACGTCGGTGGACTGACACATGGAGGAAAAATCAAGTCACATGGAGCACGAATGATGTTTGGCCATATCTGGAGCTACAGATATCCAAATGACTTGGTTCTTGATGCGTTGGAAAGCTTATTCAAATGTGCAGATCTTTTATGTTTTACAGATTTTCAAATTTCAAACGGAACAGTGACAAAAATGGCAGACAAGATTACGGTTTTTATGGTGGGCAGAAAATTTGGAGATGGTGTCTTCACTTGATTAAGTTCATCTCATTTGCCTATAAAAGGAGCCATTCTCCCATGCATTCAACAAGAGCAAGAGAAGTATTTTATCAAGTAAAAAGCAAGAGAAATATCAAGTCTAGAGAGCTTTTATATTATTTATCTACTCTTTGAAGAGAGGTATACTTTTGTTGTAAAAATTATCTTTGTTCTTGTATTGTGGTGAGAGTGAGATATTATTGTAAAGGATAATAGTTATCCTTGAGAGAACTCTTGTTGTGGGTTAGCAAGAGTTGAAGGAAGTTGCCTTGGTGAGGTTGTTCATCAAGAAGAACTCTTGGTGTGGTGTTATCCAGGGTTGAAGGAAGTTTCCTTGGTGAGGTTGTTCATCAAGAAGAACTCTTGGTGTGGTGTTATCAAGGGTTGAGGAAAGTTACCTTGGTGAGGTTGTTCATCAAGAAGAACTCTTGGTGTGGTGTTATCAAGGGTTGAAGGAAAAAGTCTTGGTGAGGTTGTTCATCAATCAAGTTGTAAAGATTTCTACAACTTAGTGGAAAGCTTAGCTCGTGGAGCTAGGAGCCCGTGGACGTAGGCAAGGTTTGCCGAACCACGTAAATTGAGTGTGCACTCTCTCTATCCCTATGTCTTTACATTAACTTGCACTTGTGATTGTTCTTTATTGATATTCTCTTGATTGCATTCTATTTTCATCTTCTTCACCTTTATTCTCAAAGAAAGAGTTAAATAATTTTGATCTTTCAAGAAAAATTTTCTAAATCCGTTTTTATAAATAAAAACCCAATTCACCCCCCCTCTTGGGTTGCCATACCTGGGTCAACAAGTGGTATCAGAGCAAGGTTGCTCAATTTTTTAAATCTTAATCGATTTTGAGCTATGGCAACTTTTAATTCAACTTCATATGTTGAGGGACTTTCTATCTTTAGACCTCCATTTTTTAATGAAAGTGATTACTCTTATTGGAAAACTAGAATGAGTATTTTCTTGAAATCTTTTGATTATGATTTGTGGTCTATTGTTTTGGAAGGACCTTTTGTTCCTACCAAAAATGAAAATGGGGAATGCATGCTTAAAGAACCTAAAGAGTTTAGTGAAGATGATAAAAAGAAATTGAGTTTGAATGCTAAAGCTATGAATGTGTTGTATGTGCTCTAGATAGAAATGAGTTTAATAGAATATCTACTTGTTCTACGGCACAAGAAATATGGCACACACTTGAAGTAACTCATGAAGGAACTAGTCAAGTTAAAGAATCCAAAATTAGTATACTGGTTCATAGTTATGAGCTTTTAAGATGAAATCGGATGAATCAATTTCTGAAATGTTTACTAGATTTACGGATATTATTAATAGTTTGAAATCTCTTAGTAATTCTTATTCTAATGTTGAAATGGTGAGAAAGATTCTTAGGTGTCTACCAAAATTTTGGGAGTCAAAGGTGACGGCAATTCAAGAAGCAAAGGACCTCACCAAACTACCATTAGAAGAACTTATGGGTTCTCTCATGACTCATGAAATCACCTTGAAGAAGAATGAAGAAGAAGATTGCAAAATGGCAAACATGTGCTTCATGGCTTTAAGTGAAGATGAGGTAAGTATTCTAAACTATGATCCTAACTTTCATATGATGAATTACTTGAAGCATTCCAAAATTTACATGTGCAAGTTGATAAACAAAATTCAAAAATCAATACTTTCAAAAAGAAGTCAAAAATCATGTTATCTCAATTAGAAGAGTTGGTAGAATTAAATGAAGTTTTAGAAAATGAAAATGAAATTTTAAAGCAAAAAGATTTTGAAAGTTTGGAAAGTCAAATGCATTTTTAAAAAACTGAAAATGAGATTTTAAAACAAAAGGATTTTGATAAATTAGAGAAAGAAAATGTTATTTTGAAAAAGGGAAATAATGACTTAAGAAATATTGTTGATAGTTTTACAAAAAGCACAAAAAATTTGAATTCTATGTTACAAAACCAAAGGTGTGTTTTTGATAAAAGAGGTTTAGGATATAAAACTCATAAAAATTAAAAGTATTTTAAAAATTATTTTGCTCATGCATCTTCTAGGAATAATCCTAATCATTCATGTACTTATTGCATAAGAAAAGGACACAAAATGCATTCTTGCTATATTAAGAGAAATCCTAATTTGAAAAAAATATGGGTTCCAAAAAGTACCATAACTAACTCCCAAGGACCCAAGAACTTTAGGGTACCAAAAAGTTACTCCTTGAATGTTGATTGTAGAGACAAAGGAGTGGCAAACACAAGTGGTACTTAGATAGTGGATGCTCAAGGCATATGACCGGAGATGCCTCCAAATTTTCAAGATTAATCATGAAGAAAGGAGGATATGTGACCT
>SNVD02007409.1:0-28851 GCA_013180625.2 Boswellia sacra | reverse complement strand
CCATTCGAGATCATGTGTGATGCGAGTGATTATGCTGTGGGTGCCGTTTGGGGTCAAAGAATTGGCAGAGTTCCACATGCCATTTATTACGCATCTCGGACTTTAAATGATGCTAAACTTAATTATTCTACCACTGAGAAAGAGCTGCTAGCAGTTATTTTTGCTTTAGAAAAGTTTCGATCTTATTTGATTGGTATAAAGTAACCATTTATTCTGATCATGCAGCTTTGAGGTACTTGCTCACAAAGAAAGATGCAAAACCAAGGCTTATCAGGTGGATACTCCTTTTACAGGAATTTGACTTGGAGATCAAAGATAAGAAGGGAAGTGAAAACTTAGTTGCAGACCATATCAGTCGCATTGTCCATGATAAGAATGCACTGCCATTACAAGAAAGTTTTCCGGATGAACAATTGTTGTCTCTAAATGTAGTAGCCCTTTGGTATGCAGATATTGTAACTAGTAGTTACCAAAAAGCTACCACATGATATGACTCGAGCTCAAGAGACCAGATTCTAAAGAAAACATTGCACAGTATTACATATGGGATGATCCGTACTTATGGAAGCCATTGTCTGACCCAAGTGATAAGAAGGTGCATTTCTGAATCTGAAGTTAATCCATTTTAACCTTCTGTCATTCTTATGCATGTGGCGGTCACTTCGGACCAAAAAAGAACAGCCCTGAAAGTTCTTTATTGTGGATTCTACTGGCCATCATTGTTCAAAGATGCATATCTATTTTGCAAAGCCTGTGACTGTTGTCAAAGGACAGGTAATTTAAGTGCCAAAAATCAAATGCCACAAAACCCTATACTTGTTGTTGAGATTTTCGATGTGTGGGGTATTGATTTCATGGGTCCTTTTTCTTCATCTTTTGGTAATGTTTACATTATACTTGCTGTGGATTATGTTTCTAAATGGGTGGAAGCAAAAGCTACGAGAACTAATGATTCTAAGTTGTTGTAGAATTTTTGTGAAATCTACATCTTTTGCGAGATTTGGAAAACCACGAGCCATGATTAGCGATAGAGGGACAACTTCTGCAACCGATCATTTGAAGCCTTGCTCAAGAAATACAACATCACTCACAAGTTGTCTACTGCATATCATCCCCAAACTAGTGGTCAAGTTGAAGTTTCAAATCGAGAAGTCAAGTCCATTCTCGAGAAGACAGTGAATCCGAACCGAAAAGATTGGAGCCTAAGACTTAATGATGCCACTGGGGCAGACCGGACTGCTTACAAGCCACCTATTTGTATGTCTCCGTACCCAGGCGGTAGTCTATGGTAATAAGCCATGCCACCTTCCAGTGGAGCTCAAACATAAAGCATGGTGGGCAGTAAAGCTTTGTAACATGGAGATGATGCTGCTGGAGAACAAAGGAAGCTTCAACTACAAGAATTGGAAGAACTTAGAAATGATGCCTATGAGAATTCCAGAATTTACAAGGAGAGAACTAAGGCATTCCATGATAAAATGATCTCCAGGAAGAATTTTGAAGTGGGACAGAAAGTTCTTTTATTTCATTCTCGCCTTAAGTTATTTCCAGGTAAATTACAATCTCGATGGGTTGGACCTTTTGTTATTACTAATGTTTTTTCCCATGGTGCAGTGGAAATCAATAGCTTAAAAACGGATAAAGTATTCAAGGTGAATGGGCACAGGTTAAAGCCTTACTATGAAAATTCAGTGATGCAGGACATCGATGAGGTACCTCTCTACGAGCCAACTTATCTTGATGGGTGAGGATAGATAACGTCAGGCTGAGGACGTTAAACCAAGCGCTTATTGGGAGGCAACTCAATGTTTTTGAAATATAAATAAAAAGAGACAAAGAAAAGAAGGTAGTATTGATCAATTTTTGTGTTTCGAAGAGATTCCTCTCATGGGCTATTATAATTGATCAGGTTTTATCTCTCTTTGCCATTTGTCTCATTTGCTTTGTTGTTTGTTTTTGACTTTCATTTGCTCTTTTGTTTTTATTTCTTTTATGTGTCTCTATTTTCTTTTCTTTTCTTTTCTTTTCTTTTCTTTTGTTTAATTTGATTATTCCGTGCTTCGAGTTCATTTGTGCAACAGCTTGAGGAAACATTCAAACGGGAGTTGAAGCCATTGTTCGAAGGTTTGAAACGTGCATATCTGGGAGAAGAACAAACTCAATCGCATGATCGGTAATATCTCTCCTTTTCTTCTCTTCAATGGATGCTGATATCTTTCTATCGAACCTTCGTAAATATTTCCCTTCACTTCCTCAAAATGCTTTGTTTAAAATTTATAAAGTACGGATGACTAGACTTTGGGCATTGATGCTCCTAAATGTGCCTGCTGATATCCGATGGCTTATCGAAGCCAAGGTGAGATTGTCCGGTGAGCCGGACATTAATCTCGCAAAATACATGCCTGGTCTAGGAAAGAGCTACTACGCCAAGAGGCGAAGAGCGAAAAGGTTACAAGTATGTTATAAATGTGCTAGATGGAATTGTAACCAGACTTGTCGTTCATTAGGTTTTGCGTCCAGGAATAGAGAAGATAAACTTTCATTTATTAAGAATGGTTTGAGTATGAGTCGCTGGATAATGTTTTGTTAACTCTCGAGTCACATTCTTGTGGACTTGTTCAGCGTGAATTGCTTAATCTATGGACACAATTTCGTGATGAATTGCAGTGTTATAGTCTAGGGAATCTGACTAAAAACACCCTGTTTGCCAGTTTATAAGAAAACTGGATGGGAAGCAAATCCCCGACTCATAGAAGGCGTTTCAGCCGTTACTGGACGTAAAACCAGAGGAAGATGTGAGCCACAATCACAACTACTTGTATATTTGAATGTGTGTTGTTATTGTCGAATTTTTTTTCCTTGTTTTGTTTGATCTGATTATCAATGTTGTTTTTGTGTTGTTGTTGTTTGTTGATTTTGTTTGTTTTAATTTCCAGTTTTCTTTTTGACAAACCATATGACTACCCTATGGCATAAGTACACGTGGGAGACAAGTGTGGAGGTTTTGTCAACCTCCACCGAAAGTGTATCTCGATTTTTTATGCTTCACGTGGGAGACAAGTGTGGGGGTTTTGTCAACCCCCGCCGAAAGTGTAACTCCATTTTCCATGCTTCACGTGTGAGACAAGTGTGTAGGTTTTGTCAAACCTCGCCGAAAGCATATCTCATTTTTTCAAATCTTGGGGCGATAAATCTGCATCGCGCAACCCCCACCGAAAGTATGTCCCCATGTGTCAAAATTTGAGAGTTTTATGGGTGTATATATACATTCTGCATATTTTCATATGTCTTTCCATAACCTGTCTTGCAATTGAAAAGCATAATATCTAACGTGTCTTACACAAGATTAGAGCACTTGTAGATCTGGAGAAAACACCAATTCGGCGATTCCGCAATATATGCGTATTTTGCGGATCGCAATTTGGTAAAGATGGAGAGTTTACCACACAGCTCTTGATCTTGGTAGGACATTAGCTGCGAGGGGTATTAATTTGATTTATGGAGGGGGTAGTCTTGGGTTAATGGGGTGTGTGTCAACAGCTGCATCCCTAGGAGGGAGCAAAGTTCTCGGCATTATCCCTAAACCATTAGCTGTACGAGATATCGTAGGCAACACAATCGGGGAATAGTTACAGGTCTCTAGCATGCATGAGCGTATTGCACATATGGTCATTAAATCTGATGCATTTATAGCTTTGCCGGTGGTTATGGTACATTAGAGGAGATATTTCAAATCACCTCTTGGGCACAGCTAAACATCCATCGGAAACCCATTGGTTTGTTAAATGTCAATAATTTTTTTGATGGTTTGTTGTCCTTTCTTGATCAAGCTGTAGAAAAAAATTTCATCTCATCGTCAGCAAGGCAAATGCTGGTTACAGCTTCAACTGCAGGAAAGTTAATTGACAAACTACAAGAATTCGTCTATTCACCTGATCCAACAATGGCTCGGATAAATTGGTTTGGAGAAGGCAACAAAAGGCGTCAACTGGATTTAACCCTCCATCTGTAATCCCTATTTGCTGGTTTGCTTCGTTTTTTGTTTGCTTTCTTTTTAGTGTGTTTATTTGAGATTTTTCATGTCGTTTCTTTTGAGCTTTTTCAGGTTATTTCTTTCATCCCAGGTAATATTTTCTAATCTCGATTTTTAGAGTGGTGGCTTAAAAAGTTCAAGTTCTCTTGAAACGCATTCTGGATCTCTTCAATCCATAATGGCTGAATAATGAGGCTAACTTCTAAACTTTTTAGACCCATTCTAACTAACTTGTTTTTGTTTACTGACTTGTTGAACTTTGTTATTTTATGAGTAAGTTTAGTTTTGCGTAATTTAGAGTTGTTATGTGTTTTTATCTTTATCAGTTTTGATTTTTAAAAAAAACAATTGTGGAAAAACCTGAGAATGGCAGAATATGGGGTTTCTTTACCCTTGAAACGCATTCTCTCTCAATAAATCTGTAGTTTGTTTATTTCATGTTGTTTGAAGTGTCTTGTTTCTTGTTTTGTTCTTTCATAATAAAGGTATATAGGCTTGAAACCTTAAGTCTGCGTGCTACTGGTCCTAAGGATTGTTGAAATATACAATCTTGACTCAGGTGTAACAACGCCACGTACCTCTTTTCTTGCATTTTGTTTGTCGATGATAAGATAATGATTGAATTAAGAATAACTCTTGGAAAATGATAAATGATGCATGGATCTGTGTGCTTAAAAGGTTTATTGGTTTTCGCTTTGCTTTTGATTCCTTGCGCAACATTGAGCACTGAGCTATTATCACTGAGTTATTTGTTCACTTAGAGAAAGTTTTTGTAATTTAAATGTTTCTTCAGATTTCAATGAATTCTAGAACTTGTTTGATGGTCACTCGAGGCGAAATCCTAGACTGTGCAACATTGGGGAAATTAAATTACAAGTGTGTAGGTTTTGTCAAACCTCACCGAAAGTATATCTCATTTTTTCAAATTTTGGGGCGATAAATCTGCATCGAGCAACCCCCACCGAAATTATGTCCCCATGTGTCAAATTTGAGAGTTTTACGTGTGTATATATCCAGTTTGCATATTCTCAAATGTCATTTTATAACCTGTCTTGCACTTGAATCGCATAATACCTAACGTACATCATTGTCTTGCACAAGTTTAGAGCACTTTAAGAAATGGAGAAAACACCAATTCGGCGATTCCAAAATATATGCGTATTTTGTGGATCGCAATTTGGTAAAGATGGAGAGTTTACAACAACAGCTCTTGATCTTGGTAGGACATTAGCTGCGAGGGGTATTCATTTGATTTATGGAGGGGGTAGTCTTGGGTTAATGGTGTGTGTGTCGACAGCTGCATCCTTAGGAGGAAGCAAAGTTCTCGGCATTATCCCTAAACTATTAGCTGTACGAGATATCGTAGGCAACACCATGGGGGAAGAGTTACAGGTTTCTAGTATGCATGAGCGTATTGCACATATGGTCATTAAAATCTGATGCATTTATAGCTTTGCCCGGTGGTTATGGTACATTAGAGGAGATATTTCAAATCACCTCTTGGGCACAGCTAAACATCCATCGGAAACCCATTGGTTTGTTAAATGTTAATAATTTTTTTTGATGGTTTGTTGTCCTTTCTTGATCAAGCTGTAGAAAAAAATTTCATCTCACCGTCAGCAAGGCAAATGCTGGTTACAGCTTCAACTGCAGGAGAGTTAATTGACAAACTACAAGAATTCGTCTATTCGCCTGATTCAACAATGGCTCGGATAGATTGGTTTGAGAAGGCAATAAGAGGCGTAAACTGGATTTAACGCTCCATCTGTAATCTCTATCTGCTGGTTTGCTTCATTTTCGTTTACTTTCTCTTTATTGTGTTTATTTGAGTTTTTTTTTTTATGTCATTTCTTTTGAGTCTTTTTCAGGTTATTTCTTTCTAGTCTTTTTCAGGTTATTTCTTTCGTCCCAAGTAATATTTTCTAATCTCAGTTTTTAGACTGGTGGCTTAAAAAGTTCAAGTTCTCTTGAAACGCATTCTGGATCTCTTCAATCCATAATGGCTGAATAAGGAGGCTAACTTCTAAACTTTGTAGACCCATTCTAACTAACTTGTTTTTGTTTGCTGACTTGTTGAACTTTGTTATTTATGAGTGAGTTTAGTTTTGCGTAATTTAGAGTTGTTATGTGTTTTTTATCTTTATCAGTTTTGATTTAAAAAAAAAACAATTGTGGAAAAACCTTAGAATGGCAGAATATGGGGTTTCCTTAACCCTTGAAACGCATTCTTCCTTAATAACTTTGTAGTTTGTTTATTTCATGTTGTTTGAAGTGTCTTGTTTCTTGTTTTGTTTTTCATAATAAAGGTATATAGGCTGGAAACCTTAAGTCTGCGGGCTACTGGTCCTAAGGATTGTTGAAATATACAATCCTGACTCAGGTGTAACAACGCCACGTACCTCTTTTCTTGCATTTTGTGGGTCGATGATAAGATAATGATTGAATTAAGAATAACTCTTGGAAATGATAAATGATGCATGGATCTGTGTGCTTGAAATGTTTATTGGTTTTCGCTTTGCTTTTGATTCCTTGCGCAACATTGAGCACTAAGCTATTATCACTGAGTTATTTGTTCACTTAGAGAAAGTTTATGTAATTTAAATGTTTCTTCAGATTTCAATGAATTTTAGAACTTGTTTGATGGTCACTCGAGGCGAAATCCTAGACTGTGCAACATTGGGGAAATGATTTAGGCCATCTTTGGACCGTTTAAGCCTTAATAGCCAACTTTGACTGAAATTGATCCCTAGTTACCCCTTTGAGCCTCTGTAAGCCTTTTTCTTTGTTAACTCACTAAAAGATTTCCTAACCTCAAATGAATTTGTTCCAAACAGGTTATCCCTTACCTATGAGCATGTAGATCATTCACAATTAAATTCTGAGCTATGTTCTGGTTTTTGGAAGTTAGAGGAGGATGGGATGTGTCATGAGCAATGCAAGTGAGTTCTATTGTGTTTGTAAAAAAAAGAAAAAAGAAAAAAGAAAAAAAAAGTCAATCTGTACTTATCGTCCACGTACTTACACATTGAGGACAATGTGTTGTTTAAGTGTGGGGGAGGGGAAGTGTAATAAAAAAAAAGGAAAAAAAAGAAAAAAAAAAGAACAAAAGAAGAAGAATAAGAGATCTATCCCCTTAAGTGTTCTTAAAAAGAATGAAACAACAAAGTGTGGGGGTGTAGTTTTCTTTTGTTTTCTGCCAAAAAAAAAAGATTTGAGTGTTCTAAATAAGTTTGGGGGAGTAACCTGGTGAATTGAAATAAAGTTGTGTTATAGGGTTGAGCTCTACATAGTCTTGATTGATTTATGTGTTTGTGGGTGATTTGAGCCAAATTATTATCCTTTATCATACCTTCACCCAAGCCAACGTTACAAGCTTAATAAAGTCCTACTTGATCCTTGGTGTTGTGCATGTCTACATTAGTGGAGAGTGACTTGAAAAGCAAGCCTATGGAGTTCATTTATACACATCTTCAATATTAAATATATTCATTTTTATGCATAAACTCATCCGGGTTACAAGTGATTAGGTGAGAATGGCTCTACACACACACCCTTGAGGAATTGAAGTGAAGCGAAACTAATATTTGAGATAAAATTGTTGATCAAGTGCATTTTTTTGAAGTTTTCCTTGGGTTATAATTAAGTACAATCTTTGAGGCCTATTTGCAAGATGAAGCATTTGTGTGTTTTATTTTTTTGTTGATTCTGTTTCGGTTTAGTTTTATTTCATATTGTCGTAGTTGCTCGAGGACTAGCAAAGTCTACGTGTGGGGGAATTTGATAAGTGTCTATTTATATATCATTTTCATATCAATTCGTCCATGTTTCTTTGCTATATTCCTTGGTATTTTTATGTTTTTGTGTGGTTTTGATGTTGTAGGAGTTTTGGAGCAACTTGCACAAAAATGGAGTAAAACCCTTCATTTTCACCTCTGCTAGTCAGTAATCTTCTCGGATTTAATTGTATTGATATACAATGAACCCGATGACATGTTATATACCGTTGGAAAGCTCTCGAAGTCTATTTTCTGGAGAAATTTACGGTTTCTAAATCCATTCAGTGTACCAAAAGTTGTAATCAAAACAGTGTGAGAAGTATAAAAATGTAATTCCACAAATCACTGTAGCATGTATAATACGGGACATTGTAGCAGGTTACTGTAGCAGAGTATTTAAACACATTTTAGGGTTTTATTTTCATAACTTGAAGAGGGAAAACCGTGGGAGGAGGCTGCATTTCTGGATTTCTCTCATCCCTTGGAGTTCTTGAAGGAGAAAGTAGATTTTTAAAGAGGAGGAACTACAATTCCAAGAAGATTCATCTACAAAGAAGATTTTCAAAGAATTTGCTAAGTTCTTTCTTTCTTTTTCAATTCTGGAATTTCTCTGTATTGTATTTTTTATTCTGATTGAATATGTGTAACTAAATCTGAATTGGTTGAGGGTGATTTCAAAGCCCTCGATATGGATTTTGTGAGTTGATTGTGCAAGAAATTGTTATCCAATTCTCTAATTGAAGTTGTTTGCATTTTCCCATATCTAATGCTTATGATTGTTTGCTGATTGTATTTGGGCTGGCCAACTGAATATAATCTGATTATTGTCTATTGCTAGATTAGAAATCTTGATCCGTAATTATCATGAATTTCCAATCATTAGTAGCAAAATTGTGATCAGAAATTGCAATTGGAAAATACAACCTAGGTTAAATAATCCGAACTTGTGTGATTATTGCTTAGATCAACCTATCTTTCTCATCGTAATGCTTCTATTGAATTAAACTTAGAGAGCTTGTTCTAGGTTGTTTAATGGATAGAGATTAAATAAAGAGCTTGTTTTATTTAACACCAAAGTAAGGAAAGATTGGGATAACAGAGCTTGTTGTTATCTACGGTTGATAACTTCAATGCTGTAATTGGATTACACTTCTATGTTAATTCACAAATTCATATCTTGTGGCAGAGAATGAACTCTTAACCAAGTGTCTCTCATTGATTTTTCACTCCATTTAACTTTGCTTTGTGTTATTCTTCATTTGCTTTCGTATTAAGTTTAGTTAATCAATCAACAAACCCCCCCTGTTTAGTTTATTATTGCTGGAAAATAACAAATTCAATTAGAATCAATCCTCGTGGGAACGATATCTTACTTATCACTTTATTACTTGTGCGATTAGTACACTTGCTAGTTTCGAACGCATCACATACCTAAAAGGTAAGCATCCCGCATTGGCTTCTTAGCAGTCACCCTCTTTCTTTCCGAGTCCCAGCCAAAGCCTCGACTATTTGGCCCGGCTAAAATTGCATGTCCAATTTGAAAGTTTGTTCTTAAAGTCTTCATTCAAGACTCACTGTGTGGTTTGGCCTTTAGGTCGCATCCACGCAGTTTTTTGGCAAATGAGCTCTCAATAAAATGAAGGTAGCCAGATTTGAAATTGCCTTCACCATGAAATTTTCCTTCCTTGCACATCTCCACAAGGATCTCAATAAGTTTGCTGTCCTCATCCTCACCCCAAAATTTTTTCTTTTGCCCTGGACTTTTTGCTTCCATTCTAGTTTCAAAGGGACATAACCGTATATGGTAAACAACATTTCCATCATAACAAAATTATAGCACAAGAAGATAATCATCATATTAAAAAAAAAAAAGCAGCATAGAATAAATGAAAAGAGACCATAGCAAGCAAAATCCATTAGCAAGCCTATAGCTAGCGTAAATTCCCAACAGAATAGTATACATATTACATATGTATCTAGGTAAACCAAGATATAGACCAGTTGACCTATTCAGCGCTTGAAGCCAAATCTTCCTAACTAAAACTAGAGGCTGTATATTTGGACAGAAATTCATTGAATGTTGCTATCTATTGGCTTAATTCATTAGAAATTTTCATGTTATGAGACAACTTCCCTATACTCACAATTTAAAAAACAGAAAATGAAAGAAACCAAAATAGCGATGAATGAAAGGTATTGTAAAAGTAAAAGTAGAAGTTTGCAAGCTAAAACTGACTAGCTAGATTGAGCGAAGATGTGATGGAGAAGGAGATGGTTGCCTTGCATTAAATATAAAAGTTTTGTGGGCTGAACGCAGAGAAGAACAATGTCTCAGCATGAATGAACTTAATATGTTTTGCGGTTCTAACATTAATCCAAGTTCAGAAATAAAGGATGGTGAACAAAAACTTGATTGGGGCAGACAAGCCTCAACTTAGTCTTACTGGCAAAGTATTTTTACATCAGGAAATTCGAATCAATCAACAAGCTCCAATTGTGCACTCTAGTAGATAACCAATAATTTTAAATCTGTATCAAGTTATTCTCAACCAAACTTGGTTCCATAGAAACTTAAAATAAAAATTGATAGATCTTAGGTACCAATAGCATCTTCAACAGATTCGAAAACCTAGTCTGATAGCAATTCAACAAACAGTATCCTACTAGCACATGACTCTAATTTTAGACAAGTACTGCTAAGATTTTGTTAACATAACCCTTTTTATATGGCTCATGATGCATGGATAAGATAAAGTTGTTATAAATATATGAATTAGAAAATTTCCCAAAGTTAGGGCAACACTTCTAAGAAATTTGAGCGCCAGTGTAGCTAATAACCACCTTTGTTAAGTTTGCTACTTTTCTAAAAGCTTAAACTTGTAGATGGGCTTCACTATATTGTCTAATACGCCCCCCTCACATGCAAGGATCCGTGCACTAATTCCATACTTAATCAATGTGAGATCGTAACATACCACCACGCTTCCGACTCCGACGTCCACAGCAGGCCAATTTAGCCTTTCCAGCTTATCGCGTGAGGCTAGCTCTGATACCAAATTGATAGGAGCCCGAGTTTCGGATTGAGTTATGGGACCTTATAAAATGGTATCTCTTTCTAACTCTACCCTTCAAGGGGTTTTATTGTTCTTCCTTCTTCCCCTTCTTATCTTTGATGGTTGACAGCACTTGAGAGCTCAATTAATGAGAGAGCTCACTGATCTTAAATTATCTCAGATTGCAAAAATTTTTCTTGTTTTCTTTATTTCAAGAAGGAAGGCTTTAAATACACAGTCACATAACAGAATTTCCAATAGAGAGAGGAGGATTTCTGGGATAATAAATAAAGATAAAGTGATTAAAAATCTGCAACTAACAAGCAAAAACTCTACAACTTAAATTGCAACTAAGAAGCAAAAATTCTGCAACTTTAAAAACCAAAAATTACTTTAAGCAACTATTCTGACTCATTCTTTTGTTGACTGTGTCTCCTGTATGTGTGAATAAAAGGGACCACATGCATCATTTGTTGTTCTGAGGTGTATTTTTCACAACAACCGGATTGAGCCTCACATATCTTAGCAGGTATTACAAGTGGTCCAAACAACATTTTTCTCAATTAATTTTTGAAGTAACATGGAGGAGATTCGAATCTACGACTGTTTAGTCATGATGACCCTAATACCACGTTCAGTTTGCCATTTTTTTAAAAGTTTAAACTTGTAGATGTGAGCTTTACTATATTCTCTAATATGTTCTATCACATGCAAGGTGCTTAAGTTTGTACATGTTGGCAATACGCCCCCTCACGTGGCAGGCTGATTCAGCGGCTCTTACAAGTGATCCAAACAATACTTTTTTAATTAATTTTTAAAATAACATGTACATACTTCGAATCTACAACCGTTTGGTCATGATGACTCTAAGACCATGTTAAGTTACAAGTAGTACAAACAACACATTTTTACCATTTGATTATAATGGCTCTAATACCACGTTAAGTTACAAATGATCCAAACAATACTTTTTTAATTAATTTTTGAAATAATATGGACATGATTCGTACCTACGACCGTTGGCCATGAAAGCTCTTATACCATAATAAGTTTACCACTTTTCTAAAAGCTTAAGCTTGTAGACCTGGCTTAACTATATTCTCTAATAACCTTGGCTGTTGATTAACCACAATGATCATCACCTTCTACCAAAATCAACTAATTGAAATACAATGACATTCCAAATTTAACTACAACGGGGTAATCATAGATTCTGCTCTTAATTCACCAACACAGAGCAAAAAAACGGAGTTACAATGCCATACATGACCCAATACATAAATCAAGCAGCCATAGCCATAACTCAAAGTTAGCTTTTTGATCTCTTAACCCAATTCAATTATCTAAACTACCGAAAAAAAATTAAAGTAAAAGAACACAATTCATCTAAGCAGTTCAGTACCTATGAAAATGAACAAAAAAATAAAAAATAAAAAAGTGGCAGAAAATGAAGGTTATACTAATTAAGTAATCTGGGTTTCAATCTTACTTGAAATATAAAAGCAGGAGCTGCAGAGATGGAGAGGTGGGTCAACTTCACTACGAATTTTAGGAGAAGTCAAATACGGGAATTGGATTCCCAACCCCAGCATCAAGAGCCCCGTTTCCGGAATTTGCACCCTCTATTAGAGGCAAATTAGTAATTGAGAATGACAGGATTTGGGAAATGTCTCTCCATGTGCTAGTACTACACTATTACTACTAACGATTCTTTAATCAGGGATGGGGTGGTATGTGTACATTTCTAAAATTAAAATGGCTACAATTTTCTCTACCTGAAATTTTACCAAAATTAAAGTTTGTTCCCAACTTAGGAAGGAAATCGAGTTATCATATTTTAGAAAATAGGGAGCGTCAACTATCCAAATTTGTTAAACTCTAATCAAGCCAAACAAGACAGACCATTTTCCCAAGGAAATTAATTTCCCTTCTCCCAACTTTTAAGTGCAACCCAACATGGCCTAAGATTTGACGTCTTTTACAATCAAAGATAGATCAAACTTATGTATATACTCCTTAGTTTAACGGCCGTTTGTTTCAATTCAATGAGGAGAGAACAATTTGGACAATTACTTATAATCAAAGTAGATGAAATACTTTTTTTTATAAATATATGCACAAAATAATAGTTTATAATCTTTTATTAAAAAAGAATAATCTCTTAAAATTAATATATCTTATCAATGAACTTGTTTTTTTATTTTATCCAAACTAAAAATAGCATTTGGGAGCACAATTCACCTCTTCGTTTCTGCAATCAATTATCTTTTTGGATAATAAGGTTTGCACCTTGGTAAAAAAATTCATTGTCCTTATATTTTCGAAAATATATAAACTCAGTCATATTGTTACCTCCATTAACAATGGATTAGAAAAAAATTGGCTTCTAACCACAACCGATATTAAAATGATTATAATTACTTCAAATAAAATCTTAAATAAATCAAAAGTACAAAAACCTTCGTAATATCCAAATAATTACATTAAATTAAAAAAAAAAGAAACGGGGGATGAGGGATATAGTTTGATTAAAATGGGGCTCCTTTGATAGTTTGTCATCTATATATTCGTTTAAATGCCTGCCCTAGCTAGCCGTTCTGTTAAACTCGCAAAGCCAACAAAACCCTAGTAACAGAGGAAGGAAAGGAAGCCCCAAGCCTCTACCATTAGTTTCCGGTGAGTATTTTATGGCCCCTTTTTGCTTATTTTTGTAGAATTCAAATACTGGAAACATACAGATTCTTGAAAGTTGCCAAGATGAATTACTTTTTTTTTTTCAATTTGTTTAATGTTTGATAGGAAGTTGGGAGTGAGATGAGGTTAGAGAAGTGCTGGTTTTGTTCCTCCACCATA
Organism: Boswellia sacra; assembly: GCA_013180625.2. Classification (NCBI taxonomy): domain Eukaryota; kingdom Viridiplantae; phylum Streptophyta; class Magnoliopsida; order Sapindales; family Burseraceae; genus Boswellia; species Boswellia sacra. The sequence goes on along the minus strand of SNVD02007409.1, from coordinate 15,136 downwards.
TACCCCGGACATGGAATTCAATTTGTCCGCAATGACGCTAAGGTAATCACTTACTTGTTATTATCCTTACCACTTAAATTGATGGTTGGACTCTTAACGCTTCTCATATCTATCACAACCATGATGCTATCTTTTAGTTTAAACAAGACAAATCATAAAAGATGATCCCTATCATTACTTGCATCCTGCTATTGGGCCGGCCATTTCATTTCTTTTGTTCAGCTCCGCCTTTTGAAATACATGTTCTACTCATCGTTCTAATTAGAAACGGGGTTCCTCAATTGAAAAAAGGGAGTAAGAGATCAGATAGAGGAAAGGGAAGAAGATTTAGAAGAAATTTGCGAAGGAAATCGGACAGAAATTTAGGTGAGAAGAGAAATAGAGAGAAAGAAATAAGAACGAGATAGAGAGAAATAGAGAGGGAGGTAGATAGCAGAGATCAGATAAGAGAGAAAGAAAGGGGAGAAATTGATCTTATTAATTCATCTTTCAAAGCCTACGAAGCATAACAACCAAGACCCTCCAAAGACCTAAGAACAAATAAGAAAATAACTAAACAAGGAAATAAAATGCTGCGTAATAAAGTTAAAATTAAATTGAAATTGTAATTGAAATCTAATTGAACTAGGAATATTATTACAACTCAAAATCTCTAAAAATATTAAAAATATCCCTAATTGGTTCTATATCACATTCTACTCAAGGTTTTCTAATTGACTACTGGAAAACCGAAAATTGTATTTACTCATTTTCTAATTGGCAAGCCCTGAAGCCTTAATGTTATACATTTGAATTTGACATTTAGTTAAATGTATTTAACATACTTAGTTGATTATTATATCCATAAGCATGATTTCATAAATTGTATTGCAACTGATTTAGGTGTATGAAGAGGGTCTCATATATATGTAGAACATAAATATAGGTCACAGGACTTTTGTCCTCAAGTAGTTTATAATTAGGAAGGTTTGGCATTTCATTGAGATTGCAACACACCAATTTCCATATAATATAAGATTAGTTTTCTCGGTTATCAAAATAGAGATCTTGTGTGGTGTGCCAAACATTCCAATTCATTGGAACAGACGTCCTGAGATATTTGTTTGTTTCTTTCTCTTTGAGCTGTCAAAATTTGAGATTTAAGTCAATCTATTATATTATTTGGAGAAGTGGTGGATTTGAGTTCTTGTATAGAACTGACGAGGTGATCTCGTTGGAAACAATTATTTACCCGAACTTTGAGATTATCTCTTTGCGAAAAGTAATGGATATTTGTTGGGGTTATAATTTTTAGTATGGGCTTATATGCTATGGGTGTTTAGAAATTTCCCTTATTTTATCCATGTATAAAATCTGGCCAGTATTATTAATGTTATCTGAGAGTTGCTGTATTTATATGGAATAACTTTTGAAGAACCCCCCCAAAAGATTCTTTAAAAGAAAAGAGAAACAACACAGAAAACATGGAATGTCAAAGGGGGGTAATCAATTTGAAGAATTTTGTAATTATTTTGTCTGATGGACTTCTGTGGGGGAGCTTAGTTTTTGTGACAGCCTTTTAGCCTTTTCACTCTTTCCCATTTTCGTTAGATATATGGTTCCTTAGCTGTTGATTGAATATCCTTATAATTCTCTCATTTTGTGTTACTAAGAGGCATAGCCATGGCCTATAGTATTGCACTATCATTTGAATTTTACATTTATTTCCAGGCAATGTTAAAGACTATGTAATGATTGCTTAACAGATTGTTGAATGAACTATTTAATTGGTTTGTGTCCTGTAAAAGGCATTAGTTAATCTTATGTAATCTCTACACTATTCAGATAGTAATTGTTTGTGACTCTAAACCTGACAAGTGAATATTTTGTAGATATTTCGGTTTTGTAGGTCAAAATGCCACAAGAACTTCAAAATGAAAAGGAATCCTCGTAAAGTCAAATGGACCAAGGCTTATAGGCGTTTGCATGGCAAGGACATGACACAGGTAAATATTTTCTGTTCCGTTATCTAGTGTTTCAGTCTTTCTAGTTACATGAGTGCCTTTATTTGAATGGTTAAAAAAAGATTTGTTGCTGATTCTTTTTTTCATTTTTCCCTTCTTCTAAGGATTCAACCTTTGAGTTTGAGAGGAAGCGCAATAGGCCGGAGAGATATGACAGAAATGTTGCAGAGAACACTCTTAAGGCCATCAAGAAAATCGATAAAATCAGAGTGGCCAGGGAGGAGAGACACCATAAACTGAGGTTTGTTATCTTCTTAGCATCAACATTCAGATGCATTCTAGGATTGTTTTGCCGAGATCTAATTGGAGAATTGTGGCAGGATGAAGGGGAAGAAAGCCAAGGAGCAGAGAGAGGCAGCTGGGGAATTGGAGCAGGGCATCCACCTGGTCAAAGCTCCATCTGTTCTTGCAGAGGATCAATCTCTCACTCTTCCAAAGATCAAAGTCAAGGTCTCCCAAGCACAGGCAGACGAGAACCATGCGATGGAGGAGTAATATTAGTTTTTTGGCCTCTTCTTCCTCCAACCTTCTTGTTGTATATCCATTTTATTTGAAATTCTGGGTTTTTCATTGGATGGTGATGATGATATGCATCGTTTTTTTCTCCTTTTCTTTTGGGTTGTTGACTCATAAGATCGAAGGAATTATATATCATTACCATGTTTAAACCTGCGTGCATATTCTTCTTAAGTGGGCAAATCTTACATGAATGATTTTAAGACATTTTGGACGAATTTGATGTGCAGTATGGTAATGCACAGGAAATCCCATGTTTGGGATCAATTTGCGTCGCTTTGGACGGTATAAATAGCGGTCAACGACGGATTTTTAAGCTGCGCAAGCCTTGATCTCTCTAAAAGATATGTTATTTAAATTAATTAAAATTTTAATAAAAATAATTAGAATAATTTATTAAATATTTATACAAATACATATTTGGTTAAAAAGTTTATACTTTCTTAAGTAATTAAAAAATTTAACCTTTATTAAAATTAAATAATCTATTTTATTTAATATTTTGAGTAATTTAATTCAACCGAGTGATAATATTTGAATTATATATATTGTTGTGTAGTTTAACTTAAAACGAAGCACATTACCTTTTATAGTCCGAGTGTGATAGTGATGCATCAAACACCCCCTACCATACACCAACGAATTGGGCAATTGAAGTGTCTACAAAAACATACATGTACAAGTACGGATGGGAATTTGGGTTCGTGGATCGTGTTTGTGTTGTGTCGAGTTATGATATGATAAAGATTAGTCTAATTTAAATTCGATCTGTTTATTATTTGTGTTAAGAAGACTCGACCCGAATACGACCCGATTATTAAACAGGTAATCCGCGGGTGACACGACACGATATTCGAACACGAATAATAAACGGATCATTTTCGTATTAGACACAAATATGACCCCTTTAACATGATTAACATGAAAATGACTCGTTTAACATTATTATGACATATTTAAATATTTTACATATTTATAACACGTTTTACAGGGATGATTACAATACGTTTAAATGATTAACATAATTATGACAATATTAAGCATTTCAATTTCCAACATATTTTAGTACTTTTAAATTAAAAAAGAAATAATAAGAAAATATTTAAAATTCATCCACAATACAATAAAAAGTCTACTAAATATCAAGTTCCATACAAAGTTAAAATGCAATTTAGCTTCAAACAAAAAATCCATGACATCTTTTTAACTCTTAAATAACCTATAAAAATATATATATAAAAAAAATTAAGAATAATTCAAGATCATATCAAAATTAATTAATAATATAATATTAATATTAATAAAAATACAATTTTGAATTTAAATATCTAATAAATATATAATGAATTTTAAAATTAATTTATATTTATAATTGTGTCACTATAAAAATAATCGTGTCAATCTGTGTTAGTTGTGTTATTATGTTTTATTAGTGTTAATCGTGTCATAAATGGGTTCGTGTCATAAACGGATTCGTGTCATAAACGGGTTCGTAACATCCGCAGGTGCAATCCCTCAACCCAAACATGACCCAATTATTAAACGGGTTGAAAATTTCAACCCGAACACGACCCAAACACGATTAAGATAAATCCAAACCCGCTAATTTCTGTGTCGTATCGTATCGGATTCGCGGGTCGTGTCGAAAATTTTTAACCTTATGTACAAGTTTGGGTCTGCAAAATTCTAAAGCACAAAAGAGTTAGTTATTTCTCTCTCTCTTTTTTTATTTATTTATTTAAATCTTTATTATTTTCAGACCATGAATATGCAAGAAAAGATCTCACCTTTGATAAAAGTATATGCAAAGTAGTGTTTTGAAAGTTTGAAGTGAGAAAAGTATATTAGAAGAGATTGGTTGGGTTTCAATATATTGACTCTAATTATACATATTCGATTACAGCACTCTTGCAGCCTAGTTTGACTCCTGAAGAGCTGAAAATTGCAGAAGTTGAAGGCCATGAATCAATGCATGAAGCAGCAAGAGTCATAATTGTTGTTTATAGCATCATTCCCTGATTTCCACTAAGACATTGCTTTGCTTCTGCTGGAAACAAATTCATATGCCCTTTTTAGATGCCTTTCTTTTTTCTGCTTTTAGTTTACCAATGTTGCTTCAAATTATCCTGTGTCAGCTTGTGATGAAGTGGAGCTTGTGGAGAAAGAAAGAATTGCCTTATAATGGCCTTGGGTTACGGGTTGAGATTGACCTTTTGAAGGTCAAATTTATTTCGTTTTAGTAATTCGGCATTAATATTTTCTGACATGCTAGAACGACTAAGAAAATCCCACCAGAACACAAGTTATGGATAGTACTTGAAGAGCAAGGCAATTCAAAGCCTTTTTCTTACTTCCTTTTTGCCCTCTTTAAAGTCTTTGTTTTACAGTGATCAGCTGTTAAAAGTGATAAGTCAGAAGCATTAATCTAAAGTTGCAAAGTTTTCAAGCTATCTAAATCATATAAATACACAAGCCCTTGCTGAATAGATGCATCCAAATGACGATCACCTTTTGCCAACGCCTCAAAGTTTTGTAAGACTAGATATTAATTAATATTTTCTGGTGCCAACTTTTTTTATTTTATTCAGAAATTGCAAATATGGCATTGTACTCAGCTATATATAATTTCATCAATTCAAGGTGTTACACGTGACACGACCCGCCCCTAGCTAACACGGGCGAATCGTGCCTAAAACTGTACTAAGAAAATCTGACTTTTTAAAATATGCTAATTTATGAAAAATTTGGCAGAGTTTCCCTTGTATTTTAGACTAATCCCCCTGCCAAGTACACAAAATTCAACACTTCCAAAATATTTATATAACCACTAACTTCCTTTTCGGGACCTTAAGTCCATCTATTAAAATAATTGTATCTCCAAAACAGTCTTTAGAAGAAAATATGGCCTCCGGCCTCAAATATGATTAATTTCGATTCAAAAAGTTTACAACCAAAATTTTAAATATAAGTTTAAAAACTCAAACATGATTGAATAAACAAAAATGTCTGAAAGAAACTAAAACAAATCTTTGATACATATACGATATCAAATATTTACATATGCAAGAAAACCATCTACGATAATACAATAAGATATAAAAAAAGAAAGCTCTCAAAACATCATCAAATGGCCAACCTCAAGCAGCTACTGGCGTTCCGACTGAACACTGCAATCTCCTGGGAAAAATGGTTTTTAAAAAAAATAGGGTGAGTATAAACTCAGTGAGTGGGATAGAGTCATTAAAATAGATAAAAATTTGCATAAGATAAAATAATACATCATAACAAGTAATTAACTAAAAATTCTGCTTTACTAGCATTGATTAGAAAACTGCTTCTAAAAGATACAAAAACGAGCTAATCTTTAAATAATCCATATGCCTTTCACAAAAATCAAATTTTTGATATAAAAATATTCTAAGGCATTTCCACTTGTATTCAAAATTCAATTTGATAACCGTATTAAGGTTCTAATTCCCGTAAAACTCATTTCGCATTTTAAATTTCTAAATCATTACAGTTTCACTAATCAAGTACCCAAACTAATCTGACTGATCATGACCTGGCGGGGCTAGGATCGCTCAGGCCAAGATATCTCTATACTGATCCTACGCATGCGCAGAGCTGCCCCCAAAGGGCTAAACATCCAGATCACACGGCCCAAAGCCTCTATGTGTGCCTGAATGGGTCCCAAAGACCTCTATACTTTCACTATCTGAATGAATTGGGTACTAGCTTAGTAAAACATAAAAATTCAATTCTGTACTTTTAAATCTCTAAAACATTAAACAATTCTTTCTAATAACAACATAGATAAAATTTGATAAACCATGAAATATGCTTCATACAAGAATAAAGGAATATCTGTTTACTAATATAATAAAGTTTCGCTAACAATTATAATAAAAATAGAAATTTATAAATTATAATTCAATTATTGGTAAAAATGTATGTTTTTCCCACTCACAATCTTGTGGATTAACTTGTGTGGCAACGTCTTCCGCGATCGGATCCCGGTATGGATTAGGAACCGTAGTCTCACCTAAAGGAAAAGCCAAATAAAGTTCTTTAATTGCACAAAACCACAATCTCACCAATAACATACTAATTCTCTTAATTACTTCCATTTTCACACTTCTTAAACTGACCAATTCTGGTTCTCCGATTTTTAATAATTAATTCACTCATCCAAATGGTCTAATATTTTATAAAGGTCTTCTACACATACATACCTAATATCATATCAAATTGCATAGCATTCTGTGTTCATTTGATCCCTCAAATCCTTCATTTTTCCAGATACATAAATTCTGTAAATTCCCTTCCAAATCTGACCTCTCCCTATTCCAAAATACATGATAATTTGTACTAAATTCATAAAATCACCAAACTTTCCAGATTTAAACTAGACATACATACAAACTCATATCCCAAATTTCATAATTTTTGAAGACCTCTAGATACCTTAATTAACTTGCCCAATACTGATTTTCTGCAGAAAAACTGAATTTCTAGTGGTGAACAGTAAACTTCGAAAATTCATAATAAATTGCATACTCCACATTTTTCAGTGAATCCAACTTTAAACAATTCCTTAAGATGTCTATTTTAACATATATAAATTTCAGAATTAAATTCAAATCCAACAGACTGCTATAATTTTCGAAATTTGTACTGTTCACAGAATCCCTAATTTCCCATAATTATCATCAAAACTTCAATTCCTTCAAAATACAAGAAATTGAAGCTTAAATAAGCATGGAAATCTCATTTCTCTCTCTAGTTTCTCTCTCTATTACATCTCCAAATATCAAATAACCTCCTCCTAATATTAATCTAGAGATAGGATTGAAATTATATAATCTAATTAAATGAAGAGATGAAGAAATTACCTTAAAATCTTCAAATTCCTTAGAAAAAATCAAAATTTTCTCTTGCTTTCTCCCCCCTTGTCTCACGTTCCCCCCCTCTGTCTTCTCTTCTGGATTTTTCTCTTTTCTTTTCTAATTATATCTTAATTAATCCTAATATAAATATATGGCATATAAATGAATAAAAGACTTATGGCATGGGCTGGGCTAAAAAATTTGATGGGCTAGGCTTAGTTAAAGTAGTAATGGGCTTTACAACACGTATGCAAATCCTGTTCTATTTAAATATATTTTGTTGTGATTCATTGTAGAACTTTTTCATTATATATCCAGTTAACGTTGCTGTTGACTATTGCTAACCACCGTTAAATTCCACAACGATAAACCAAGTTGATATCTTACATATATATTATCTAGTCTAATCAACCATCTCATCCATAAATTCAAAGAATTGTATCTAGTGGCATTCGTCAAAATTAATAAATTAATATTACACCTACTTTGCTCATCTTAATTTCTATCTGACAAGTCATCACTGTCATACAATGACGCATGTTACTTATATACTAGTTAAATTTCAATTAAAGCTAGGAAAAATGGAGAGAATAACCTAAATTAGGGGGCTTCTTTAACAAATGACCATATTATAAAAATTTGCATGCTATGATCTTGTCTTGCATATAACAGTATCCTAGGGTGCATCAGACAATATCTAACAGCGTCTAACTTGTGCATCTGACAGTGTCCGACAAGTGTCTAACGCAGAACAGAGGGTCATGATATACAAACTTTTAGGTGTAAAATCATTTTTACATTTATCCACACTTAAATTCAGGATTTTTTTTTAAATTTTTCTTTGAAGCCATTGTGTTTAAGAAGAGGATGGCAAAAATGTCAATTTATGTGGAATCGACCAAACTTGCACAAGATATATTAACTCTACCCTACCAAACTAACTCATATGTATACCATCGGTTGAGTTTTCTCAATTTTTGTTTTGAAATATATAATATATCATTTTGTCATACATAAATAGAATTTGAACACAAGGTTTGTATTTTAGATTCAATATTTACCACCATAAGATGGGAAAATCTCTTTTATTGTACAATAATTAATTGTTATCGGAATACTTAGGTATCTAATAAGGTTAAACCTATAATTATTAATTAGGTTCAAATCTCCAATTAACTTTTTTAGGTTTCACTTCTAAGTGGGCTTTTAACAATGCAATTTCAAAAGCCAAATAGTGATGACAAGTGGCTTCTTGACATGATATTCTTCTTAATTTGGCATCAAAACTAAATTCATATAAAGTTCATGCGTTTGAATCTTCACAATATTAATTAAAAAAATTATTAAATTAACCTATTTGATAGACTCAAAAAAAAAAGATCATGTCATTACGTATTGTGGGTTTGAAGGGATGGATCTGTCCGTATATATAATATAGAAGCAACAACGGATACTATAATAGAAATGTAAAAACTGCACAACAATTTTATGTAGTTCGGTTTATCAAACAAACCTACATCCACAGACTGTATGAATTGCAATTAACTATGTAGTATATTGGTTTAAAAGACATAGAAGACTTTTACAGTGATTTGAGTCACACAAATACACTAACCTATTTTATGTAAAGCTGCTCACCCTTGAGACCGACAATAGTAACTTAGTTCACTCCTTACAACACTCATACAATCTGTTAAATAGACCTTAACAGAAAAACCGTAAATGACACATATGAATACTCAAACAGATATGAGCTTCATATAATCACATTCAAACAAATAAAAACTCAAAGAGTTTAAACAAATAAAAGATGCTCTCAAGACTTAAGCTAACAAGCTCTCTAAACACTCAATGCATCTTCAACGTCCTTATCATAATAAAGTTGTGAGTTCTTCTTTATACACGTTCCAGTGTTGTAGATTAGCTCATTCAAGAATTGTAGTTCAGCTAAATTTGTTTGCTGCACTATCTCTTTGTTTTAACAAGGGAGAAAGTTTAGATAAAAGACAATCCTAGATTGTTAGTTGAAATTTATTCACTAATTTAATAACTCTAAATTCAATTTTTTTATTAGTTTTTGAGTAAAAAGTCAAGTGGAAAACAATGTGTGTTATTTAGTTACTTGTAGATTTTAGGAAATTAAATATGAATTTGGAGAAAACATATCAAAAATAGGAATCAAGGGCTTAAAGTGGAAAATTTTAAAGATTTTAGAATCAGTAAAGTTGCGCTCCAATGCAAGATGGATGGTGCAGTGGCGCAAGTCCCCATGGAGTGAAAAATAAAAGTTAGAGATGCTGTGCTCTTGCCCAACAACAACTACGCACTCGTGCAAGTTTGAATTTGAAAAATTTCAAAAGTCCTATTTCAGCTGGGATTCAGACTTATTCTTTTATAAAGTATAAATAGGTGTCTTTTAGGTCTTTTCTAGGTTAGATAGAAGTCATTATAGGTGCTTTGGAGGCCAATGAACCAGATTACAACTATTGGAGGCACGAATCAAGCTTGAATCTTCAAGGGGTCTTCAAAATTTCTAGTTCTTTATTCTCTCTTTGTAACTCAGTGATTTCAATTCAATTTTGTGTTATTTCTTTTACATTATGAGCTCATTTTCTTTTCTAGGGTTAGGATGTAGCCAAGTTTGATACTCTAATTATTTTAATTCAATATATTGATGTTTATTCAATCTTTGTTGAGTGAATTAATTATATGCTTATTGCTTGTGATTGTCTAGCCAACTATTGCATGAATTGAGGTATAAATTAGACTGAGAAGTTGATTTATATTAGTCCTCGATTAATTTGCCATAAATTGACATGAGATAGAGATATGATTGTGATTTGTGCAAAGTGTGTAATTTCTTGTGCTTAATAGGTATTTATAAGATGTTAGATGGGACAAAAATATGACTCTCCCTATAAATATATGTTGTTACTACTTAAGAAAGAATAACAAATACATTAGTGAAATTGGTTGGCAACAAGTGAATAAACATTGATTTTATTGGATTGAAATATTAGAGTGAATAACTTAGGTGAAGTCCGATACCCTAGATCTTCATTCATTGAATTTTTCAATTTGGTTTAAGCATTATTTACTTTCTTATTTGTTTAATTTCAATTCATTTATTTAGTTAATTAGTTTTCTTAAAATTTGCTATTAAAATTTCATTGTTCAAATAAAATTAGAGTTGGACTAAGTTTAGTAATTAATAAACAATCCTCATGAGAACGATACTCTATTTATCACTTTATTACTTGCCATTGCTGAGGATTGCATTTTATTAATATTAAACTAAATAACTCAATTTTAGTTTGAATTTTATTATTTTTTTAATTTTTGCTTTGTTTTTGGATATTGTTAGTTGAATGTGAAAGTTTGGAGACAAAGATCTATTGCCTTTGGATTCTGAGATAGAATGCACCTGTCGAAAGAATAAAAGGAGAACCGCAAAAAATCCAAACAAGCAATTGTGACAGCTGAAGGAAACGAAGATGGAGCTATAGCTGTAGCTAATATAAGACTCATGGATTTCACTCGCCCTACGGTGACGGGAATTCATCAAGCAATAAGGAAGCTAACCATTCAAGCAAATACTTCTGAGATCAAGCTAGCAACCTTACATATGATTCAATCATCTTCATTCTATAGGCTACCTATTGCCAATTTTCTTGAAATTTGTGATACATTTAAATTTAATAGAGCCTTTGATAATGCTATTAGATTGCGTTTGTTCCTTTTCCATTGAGAGATAGAGCTAAGAGTTGGTTGAATTCTTTATCCACAAGTTCTCTTACTACTTGGGAGGAGTTGGTTCAGAAATTCCTTGCAAAATTCCTCCCACCATCAAAGACAGTCAAACTGCGGATAGAGATCTCCAACTTTGCACAATATGATGGGGAATCTCTCTATGATGCATGGGAAAGGTTTAAGGATTTACTTAGAAAATGCCTTCATCATGGTTTAGCTAAATAGATGCAGGTACAAACATTCTACAATGGTTTGGGATAATCAATAAGAACTTTGATTGATGCTACTTCTGGAGGAACTTTCACAAAGAAAACATAAGATGAGGCATATGAATTGATTGAAGAGATGGCTATGAACAACTACCAATCGAGTGGTAAGAGAAATACATCAAAAAAGGTAGTGGAGGTTCATAATTTAGAGGAGATTGATTCATTGAAAGCACAAAAGGCTGCTTTCTCTAAACAACTACAAAACCATACTATGTCAACCAATGCCATTAAAAACCCCGTAGTTATGTCTGAACATTGTCAAGGTAACCATCCTAGGGTAGGTGTGAAGTAGCAAATCTATTCTTAAGACAAGCTGAGCAAGCTAGTTATGTTGATTACAACCAACCTAGGAACAATCCCTATGGTAATACATATAAGCCAAGTTGAAGAAACCATCCCAATTTCTCTTGGGGTAACCAAAATACCATAAGGTCTCCTCATCAACAACCATCTCAACGAGAAAAGAAACCATCTTTAGAAGAAGCTCTAGTCTAATTATCTACAACCATAAATACCTTTATAAAAAGAATTGATCAATTCATAGCTAATACCCAAGATAACTTTCAAAACCAATCAGCCCAAATTAGAAGCTTAGGAAGCTTAGGAACTTAAGTAAGTCAGTTAGCTAATATGATGAGTGGAAGAACACAAGGTAATTTACCTAGTACCATTGAAGTGAACCCAAAAGAACATTGTAAAGCTATTATCTTGAGGAGTGGTAAGAAATTGGAACAGCCTAAGAGAGTTAAGAGACCAAGGGAAAAGGTAAATGAGGAATCAGTTGTCACCCCTATACCACCATTGGAGACTGTTGATGAGAAAGTCCAAACCACAGCATTGCCTATTCAAGAACCAGTGCCTAAGGTTCCTTTTCCCGAAAGGTTACAAAAGAGTAAGCTTGACAAGAATTCTCTAGGCCTCTAGAGGTCTTTAAGAAATTACACATCAATATTCCTTTTGCAGAGGCTTTAGAGCAAATGCCAAGCTATATCAAATTTATGAAAGACATATTCCCAAAGAAGTGGAAGTTGAAAGACTATGAGACAGTTGCATTAACCAAAGAGTGCAGTGCCATATTGCAAAATAAGTTGCCACCCAAGATTAAAGATCGAGGGAGTTTTTCTATTCCTTGTTCTATTGTTGAATCTTTCTTCACAAATTCATTATGTGATTTAGGTGCAAGCAAAAATCTAATGCCTTTGTCTTTTTTTAGAAAGCTTGGTCCAGGTGAAGTGCGACACATTACAGTTTCTTTGTAGCTAGCTGATCGATCCATTAAGCAACCAAAAGGAGTGATTGAAGATGTGCTAGTCAAAGTGGACAAATTCATCTTCCTAGCTGATTTCATTGTGCTTGACATGGAGGAGGACAAAGATATACCCATTATCTTGGGCAGACCATTTTGGCAACTAGTAGGGCATTAATTGATGTCTAAAAGGGTGAGTTAAGATTGCGTGCTCAAGAGGAAAAGATAATAGTTAATGTTTTTATTGTCATGAAACATCTAGATGAAATTGAAAATTGCTTTCTAATTGATTATATGAATTCTATGTTGTTAAAACATAAACATCCATCTTTGGATACATTAGAAGCTAGTTTGACATGTTCTAGTTTGCTTGATGAATTTGATGAATATGAAGTGAGTGAATATGTGAATTGGATGGATTCCTTTGGACAAAACCATACGAAATATGCTGGGCCTTCAGGATAGGGAACTACAAGACTCTTACCTTGTATTGAAAAACCACCAAGTCTTGAGTTGAAACAGTTACCTAGCCATCTTAGATATGCTTACCTTGGGAAGTCATCCACATTCCCAGTCATTATACCACCCATGTTGTTTAGTATAGAAGAAGAAAAATTATTGAGAGTGTTGAGAGAACATAAGATTGCTTTAAGGTGGTCTATTTCTGACTTGAGAGGGATTAGCCCTTCCACATGCATGCATACAATTCCTATGAAGAAGAACTATAAACCATCCATTGATACACAAAGAAGATTAAATCCCAACATGAAAGAAGTAATGAGAGCTGAGGTGTTGAAGTGGTTAGATGCTAGGGTAATTTATCCCATATATGATAGTATATGGGTGAGTCTAGTTCAAGTAGTGCCTAAAAGGAGGGATGATTGTTTTGAAGAATGAAAATAACGAGTTAATTCCAACTCGAGCAGTAATTGGATGGCGTATTTGCATAGACCATAGAAAATTGAACAAAGCCACTAAGAAAGACTATTTTCCCTTACCCTTTGTTGACCAAAATGTTAGATAGGTCGGCTGGACATGAGTTCTATTATTTCTTGGATGGATATTCTGGATACAATCAAATTGCCATAGCACCTGAAGACCAAGAAAAGCCCATTTTCACTTACCCCTATGGTACATTTGCCTTTTGGAGAATGGCTTTTGGGTTATGTAATGCCCTACCACATTTCAAAGATGCATGATGGCCATATTCTCTGACGTGATAGAGAAGAGTATTGAGTTTTTTATGGATGATTTTTCTAATTTTGGGAAAACTTTTGATTATGTTTAGATAACTTAAAGTTATTTCCCAAGAGGTGTGAAGAATGGGAAAAAGGTCTTTTCCTGGTCAAATGGGAAAAAGGTCTTTTCCTGGTCAAATGGGGGATAGTTTTAAGCCATAGGATATCGTCTATGGGTATTGAGGTTGATAGAACAAAAATAGAAATAATTGAGAAACTGTCACCACCAACATCGGTTAAAGGGATTCGAATTTTAGGCCATGTGGGTTTCTATAGGAGGTTCATTGAAGATTTCTCCAAGATTTCCAAACCTCTTTTGGACTTACTTGTACAAAATCACCTGTTTGTTTTTGAAAAAAATTGTTTGCAAGCTTTTAATACTATAAAAACAAAGTTGATGACAACCTTTATTGTGATTGCACCAGATTGGGAGCTACCTCTTAAGCTGATATGTGATGCAAGTGATTATGTAGTAGGTGTAGTACTTGGACAACAAAGAAATAAGATTTTTTTATACCATCTACTATGCTAGCCACCCTCTTAATGATGCCTAACTCAATTATGCCACTACTGAGAAAGAGTTGTTAGTCATTGTGTTCTCTTTTAACAAGTTTTGCCCCTACTTGATTGGAAATAAGGTGATTATGTATACTGACAATTCAACAATCAAATACCTTATGACCAAGAAGGATGCCAAGCCAAGGTTGATTCGTTGAGTTCTCTTACATCAAGAATTCGATTTGGAAATCTGAGACAAAAAAGGCATAGAGAACTTAGTAGCTAACCATCTTTCAAGATTAGAGCTAATGGAAGAGAAAGTTAACAACCAACAGCCCATTGATGATAACTTTTCAGATGAACAACTATTTGCTATCTTTCCTATTCAACCTTCCCCATGGTTTGCCAACTTGGTCAACTTTCTTGCAGCCAAGATCATTCCACTGGATCTTTCACATCAACAACAGAAAAAGTTCTTCACCAATGTCAAGTATTGCTATTGGGAGGATCCCATCCTTTATAGACGTTGTGCAGATCAAGTTGTAAGGTGGTGCATACCAGAGGAGCAGATGGAATATATTCTAAGACATTGTCATGCATTAGAATATGGAGGCCACTTTGGAGGACAATGAATTGGAGCAGAAGTTCTTCAGTCAGGTTCTTTTGGCCTACTTTGTTTAAAGATCCCCACAAATTTGTTGCTGATTGTGATAGCTGCCGAAGAACGGGA
>SNVD02007408.1:0-292023 GCA_013180625.2 Boswellia sacra | reverse complement strand
TGGAGTAAAACCCTTCATTTTCACCTCTGCTAATCAGCCAATTTCTCGGAGTTGATTGTATCGATATACAATTAACCGGATAACATGCTATATACCATTGAAAAGCTCTCGAAGTCTATTTTCTGGAGAAATTTACGGTTCACAAATTTATGTAGTGTACCAAAAGTTGTGATAAAAATGGTATGAGAAGTGGATATTTGTAATTCCATATATCACTGTAGCATGTTATTAAATATGGGGCACTGTAGCAGGTTACTGTAGCAGAGTATTTAAACACATTTTAGGGTTTTATTTTCATAAATTGAAGAGGGGAAAACGTGGGAGGAGGCTGCATTTCTGGATTTCTCTCATCCCTTGGAGTTCTTGAAGGAGAAAGAAGATTTTTGAAAGAGGAGGAACTACAATTCCAAGAAGATTCATCTACAAAGAAGATTTTCAAAGAATTTGCTAAGTTCTTTCTTTCCTTTTCAATTATGGAATTTCTCTGTATTGTATTTGTTATTCTGATTGAATATGTGTAACTAAATCTGAATTGGTTGAGGGTGATTTCAAAGCCCTTGATCTGGATTTTGTGAGTTGATTGTGTAAGAAATTGTTATCCAATTCTCTAATTGAAGTTGCTTGTATTTTCCCATATCTAATGCTTATGAGTGCTTACTGATGGTATTTGGAATGGCCAACTGAATATAATCTGTTGTTGTCTATTGCTAGATTAGAAATCTTGATTCGTAATTGTCATGAATTTCCAATCATTAGTAGCAAAATTGTGATCAGATATTACAATTGGAAAATACAACCTAGGTTAAATAATATGAACTTGTGTGATTATTGCTTAGATCAACCTATCTTTCTCATTGTAATGCTTCCATTGAATTAAACTTAGAGAGCTTGTTCTAGGTTGTTTAATGGATAGAGATTAAATAAAGAGCTTGTTTTATTTAACCACAAAGTAAGGAAAGATTGGGATAACAGAGCTTGTTGTTATCTACGGTTGATAACTTCAATGCTGTAATTGGATTACAATTCTATGTTAATTCACAAATTCATATCTTGTGGCAGAGAATGAACTCTTAACCAAGTGTCTCTCATTGATTTTTCCTTCCATTTAACTTTGCTTTGTGTTATTCTTCATTTGCTTTCGTATTAAGTTTAGTTAATCAATCAACAAAACCCCCCCTGTTTAGTTTATTATTGCTGGAAAATAACAAATTCAATTAGAATCAATCCTCGTGGGAACGATATCTACTGATCACTTTATTACTTGTGCGACTAGTATACTTGCTAGTTTCGAACGCATCAAGTTTTTGGCGCCGTTGCCGGGGATTGATTTTCTTATCAATTTGTTATTCTGTTTTTAGTACTGATTCTTGATTGTTATTTCCTGATTGTTTGTGTTTAGGCTTTTATGTCTGAGAGAGAAGCGGATCAACGACTTAAGAGAATTAAGGAGTTTCTTCAATCCTCGAATTTAAGGCTAAATCGGTCAATTTCAACTCCACCTCCAGAATTTGACCTTGCACGACACACTTCCCTCTCATCTTCTTGCAGTTCAATCAAATCTGAATCGGAAGCAATGGCGATGGAAAACGATCAGACTCTTAAGGAGTTAGCGGCTCAAATTATTGATCAACAACCGCTATGCATAAGCACCAATTCTGAGATAGATTTTGAACTTAAATCTGGACTGATTCATCTCTTACCTACATTTCATTGTTTTGCAGGAGAGGATCTGAACAAACACCTCAAAGAATTTCATGTGGTATGCTCAAGTATGAAGCCAACCGGCGTTTTTGAAGAGCAAATTAAATTGAGAGCTTTTCCATTCTCATTAGCAGATTCGGCAAAAGATTGGTTATACTACCTACCACCAGGTACCATTACCACTTGGAATGAGATGAGTAAACTCCTTTTGGAGAAATACTTTCCAGCCTCGAAAGTTACAAATATTAGAAAAGATATTAGTGGCATTCGACAACACAATGGAGAATCAATTCATGAATATTGGGAGAGATTTAAAAGGTTATGTGCTAGCTGTCCAAAACCACCAAATTAGTGATGGGACTCCTAATCAATATTTCTATGAGGGTCTCCACCCATGGAAAGGGAGTATTCACATTGATGCTGCTAGTGGTGGAGCCACTAGTTAATAAACCACGAACGTGGCAAAAGACGTTTGATTAGTGACATGCAACGAACTCCCAACAAATTCATGGAGTCAATTTGAGCCACAACTACCAAAAAGAGTAAATGAAGTAAGTACTTCAAACATTGAATAACAACTTTGTGAACTTACATCTCTTGTAAAAAAAATGGCTGTAAGACATATGCAGCAATCTTATACATGTGGAGTATGTTCTGCCATGGACCATCCAACCGACATGTGTCAACCTTTGCAAGAAGGAGATACAGAACAAGCCAATGCCATGAGTGGATTTCCAGGACAACCAAGGCACGTTATGACCCTTTCTCCAATACTTACAATGCTGGATGGAGAGATCACACTAATTTAAGATATGGGAATCATCAACCAATTGCCCCAAATGCCATACCAAATCGACCACCAGGTTTCAATCAACAAGGGTGCAGCAACCATTTCAAGCACAACCACAACCAGCACCACAACCAGCTCCACAAAATTCAGGTATGTCTCTCTAGGATATTGTTAAAGCACTTGCCACTAACACAATGCAATTTCAGCAGGAAACTAGGGCAAGTATCCAAAACCTGGAAAATCAAATGGGACAATTGGCCACTAACATGAGCAAATTTGAGAATCAAAGCTCAGGAAAATTACCTTCTCAGCCGGTGATCAATCCAAGAGAGAATGCTAGTGCTGTAACTTTGAGAAGTAGGAAACAATTAGAGATTCCACCAAAAAAATCACAAACTGATGAAGGGGATGACACCACTTCCACCATGAATAAAACATCATCTTCTAAGGTAAATCCAAAAACCCATATTCCTTCATATGTTACTCCTCCACCTTTTCCTAGCAGATTTGCAAAATCAAGGAAGGAGGAACAAGAACAAGAAATCCTGGAAACTTTTCGCAAGATCGAGGTAAACATACCACTTCTGGATGCTATCAAGCAAGTGCCTCGTTATGCAAAATTTCTTAAAGAGTTATGCACCAACAAGAGGAAGTTGAAAGGAAATGAGAAGGTAAGTGTGGGGGAAAATGTTTCAGCTGTATTGCAAAGAAAAAGTCCTCCGAAATGCAAAGATCCAGGTACGTTCACCATTCCATGCACCATTGGCAATACCAATTTTGAAAGAGCTATGGTAGATTTAGGAGCATCAATTAACTGTCATGCCATATTCTATTTAGGCTTCCTTTGGAATCTTGGGGACTCTTGCGGAAACTGGTATTGAATTCAAACTTGCTGATCGTCTAATGATATCCCAAGGGATGTGTGAAGATGTTGCTTGTGAAGCGTGATCAATTGGTATTTCCAGCAGATTTTTATGTTCTTGAAATGGAGGATGAGGACATCTTTCCCAATCCAAACACCGATCTTTTGGGAGGACCATTCTGAAAAAACTGCCCGAAACTAAAGATTGATGGTTCATGATGGCACTCTTACCATGGAATTGTGATGGCGGAGGTGATTTCATTTCAATATTTTGAGGCAATGGAGGTACCCTAGTGACTTGCATTCTGTTTTTGCAGTGGATGTTATCGATTCTTTTGGCACAACAACTTTTTGAGTTAACTCGCAAGGATGCATTGGAAGTAGCCATTAGTGAGCACATAGGGCAGAAAATTCCAGAGAATCGAGGAAGTTGATACAAGTGTCTAAAGAAGTGGAGGAAGCTGTGGCAAGCTTGGATGAGACTATAGCTATCACCACAAATAGGTAAGATGTTTCGTACATTGATATTGGACTTCTATCTAATGAGAAACTGTTTTCCTTCTGTGATAAAGCACCTGGCCTGGAGCTTAAGGCCTCTTCCAGATCATTTGAAACATGTATTCTTGGGTGAGAAGGATACTTTGCCAGTCATAATAGCCAAGGGCCTTACACCATTGCAAGAAGAGAAACTCATCCGAGTGCTTCGAGATCACAAAATAGCCATTGGGTGGACAATTGCTGACATCAAAGGTATTAGCCCAGCCATATGCATGCACCGTATCTTATTAGAAGAAGGATCCAAGCCCACTCGAGAAGCACAACGGAGGTTGAATCCTCCAATGGTGGAAGTTGTCAAGAAAGAAATCCTGAAATTGTTAGATGTGGGTGTGATTTATCCAATTTCGGACAGCAAGTGGGTGAGTCCAGTCAAAGTTGTTCCGAAGAAAAAATATTGGTGTACGGTGGTTAAGAATGACAATAATGAGCTAGTTCCCACTCGTATCCAAATTGGCTGGCGAGTTTGTATTGATTATCGGAAGCTCAATTCAGCAACTCGCAAGGATCACTTTCCTTTGCCATTCATTGATCAAATGCTGGAGAGGTTAGCAGGTCATTATCACTATTGTTTTCTTGATGGCTATTCAGGATATAATCAGATTGTCATTGCCCCTGAGGATCAAGAGAAAACTACATTCACATGCCCATTCGGTACATTTGCCTATCGACGCATGCCATTCGGTCTTTGCAATGCCCCTGGCACTTTCCAAAGGTGTATGGTAAGTATTTTCTCTGATTATGTTGAGAATATCATAGAGGTATTTATGGATGACTTTAGTGTTTTTGGTGGTTCTTTTGATAAATGCCTTGACAACCTTACCCTTATACTTCAAAGATGTATAGAAACTAACCTTGTTCTGAATTGGGAGAAATGTCATTTATGGTAGATCAGGGTATAGTTTTGGGACATGTTATTTCTGCTAAGGGTATAGAGGTTGATAAATCCAAGATAGATCTTATATGTTCCTTACCCCCTCCCACAAGTGTGCGGGATATTCGTTCGTTTCTTGGTCATGCAGGTTTTTATCGTAGATTCATCAAAGATTTCTCGAAGATAGCAATGCCCCTATGCAGATTATTACAGAATGATGTGGCCTTTGAATTTGATGAGAAATGCAAAGAGGCATTTGAGAAACTGAAGGAACTCTTGACTTCGGCTCAAGTAATCCAATCTCCGAATTGGGATCATCCATTCGAGATCATGTGCGATGCAAGTGACTACGCTGTGGGTGCCGTTTGGGTCAACGAATTGGCAAAATTCCACATGCCATTTACTACGCATCTCGGACTTTAAATGATGCTCAACTTAATTATTCTACCACTGAGAAAGAGCTGCTAGCAGTTATTTTTGCTTTAGAAAAGTTTCGATATTATTTGATTGGTACTAAAGTAACCGTTTATTCTGATCATGCAGCTTTAAGGTACTTGCTCACAAAGAAAAGATTGCTAAAAACCCAAGGTTATCAGGTGGGGATACTCCTTTTACATGAATTTGACTTGGAGATCAAAGCAAGGAAGGAAGTGGGAAAACTTAGTTGCAGGGGGGACCATCTCAAGTCGCATTTGTCCATGGATGTAATGAAATGCACTGCCATACAAGGAAAAGTTTCCGGACATGAACAATTGTTGTCCTAAATGTAGTAGCCCCTTGGTTATGCAGATATTGTTCAACTACTTAGTTACCCAAGAAGCACCACATGACTTGGAATCGAGCTCAAAGAGACAAGATCAAAGAACATTTGCCAAGTATTACATAATGGGATGATCCGCACTTATGGAATAGCATTGTTCTGACCCAAAAGTGATAAGAAGGTGCATTTCTGAAATCTGAATTTAAATTCAATTTTAAAAACCTTCTGGCATTCTTATGCATGTGGAGGGTCACTTCTGACCAAAAAAAGGAACAGCCCTTAAAGTTCTTGATTGTGGATTCTACTGGCCATCATTGTTCAAAGATGCATATCTGTTCGGCAAAGCTTGTGACCGTTGTCAAAGGACAGGTAATTTAAGTGCCAAAAATCAAATGCCACAAACCCCTATACTTATTGTCGAGATTTTTGATGTGTAGGGTATTGATTTCATGGGTCCTTTTCCTTCATCATTTGGTAATGTTTACATTATACTTGCTGTGGATTATGTTTCTAAATGGGTGGAATCAAAAGCTACAAGAACTAATGATTCTAAAGTTGTTGTAGATTTTGTGAAATCTAACATTTTTGCGAGAATTGGAACACCAAGAGCCATGATAAGCGATAGAGGGACACCCCACTTCTGTTAGGGCTAAGGCTATATTGATAAATTTTGATTGCAAACAATACACATTGATTCATTGAGATTTACTAATATATTTATTTATGTGCAAGAATAAGATTATTGAAATAATTATAAAATCAAGAAGGTGCTTATTAAAATGAAGTGTTGAAGCTAAGGAGAAGACTACATGTTAAAGGCACCAAAGTTTAAGTACAAGGTTTGATTCAAGGAAATGTGACACATGAGCAATGTTTAATCAATTGGTCATATATTTCTCTACAAATGCCCAAATTACATGATTCTTGAGCCTTTGGAAAGCTTACTCAATTTATAACATTTCATATGTTTTAAAGAAATTCAAATTTTAAGTGTAAAATCGTCCAAATCATCATGCAAGTTGAAAGACAAATGGAAGCAGCTGACATGAGCACCGAATACTCCTTTGGACATATCTTGAGCTAGAAAAATCAAAAGGACTTGATTCTTATGGCATTGGAAAGATAACTTAATGAAGAACATTTCATATGTTTTTAAAAAATTCAAATTTCAAACAGAAGGCTGGCATAATTGACATGCAATTCGGTGGACTGACACAGAGAAGAAAAATCACCTCACATGAGCCACCGAATGGTGTTTTGGCCATATCTTAAGATAGAGATATCCAAATGCTTTGATTCTTAATGTTTTGGAAATTTTATTCAAATATGCAGATCTTTTATGTTTTGAAGAATTCAAATTTCAAACGGAAGGCTGACAGAATTATCATTCAATTTGGTAGACTGACACAAGAAAGAAAAATCAAGTCACATGAGCACCGAATGGTGTTTTGGCCATATCTTGAGCTACAGATATCCAAATGACTTGATTATTGATGCGTTGCAAAGCTTATTCAAATGTGCAGATCTTTTATGTTTTGAAGATTTTCAAATTTCAAACGGAACATTGACAAAAATGGCAGACAAGATTACAATTTTTATGGTGGGCAGAAAATTTGGAGATGGTGTCTTCACTTGATTAAGTTCATCTCATTTGCCTATAAAAGGAGCCATTCTCCCATGCATTCAAAAAGTGCAAGAGAAGCATTTTATCAAGCAAAAAGCAAGAGAAATATCAAGTCTAGAGAGCTTTTATATTATTTATCTACTCTTTGAAGAGAGTTATACTTTTGTTGAAAAAATTATCTTTGTTCTTGTATTGTGGTGAGAGTGAGATATTATTGTAAAGGATAATAGTTATCCTTGAGAGAACTCTTGTTGTGTGTTATCAAGAGTTGAAGAAAGTTGTCTTGGTGAGGTTGTTCATCAAGAAGAACTCTTGGTGTGGTGTTATCAAGGGTTGAAGGAAGTTGCCTTGGTGAGGTTGTTCATCAAGAAGAACTCTTGTTGTGGTGTTATCAAGAGTTGAAGGAAGTTGCCTTGGTGAGGTTGTTCATCAAGAAGAACTCTTGGTGTGGTGTTATCAAGGGTTGGAAGAAAAAGTCTTGGTGAGATTGTTCATCAAGCAAGTTGTAAAGATTCTACAACTTAGTGGAAAGCTTAGCTCGTGGAGCTAGGAGCCCGTGGACGTAGGCAAGGTTTGCCGAACCACGTAAATTGAGTTTGCACTCTCTCAATCCCTTTCCTCTTTACATTTACTTGCACTTGTGATTGTTCATCATTATTATTCTTTTGATTGCATCTTTGATAAATTCTAATTTCATCTTCATCACCTTCATTCTCAAAGAAAGAGTTATATAATTTTGATCTTTCAAGAAAAGTTTTCTAAATCCGTTTTGATAAATAAAAATCCAATTCACCCCCCCTCTTGGGTTGCCATACCTGGGTCAACAAGTGGTATCAGAGCAAGGTTGCTCAATTTTTTAAATCTTAATCGATTTTTGAGCTATGGCAACTTTTAATTCAACTTCATATGTTGAGGGATTTTCTATCTCTAGGCCTCCATTTTTTAATGGAAGTGATTACTCTTATTGGAAAACTAGAATGAGTATTTTCTTGAAATCTTTTGATTATGATTTAGGGTCTATTGTTTTGGAAGGACCTTTTGTTCCTACCAAAATTGAAAATGGGGAATGCATGCTTAAAGAACCTAAAGAGTTTAGTGAAGAAGATAAAAAGAAAATGAGTTTGAATGCTAAAGCTATGAATGTGTTATATTGTGCTCTAGATAGAAATGAGTTTAATAGAATATCTACTTGTTCTACAGCACAAGAAATATGGCACACACTTGAAGTAACTCATGTAGGAACTAGTCAAGTTAAAGAATCTAAAATTAGTATGCTAGTTCATAGTTATGAGCTTTTTAAGATGAAATTGGATGAATCAATTTCTGAAATGTTACTAGATTTACGGATATTATTAATAGTTTGAAATCTCTTGGTAAATCTTATTCTAATGTTGAAATGGTGAGAAAGATTCTTAGGTGTCTACCAAAATCTTGGGAACCAAAGGTGACGGCAATTCAAGAAGCAAAGGACCTCACCAAACTACCATTAGAAGAACTTATGGGTTCTCTCATGACTCATGAAATCACCTTGAAGGAGAACGAAGAAGATTTCAGGAAAAAGAAAAACATTGCATTCAAATCTTCAACAAAAGAAGATGATGAGTCCGATGATGAAGGAGATGATGAAGATCTTGCATTCATCACAAGAAAGCTAAAAAGGATGATTAGAAGAAACCAAGGATTCAAGAAGAACTCTAGAAGGGAGTACAAAGGGCAAAGCTCAAAGCAAGATAAGAAAAATGATCAGGTCATTTGCTATGAGTGCAAGAAACCAGAACATGTAAAGATGGATTGTCCTTACTTCAAGAGTTAAAACAAGAAATCCAAAGCAATGAAAGCCACAAATTGGGATGATAGTGAAGCTAGCTCTACCGAAGAAGAAGATTGCGAAGTGGCAAACATGTGCTTCATAGCTTTAAGTGACGATGAGGTAAGTATTCTAAACTATGATCCTAAACTTTCATATGATGAATTACTTGAAGCATTTCAAAATTTACATGTGCAAGTTGATAAACAAAATTCAAAAATCAATACTTTCAAAAAGAAGTAAAAAATCATGTTATCTAAATTAGAAGAGTTGGTGGAAATAAATGAAGCTTTAGAAAATGAAAATGAAATTTTAAAGCAAAAAGATTTTGAAAGTTTGGAAAGTCAAATGCATTTTTTAAAAACTGAAAATGAGATTTTAAAACAAAAGGATTTTGATAAATTAGAGAAAGAAAATGTTATTTTGAAAAAAGGAAAATAATGACTTAAGAAATATTGTTGATAGTTTTACAAAAAGCACAAAAAATTTGAATTCTATGTCACAAAACCAAACGTGTGTTTTTGATAAAAGAGGCTTAGGATATAAAACTCATAAAAATCAAAAGTATTTTAAAAATTATTTTGCTCATGCATCTTTTAGGAATAATTCTAATCATTCATGTACTTATTGTGGAAGAAAAGGACACAATATGCATTCTTGCTCCATTAAAAGAAATCCTAATTTGAAACAAATATGGGTTCCAAAAAGTATCATAACTAACCCCCCAGGACCCAAGAACTTTTGGGTACCAAAAAGTTACTCCTTGAATGTTGATTGTAGAGACAAAGGAGTGGCAAACACAAGTGGTATTTAGATAGTGGATGCTCAAGGCATATGACCGGAGATGCCTCCAAGTTCTCAAGATTAATCATGAAGAAAGGGGGATATGTGACTTTCGGTGATAATGCCAAAGGAAGGGTAATCGGACATGGTGATATTGGTAACCCTTCTTCACCTATTATTAAAGATGTTTTGCTTGTTCATGGTTTAAAACATGATGTGATTAGCATTAGTCAATTATGTGATAAGGGATATTTTGTTACTTTTGAGCCTAATAGATGTGTGATTAAGGATGTTAGTAACAATAAGACATTATTTGTTGGTAATAGATGTGGTAATATTTATACAATTGATGTTGATGTTAATGATCATGTAGAAAATTGTTTCATTGTTAATGATGATGCTTGGTTATGGCATAGAAGGTTAGGTCATGCTAGCATGGACACAATTTCAAAAATTTCTAAAATTGATTTAGTTGATGGTCTTCCAAAAATAAAATTTAAAAAGGATAAGATTTGTGATGCTTGTCAATTTGGAAAACAAGTGAAAACTTCTTTTAAACAAAAGAAATTTATTTCAACAAATAAATCTCTACAATTACTTCATTTAGATTTATTTGGACCGTCAAGAACTCAAAGCCTTGGTGGAAAGTATTATGTTTTTGTTATTGTGGATGATTATTCAAGATTCACTTGGGTATTATTCTTGAAAACTAAAATTGAGGCCATACATGCTTTTTCAAAATTTGCAAAAAGAGTCCAAAATCAAAGACGATTTTCTATTGTATCCATTAGGAGTGATCATGATGGTGAAGTAGACAATGTTGCATTTGAAAATCTTTGTGATGAAAATGATTTTGAACATAATTTTTTCACACCTAGAACTCCACAACAAAATGGTGTTGTTGAGAGGAAAAATAGGACTATCCAAGAAATAGCTAGGACCATGTTACTTGAAAATAATTTGCCAAAATATTTTTGGGTCGAAGCCGTTAATACCGCATGCTTTATAATCAATAGAGTCCATGTTAGAGCTTTAATAAAGAAAACTCCTTATGAACTTTGGAAAGGAAGAAAACCCAACATTGGATTTTTTAAAGTTTTTGGATGTAAATGTTTTATTTTAAACACAAAGGATAACCTTGGAAAATTTGATGCAAAAGCCGATGTTGGAATTTTTGTTGGCTACTCCAACCATAGTAAAGCATATAGAGTTTTAATAAAAAGACTCTTGCTATTGAAGATTCTATGCATGTTGAATTTGATGAAACTAATGTGATTTCTTCAAAGAATTTAGATGATGATATTGTTGAAGTAGAAAGGAAAATCAAGGAATCAAGGCTTGATGAAAAGAGTCAAGATGATTTACAACTTCAACAAGAAAAGCTTGAGAAAGTAAATGATTCTTCCCAAGAATTACCAAAGGAATTGAGGTATGCAAAAGCTCACCCTAAAAGATCTCATTATTGGTGAACCATCACAAGGTATGAGAAATAGATCTTCTTTTAGGAATTTTTGTAATAATTTTGCATTTGTCTCTCAATTTGAACCAAAATCTTTTAAAGAGCCAAAAATGAGAAAGTTGGATTTTGGCTATGCAAGAAGAATTGAACCAATTTGAGAGAAATCAAGTTTGGGAATTAGTCTCTAGACCTAAATATGACTAAACCCCTTAGTCAAGATATATTTTGCATAATAAGAAGAGAAGTAGTTATGTTGGATATATCTTAATTTTTCTTTTATATGATAATCTTTAAATGGTAGCATATGTTAAGGGAGAGAATATATTTAGGGGGAGTAATTAATTTGACTACATCTTTTTTATGATAACAAAAGGGGGAGAAATAGTTGGATTGCTTATATTCATAACAAGTGCCTTTCTTTTTGCTTATTGTTGATTTTTATTTTCATTCTTGATTTTAGATTATATTTTAAAGTAATCAATGATTTGTCATCATCAAAAAGGGGGAGATTGTTAGCCCTAAGGCTACATGATAATTTGATGATAACAATACACATTGATTAATTGAGATTTACTAACATGTTTATTTATGTGCAAGAGTAAGATCATTGAAATAATTTTAAAAATCAAGAAGAGGCTTATTAAAATGAAGTGTTGAAGCTAAGGAGAAGACTACATGTTAAAGGCACAAAAGTTTAAGAATAAGGATTGACTCAAGGAATGTGACACATGAGCAATGTTCAATCAATTGGTCATATATATCTTTACAAATATCCAAATGATGTGATTCTTGAGCCTTTGGAAATTTTGCTCAATTTATAACATTTCATATGTTTTAATGAAATTCAAATTTCAAGTGCAAGGTTGTCCAAATCATCATGCAAGTTGAAATACAAATGGAAGCAGCTGACATGAGCACCGAATACTCCTTTGGACATATCTTGAGCTAGAAAAATCAAATGACTTGATTCTTGCGGCATTGAAAGATGACTTAATGAAGAAAATTTCATATGTTTTGAAAAAAATTCAAATTTCAAACAGAAGGCCGACATAATTGACATGCAATTCGGTGGACTGACACAGAGAAGAAAAATCAACTCACATGAGCACCGAATGGTGTTTTGGCCATATCATAAGATAGAGATATCCAAATTCTTTGAATCTTAATGTTTTAGAAATCTTATTCAAATATGAAGATCTTTTATGTTTTGAAGAAATTCAAATTTCAAATGGAAGACTGACAGAATTATCATTCAAATCGGTGGACTGACACATGGAGGAAAAATCAAGTCACATGAGCACCAAATGGTGTTTTGGCCATATCTTGAGCTACAGATATCCAAATGACTTGATTCTTGATGCGTTGGAAAGCTTATTCAAATGTGAAGATCTTTTATGTTTTGCATATTTTCAAATTTCAAATGAAACATTGACAAAAATGGCAGACAAAATTACGGTTTTTATGGTGGGCAGAAAATTTGGAGTTGGTGTTTTCACTTGACTAAGTTCATCTCATTTGCCTATAAAAGGAGCCCTTCTCCCATTCATTCAAGAACATCCATCAAGCCACAAATAAGAGAAATATTATTTTTAGAGAGCTTTTATATTTTTGATCTACTCTTTGAGGAGAGTTATATTTTGTTATAAACAATTATCTTTGTTCTTGCATTGTGGTGAGAGTGAGATCTTATTGTAAAGGATAAAAGTTATCCTTGAGAGAAATATTTCCTTGGTGAGGTTGTTCATCAAGAAGAGCTCTTGGTGTGGTGTTATCAAGAGTTGAAGGAAGTTGCCTTGGTGAGGTTGTTCATCAAGAAGAACTCTTGGTGTGGTGTTATCAAGAGTTGAAGGAAGTTGCTTGGTGAGGTTGTTCATCAAGAAGAACTCTTGGTGTGGTGTTATCAAGGGTTGAAGAAAGTTGCCTTGGTGAGGTTGTTCATCAAGAAGAACTCTTGGTGTGGTGTTATCAAGAGTTGAAGAAAGTTGCCTTGGTGAGGTTGTTCATCAAGAAGAAATCTTGGTGTGGTGTTATCAAGGGTTGGAAGAAAAAGTCTTGGTGAGGTTGTTCATCAAGCAAGTTGTAAAGATTTCTACAACTTAGTGGAAAGCCTAGCTTGTGGAGCTAGGAGACCGTGGACGTAGGCAAGGTTTGCCGAACCACGTACATCGAGTTTGCACTCTCTCTATCCCTATACTCTTTACATTTACTTGCACTTGTGATTGTTCATTATTATTATTCTCTTGATTACATATTTGATAACTTCTAATTTCATCTTCTTCACCTTCATTCTCAAAGAAAGAGTAAACTAATTTTGATATTTCAAGAAAAGTTTTACAAATCCGTTTTGATAAATAAAAACCCAATTCACCCCCCCTCTTGGGTTGCCATACCTGGGTCAACAGTTATGTGTTTTTGTCTTTATCAGTTTCGATTAAAAAAAAATTTGTGGAAAAACCTGAGAATGGCAGAATATGGGGTTTCTTTAACCCTTGAAACGCGTTCTCTCTAAATAAATATGTAGTTTATTTATTTCATGTTGTTTGAAGTGTCTTGTTTCTTGTTTTGTTTTTTCATAATAAAGGTATATAGGCTGGAAACCTTAAGTCTGCGGGCTACTGGTCCTAAGGATTGTTGAAATATACAATCTTGACTCAGGTGTAACAACGCCATGTACCTCTTTTCTTGCATTTGTGGGTCGATGATAAGATAATGATTGAATTAAGAATAACTCTTGGAAAATGATAAAAGATTCATGGATCTGTGTGCTTGAAATGTTTATTGGTTTTCGCTTTGCTTTTGATTCCTTGCGCAAAATTGAGAACTGAGCTATTATCACTGAGTTATTTGTTCACTTAGAGAAAGTTTATGTAATTTAAATGTTTCTTCAGATTTCAATAAATTCTAAAACTTGTTTGATGGTCACTCAAGGCGAAATCCTAGGCTGTGCAACATTGGGGAAATGATTTAGGCCATCTTTGGACCGTTTGGGCCTTAATAGCCAACCTTGACAGAAATTGATCCCTAGTTACCCCTTTGAGCCTCTGTAAGCCTTTTTCTTTGTTAACT
This sequence comes from Boswellia sacra, assembly GCA_013180625.2. Taxonomy (NCBI): domain Eukaryota; kingdom Viridiplantae; phylum Streptophyta; class Magnoliopsida; order Sapindales; family Burseraceae; genus Boswellia; species Boswellia sacra. Next base: position 277,742 of record SNVD02007408.1, on the reverse strand, counting down.
CACTAAAAGATTTCCTAACCTCAAATGAATTTGTTCCAAACAGTTTATCCCTTACCTATGAGCATGTAGATCATTCACTATTAAATTCTGAGCTATGTTCTGGTTTTGGGAAGTTAGAGGAGGTGGGATGTGTCATGAGCAATGCAAGTGAGTCCTATTGTGTTTGTAAAAAAAAAAAAAGGAAAAAAAAAGCCAATCTGTACTTATCGTCCACATACTTACACATTAAGGACAATGTGTTGTTTAAGTGTGGGGGAGGGGAAGTGTAATATAAAAAAAAAAGAAAAAAAAAGAGAACAAAAGAAGAAGAATAAGAGATATATACCCTTAAGTGTTCTTAAAAAGAATGAAACAACAAAGTGTGGGGGTGTAGTTTTCTTTTGTTTTCTGGAAAAAAAAAAAAAAAGATTGAGTGTTCTAAATAAGTTTGGGGGAGTAACCTGGTGAATTGAAATGAAGTTGTGTTATAGGTTGAGCTCTACATATTCTTGAAAGATTTATGTGTTTGTGGATGATTTGAGCCAAATTATTATCCTTTATCATACATTCACCCAAGCCAAACGTTACAAGCTTAATAAAGTCCTACTTGATCCTTGGTGTTGTGCATGTCTACATTAGTGGAGAGTGACTTGAAAAGCAGGCCTATGGAGTTCATGTATACACACATCTTCAATATTAAATATGATTCATTTTTTATGCATAAACTCATCTGGGTTACAAGTGATTAGGTGAGAATGGCTCTACACACACACACTTGAGGAATTGAAGTGAAGCGAAACTAATCCTTGAGATGAAATTATTGATCAAGTGCATTATTTTGAAGTTTTCCTTGGGTTATAATTAAGTACAATCTTTGAGGCCTATTTGCAAGTTGAAGCATTTGTGTGTTTTAATTTTTCTATGATTCTGTTTCGCTTTAGTTTTGTTTCAAATCGTTGTAATTGCTCGAGGACTAGCAAAGTCTAAGTGTGGGGGAATTTGATAGGTGTTTATTTATGTATCACTTTCATATCAATTCGTCTATGTTTCTTTGCTATATTCCTTGGTATTTTTATGTTTTTGTGTGGTTTTGATGTTTGTAGGAGTTTTGGAGCAACTTGCACAAAAATGGAGTAAAACCCTCATTTTCACCTCTGCTAGTCAACCATCTTCTCGGATTTAATTGTATTGATATACAATGAACCGGATAATATGTTATATACCGTTGGAAAGCTCTCGAAGTCTATTTTCTATAGAAATTTACGGTTCATAAATCCATTCAGTGTACCGAAAGTTATAATCAAAATAGTGTGAGACTGTCTCTTATACACATCTAGATGTGTATAAGAGACAGATGTATAATACGGGGCATTGTAGCAAGTCACTGTAGCAGAGTATTTAAACACATTTTAGGGTTTTATTTTCATAACTTGAAGGGGGAAAACGTGGGAGGAGGCTGCATTTTTGGATTTCTCTCACCCCTTGGAGTTCTTGAAGGAGAAAGAAGATTTTGAAAGAGGAGGAACTACAATTCCAAGAAGATTCATATACAAAGAAGATTTTCAAAGAATTTGCTAAGTTCTTTCTTTCCTTTTCAATTCTGGAATTTCTCTGTATTGTATTTGTTATTCTGATTGAATATGCGTAACTAAATCTGAATTGGTGAGGGTGATTTCAAAGCCCTTGATATGGATTTTGTGAGTTGATTGTGTAAGAAATTGTTATCCAATTCTCTAATTGAAGTTGCTTGTATTTTACCATATCTAATGCTTATGATTGCTTACTGATTGTATTTGGAATGGCCAACTGAATATAATCTGTTGTTGTCTATTGCTAGATTAGAAATCTTGATCCTTAATTGTCATGAATTTACAATCATTAGTAGCAAAATTGTGATCAGAGATTGCAATTGGAAAATACAAACTAGGTTAAATAATCCGAACTTGAGTGATTATTGCTTAGATCAACCTATCTTTCTCATCGTAATGCTTTATTGAATTAAACTTAGAGAGCTTGTTCTAGGTTGTTTAATGGATAGAGATTAAATAAAGAGCTTGTTTTATTTAACAACAAAGTAAGGAAAGATTGGGATAACAGAGCTTGTTGTTATCTACGGTTGATACCTTCAATGCTGTAATTGGATTACAATTCTATGTTAATTCACAAATTCATATCTTGTGGCAGAGAATGAACTCTTAACCAAGTGTCTCTCATTGATTTTTCACTCCATTTAACTTTGCTTTGTGTTATTCTTCATATGCTTTCGTATTAAGTTTAGTTAATCAATCAACAAAAAACCCCCTGTTTAGTTTGTTATTGCTGGAAAATAACAAATTCAATTAGAATCAATCCTCGTGGGAACGATATCTACTTATCACTCTATTACTTGTGCGACTAGTATACTTGCTAGTTTCAAACGCATCACACATAAATTGACTTTCCCTCACATGGTTTCTCAAACCGCTACCTATTAACTTTGAAAATTCTCCCATCAATGGGGTCTTCAATCTCAACAGCTGCATTGGGAAAAACGTGCTTTACCACAAAAGGGCCAGTCCATTGAGATCTCAACCTTGCAGGGTGTAAATGCAATCGAGAATAATAAAGATAAACCCGTTGATTTAGTTCAAAGTGTTTCCTCAAGATTTGTTTGTCATGAGCCGCTTTCATCTTAGCTTTGTAGGTCCTGGAGTTGTCATAGGCATCATTCCGTAATTCTTCTAATTTTGATGATTGTAACTTTCTTTGAAGGCTTGCATCACTCAAATCAAAGTTAAGAGCTTTAACAGCCCAATAAGCTTTATTCTCTAGCTCAACAGGTAAATGACAAGCTTTGTTAAGAGCTTTAACAGTCCAATAAGCTTTATTATCTAGCTCAACAGGTAAATGACAAGCTTTCCCGTAGATAAGTCGGTATGGAGGCATTCCTAGGATAGTTTTGTAAGCAACGTAGTATGCACAAAATGCATTAAGAAGGTGAAGGGACCAGCCTTTGCGATTCGGGTTAACCACCTTTTCAAGAATTTGCTTGACCTTCCTATTTGCGAGCTCAGCTTGCCATTTGTCTACAGATGGTATGCAGTGAAAATTTTACGAAGAAGTGCATCAAAGCTTCAAAAGAACATTTACAGAAATGCCTCCTTTGGTCACTGATGATGACAGGTGGTGTACCATACCTAGACAACACGTTTTCTTTTAAGAACTTTACCACGGTTGTGTTATCAATAGTATGACAAGCCACGACCTCCACCCATTTGGACACATAATCAATAGCTAGAAGAATGTAAAGATAACCAAAAGATGTAGGAAAATGTCCCATAAAGTCAATACCCCAACAGTTAAATATCTCAATAATAAAAATAGGTTAAGATTGAACAAATTGGGCTAGTAGTGTCCACACTTTAAAAATGTTTGTGGCAGTCATTTTTATAGAGAAATGACCACCACAAACAGCACTATGGCAAAAGTTTAAGACACAAGCAATTTCATTGTCAAGAATGCAACGCCTCATAATTTGATCAGGGCAGTATTTGAAAAGACAAGGATCATCCCAATACAAATTACGCACCTCAACCAAGAACTTACGCTTATCTTGTGCACTCTAGTCATATGGAACTTCCCTGCAAATCAAGAAATTTACAATATGTGCATACCAAGGTACTTGGCTTACACTGAAAAGATGTTTATCAGGGAAATCATCTCGAATGGGTTGAGCATTAGTGGAATTATGGAACTCGAGATGAGATAAATGATCTGCTACAACGTTTTCAACACCCTTGTTGTCTTTAATGGTTAGATCAAATTCCTGCAAAAAAAAGAATCCACATAATTAGACGGGCTTTAGCATCCTTCTTAGAAAAAAGGTACTTAAGAGCTATGTGGTTAGTAAACACAATAATATATCAACCAATCAAATAAGAATGAAATTTGTCCAAGGCAAAAACAATAGCTAATAGATCTTTTTCAACAGTAGAATAATTAATTTGAGCATCATTCAAGGTCCTACTGGCATAATAAACAACAAAGGGTTCCCCACCCCCCCTTCGTTGACCAAGGACTGCTCCTGCAACATAGTTATTGGCATCATACATAATCTCAATTGAAAGATTCCAATCAGGTGACTGTATGATAAGAGCAATTGTGAGTTTGGTAATTAGTTTTCAAAATGCTTCCTCACATGCTTGACTCTATACAAATGTAGCATCTTTTAATAAGAGATTACACAATGGTCTAGATATAGCAGAGAAATTTTGTATAAACCTCATATAAAAACCAACATGTCCTAGAAAAGATTGGACATCTTTTACCATCTTGGGTGTAATTAATTTAGAGATCAACTCGATTTTCACCCTGTCAACCTCTATTCCTCTTTTTGAAATAATGTGCCCCAAAACAAGCCTAGAAGACACCATGAAATGACATTTTTCTCAATTAAGCACAAGTCCTTTCACTTCACATCTACTCAAAATAGCTTTTAAGTTAAGTAGACATGAATCAAAAGAGTTAACAAAAACAATCAAATCATCCATAAAAACCTCCATTCATTATTCAACCATGTCAGAGAAAATACTAAGCATGCAACGTTGAAAAGTAGCTAGTGCATTACATAATCCATATGGCATCCTACGAAAAGGATAAGTACCAAAAGGGCATGTGAAGTTAGTCTTATCCAGATCCTCTATAGCTATCTCTATCTAGTAATATCCTGAGTACGCATCGAGAAAGCAATAAAAGGATGGCCAGCTACACGTTCCAAGAATTCGTCAATAAAATGCAAAAAGTAGTCTTTTCAAGTGGCTATGTTTAATTTCCTATAGTCTATGCACATCCGCCATCCAGGTACTATCCTGGTTGGAACAGACACTCCCTTATCATTTTGAACCATAGTTACTCTAGATTTCTTAGGCACTACCTGTTTTGAACTTACCTATTGACTATCAGATATTGGATAGACTATACCTCCATCTAAAAGTTTTAAGACTTTTACCCCTTCTTTCATTGTTAGGTTAATTCTTCTTTGGGGGTCTCTACGAGGTTGGGCACCTTCCTCTAGATGGATTCTATAGGAATATATTAATGGGGAAATACCTTTAATATCAGCTATGGTCCATCCTAGTGCAGTTTATGTTCTTTTAAAAAATTCAACAACTTTTCATCTTGTTCAACACTAAGTTTTGAAGAAATAATAACAAGAAAGGTATCACCTGCTCTCAAGAATACATGCTTCAAACATTTAGGTAGTGGCGGAAGTTCAACTTTTGGTGCCTCTAAGTTAGAGGGTTTGGCTTCTATCCTCTATGTGGCAACTCTTCAAAGCGTGGTTGCTAAGATCGAGTCCTTTTATCCTATGAGTCAAAAACACCAAAGACATTAGTCGTATCAGCAAGATAAAATAAATCTTCAAAATCAGAATCAATGATGTATTCTAAAGAGTTAGATCCTATATTCTATAAGCCTCCTCTGGTACAAGTGTGTCTATCATATATGAATGGTAGCAGTAGTCCTCCTTTCATGGTTGCTTGCCAATATGAAAAATATTCACCTCAAGAGTTATATATGTGTATATTGAGGTAATAAATGAGATGAAGTGTGAGGTTCATTTTGTGGTTCTAAATCCTAAAGGTTGTTTTCATTATCTATTGATCCCAAGTTCGATAAGGTTTGTGTTTAGGTGTAGAGGGATCTACTAGCTTAGGTATGTGAGGTTCTGGTTCGAGTTGGCCAAGTAACAGGGTTTTCATGGTTTCTATAGGTATTGGATCTTGTTTACGCCCAAAATATACCGCGGTTATTATAGTATACGTTGAGGTGTCGAATCCACAAGGAGGCCTTCGATAAAAGAGGTTCGTAAAACAAAAATATTAAAAAGATAATAAAAATGTAAAATTTAACTTTGAAGTGATTAGTTCTAAAGAAAATTCAGTGTTTAATAATTGGAAACAATCGATGGTAATTAAGAAGTAAGGCATCTAGAATCACTTATATGTTTTGTAAATCTAATCCCCACTTTGATTTAATAATTATAACTCAATTGAAAGTTTCACATCCCAAACAATCAATCGGAAAATATGTATAGTATAGCATAAATGATAAACACATGTATTTGATATGCATAAACTCTTTACAAGCAACTATTTACCAACAACATTCATCCTTACAAGTTATCCAAGAGCGACAATATATCACATGACAATATTGTAGTAAAGGACTAACTCATAAAACGAAACTACCAGTAACAATTAAAATTCAACATGAATCACATAAAGAAAGCATGACTGAATTTATATGAAATTGAGAATTATAATTTCTGAATTAAAAAGAATCACAAGATGAGAAAGAGTTTAACACACAAACAGACATACAATCTTTATAGCCCTTGAGGTAGAATGAAAGTGGAGAAATAGATAAACTACACATACAAGTTTATCTCTAACCTTACCAAGAGTTCTAGCCTAACTTACAATTCATTCTTATCATTTCTAAAGAGAAAATACAAGAGAGAATTGTAATATACAATGATAAAATGTGAACTCAAATGATTTTTTTCTCTCCCTAATTCAATTCCTCAAGTTGTCCTTAAATAGGTGATGAAATGGAACTATTATACCAAGCCTCCACCAATTTTTCCACATTGGTGGCTACCAAACATTCCACCAACTTGTAGCTGATTTTTGACCACCAAATGGACCGAATTGGGCTTTCTAGAAAAAATGAAAGTTGTAGCATTTTGTCTCAGCTTTCCAGGGCCACTAGATTCATGCAATTTCGACAAGTATTCTCTGAGATATGGCCCAAATACTAGACATGGGTCGGGCTGAGAAACAACTAAAATTTGGTTTTGTTGTGTCTCAATTTTGGCCCATCAAATATTGGATTTGGGCTTTTGATTGTTCTTCAACTTTGTGTAAAATTGAGACATGTTGCTCCAGGTTTAATAATCTCTCCATTTTGATCTATAGATTGAGAGTTGTGTCCATTTTATTAAACCTGAAAAAATGATTTCCATTAATCACAATTTAAGGATAACACTTTATTTCAAGATAAAGACTAAAGAAAATGCAAAAGAAATTAAACAAATGTAAATGAGGCATAAGCAAAATAATTATGCTAAAATACATAAAAGCTTTATAATACTGTCCAGTTAGCATTAATTATTTATGCTTAAGAATGTACTTTCATGCATTTATCACAATCCCCAGCCAGCTTATTGCTAGTCCCTAGCAATTCAAGCGTAAATGAAGCATGAAGAACTACTTCAGCATTTCAAACAAAAAGTCAGTTCAAGATCACAATTGCTATAAGGGTTATTTCAATCATAACTTCCAAAACTGAGCACATGTGAATCAAGCCAAAACCTTCTTACCACGAACCGCAACACATATAGCCTTGAAAATTACTCTATGTAAAAGCCTCAACTCCATATCCTCACAGGTGAATGACTGTTTAAAAAGGCTATGATTTCTTTCATAGAGTTGGAAAACAGAATAAACACTCAAGAAAAGGTCACATTTAAAGACAGACAGACAACTAACATTGATCCAAAGATAGGAAAATCCAATGTTTAGAATCAAACCATTCTTGCAACATGCTACCTTTAGGACTTCATTTATGTTGAGTGAACAAAAATAAATACAGCTTGGTGAGAAAAGACTGCTTCATAAAACTTCTGTCTTCTAAAATTGAATGAAGACATTATTGAATCGAACTGACTTCTTCTTCTTTTTTTTTCTTCTTTCTTTTTTTTTCTTTTTTTTTCACAAGAATTGAAATTTCATATTGAATCGTCCCTTAGCTCAATTCGAGTAATGACATTCTAAATAAGGATTAATCAATTCAAAGGATCAATGAAAGTTCATAAGCTGTTTTCTCAACCTCTCCACTCACTCACAAAAGATGTGTGAGATAAAAAAAAATTGTGAACTTAAACATGAGAATTCTCTTGGCTATATACATTGAATCATCCATCTTACCACAAGGCTTATCATTATGCTCAAAATAATTTTAGAAATCATTCTTTGATAACCTAAATAAAAAAGATGACTCAACCAATAATTTTGAAATCATACCTAGATAGAAAAACAAACCCATTTAGACAAGAATTACTGAGAACACATGCAATAAGCAGTTGTGCATGAAATACAATTCAAAAATCAAAAACAAATCAACTAGTTAGAATGCGTTTCAAGAGGTCAAAACTATACTCCCTACTCTGCCATTCTGGATCTAATAGATCCAGAATGCGTCTCAAGAGATAATGAACTCTTTACACTGCCATTCTCAGACCAATAGAATTTTTTTTTTTTTGAAATGCAATGCAAAACATATGCCTCCTATCTACCCCCAACCAGAGCGAAACATTGTCAATGTTTAAATGTAGAAAGAGAAAGTAAGAGAAAGTATAGGAGACATCACCTGAAGCTTCAGTTATTCAAGAGAAACAAACCTGAAAAACACTTAATAAAATATTGTGAACAAAGCCAAAAGTAAGAAAAGTTACAAACGAAGTGTCAGATCCAATTTTCTCTCATTGCTCATTCCCATTGACTAATTAATTTGAGATGCTTCAGGGTCAGGTTCATAAACAAAAGCTTGCAATTTATCAATTAGTTCATCAACAGTTGAGGCAGAGACAAGGATCCGTTGTGCTGATTGTGAGATAAATCTTTGTTCCACAGCTTGATTAACAAAACACAATAAACAATCAAAGAAATTATTGACATTCAACAAACCTATGGGTTTCTGGTGGATATTGAGTTGGGCCCAAGAGACAACTTGAAAGATTTCTTCCATTGTTCCAAAACCTCCTGGTAAAGCAATAAAGGCATCTGCATTTACAATCATACGAGCTATGCGTTCATGCATGGATGAGACCTGTAATTCCTCTCCAACTGTTTTCCCAGCAATGTTAACTAAAGCTTTAGGAATAATGCCTAAAACTTGACTTCCTCTTGAGTATGCAGTTGTTGACACACACCCCATTAACTCACGGTTACCTCCCCCATAAATTAAATGAAGTTTTCTCTCAGCTAGAACCTTACCAAGATTATGAGCTGCTTCTAAAAAAGCTATATCTTTACCAAGCTGAGATCCACAAAATACACATATATTTCGGAATCGACGAGCTGAGGTTCCCTCCATTTTGATACAACTCATTAACTATGTTTATGCAAATGAAGAACATGAGATGTATTTATAGAATGCAAAAAATAGTACAATAATGAATCTAAATAGGCAGCTCAACTGTTTGTCTGACAAACGTTGAAAATAAAAATAAAAATAAAAATAAAAATAAAAATTCAAAAATAACGACAAGCATGCATATGTACAAGTAGTTGTGATTGTGGCTCATATCTTCCTCTCATTTTTACGTCCAGTAACGGCTGAAACACCTTCTATGAGTTGGGGATATGCTTCCCATCCAATTTTCTTATAAATTGGCAAATAGGGTCGTTTTGAGTCAGATTCCCGAGACTATAGCATTCTTGCTCTTCTCGAAATTGTGTCTATAATCTTAAAATCTCTCGATGCACAAGTCCACAAGGATGCGTCTCAAGAGTCAATAAGATATTATCTAGGGACTCCTTACTCAGTCCATCCTTAATGAACTGAATCTTATCTTCTCGATTTACAGACACAAATCCCAAAGAGTGACATCGCTTATTACAGGTCCATCGTGCACATTTGCGACAAACTTGTAATTTATTTGCTCTCCGCTTTTTCGCGTAAGAGCTTTTACCCAAACCAGGCATGAAGGAAACAAAGGCTTTTGAACATTCACCAGATAATCGAACTTTGGCTTCAATTAACCATCGTAAATCAACAGGTAAACCCATGAGCATTAGCAATTTTAACCTTGCAAACTATGCTTTGTAAATTTTGAGTAATGCATTTGGAGGAAGAAAAGGAAAATGTCTACAAAGGTTTGAAAGAATCGTATCCATTTTGAAAGATAAAAGAATGCACGATTTTTGTTTGGGTTACAGTTTTTAGGGAACTGAAAAACCGACTTAATTAGTCACGGAGTACCGTATCCGCCACTTAACCGGGAAGTAAAATAAAACACGCAAAAGAAAATAAAAGCAAAAACAGAAAATAAAGTAAAAATTATAGGAAAAACATATAATAAAAGCAAGACAACGAGATAATGAAAGCAAAAATAAAGTCAAGATATGGTACAGATAGATGATAGATGCAAAGACAAAGTCAAGATATGGGGTAGATAAATAATAAAAGCAAGGACAACCAAATAATAAAAACAAAAATAAGATCAAGATATGGTACAAAAGTCAAGATATGGTACAGATAGATGAGGTAGATAGAACCTGATTAATTAAGATAGACAGGAGGCTCAAGAGAGATCTCCTCGAGACACATAAACTGATTTTCCCTTTCCACATAATTTTTCAACCATTGCCCATTAACTTAGAAAATTCGACCATCAGTGGGATCCTCAATCTCCACCGCTCCATTGGGAAAGACGTGCTTTACGACAAATGGTCCAGTCCATCGAGATCTCAACTTTCCAGGGTGTAAATGCAATCGAGAATCATAAAGATAAACTCGTTGATTTAGCTCAAAGTTTTTCCTCAAGATTTGTTTGTCGTGAGCCGCTTTCATCTTAGCCTTGTAAATCTTGGAGTTGTCATAGGCATCATTCCGTAATTCTTCTATTTCAGACAATTGTAATTTTCTTTGAAGACCTGCAACACTCAAATCAAAGTTAAGGGCTTTGATAGCCCAATAAACTTTATGTTCTAGCTCAACAGGTAAATGACAAGCTTTCCCATAGACAAGGCGATATGGAGACATCCCTAGAATAGTTTTGTACGCAGTGCGATAAGCTCATAATGCATCAGAAAGGTGTAAAGACCAGTCTTTGCGATTCGGGTTAACAGTCTTTTCTAGAATCTGCTTGACCTCCCTATTTGCGAGTTCAGCTTGCCCATTTGTCTGTGGATGGTATGCGGTGGAAATCTTATGAAGAACACCATACCTGCGCATCAAAGCTTCAAAAGAACGGTTACAAAAATGTGTCCCTTGGTCACTGATGATGACACGTGGCGTACCATACCTAGACAACACGTTTTCTTTTAAGAATTTTACCACGGTTGTGTTATCATTAGTACGACAAGCCATAGCCTCCACCCATTTGGACACATAATCAACAGCTAGAAGAATATAAAGATAACCAAAAGATGGAGGAAAAGGTCCCATAAAGTCAATACCCCAACAGTCAAATATCTCAATAACAAGAATAGGGCTAAAAGGCATCATATGACGGCGAGATAAAGCCCCCAACTTTTGACATCTTTCACATGAACGACAAAAATTGTTAGTATCTTTAAACAAAGTGGGCCAATAGAGTCCACACTGTAAAATTTTTGCAGCAGTCTTTTTTATTGAGAAATGACCACCACAAGCAGTGCCATGGCAAAAGTTTAAGACACTAGCAATTTCACTCTCAGGAATGCAACGTCGCATAATTTGGTCAGCGCAATATTTGAAAAGATAAGGATCATCCCAATAAAAATTACGCACCTCAACCAAGAACTTACGCTTATCTTGTACACTCCAGTTAGATGGAACTTCCCCGCAAACCAAGTAATTTACAATATGTGCATACCAAGGTACTTGGCTTATAGTGAAAAGATGTTCATCAGGGAAATCATCTTGAATGGGTTGGACATTAGTGGAATCATGGAACTCAAGACGGGACAAATGATCTACTACAACATTTTCGACGCCCTTCTTGTCCTTAATGGTTAGATCAAATTCCTGCAAAAGAAGAATCCATCTAATTAGACGGGCCTTAGCATCCTTTTTAGAAAAAAGGTACTTCAGAGTTGCATGGTCAGTAAACACAGTAATAGGTGAACCAATTAAATAAGAACGAAATTTGTCCAAGGCAAAAACAATAGCTAATAGTTCCTTTTCAGTAGTAGAATAATTCATTTGAGCATCATTTAAGGTTCTACTAGCATAGTAAACAACAAAGGGTTTGCCCTCCCTTCTTTGACCAAGGACTGCTCCTACAGCATAGTTACTGGCATCACACATAATCTCAAATGGAAGGCTCCAATCAGGTGACTGCATAATAGGGGCAGTGGTGAGTTTGGCAATTAATGTCTGAAATGTGTCCTCACAAGCTTGAGTCCGCACAAATTTAGCATCTTTCAATAAGAGGTTATACAATGGTCTAGATATAGAAGAAAAATTTTTTATAAACCTCCTATAAAAACCGCCATGCCCTAGAAAAGATCGGACATCTTTTATCGTTTTGGGTGTAGGTAATTTAGAGATCAACTCGATTTTAGCCTTGTCAACCTCCATTCCTCTTTCTGAAACAATGTGTCCCAAAACAATCCCAGAAGACACCATGAAATGACATTTTTCCCAATTAAGCACAAGTCCTTTTTCTTCACACCTACTCAAAACAGATTTTAAGTTAAGTAGACATGAATCAAAAGAGTTACCAAAAACAGTCAAATCATCCATAAAAACCTCCATGCATTTTTCAACCATGTCTGAGAAAATACTAAGCATGCAATGTTGAAAAGTAGCTGGTGCATTACATAATCCAAATGGCATCCTACGAAAAGCATAAGTACCAAAAGGGCATGTGAAGGTAGTCTTATCCTGATCCTCTAGAGCTATCTCTATCTGGTAATATCCTGAGTACCCATCGAGAAAGCAATAAAAGGGATGACCAGCTACACGTTCCAAAATTTGGTCAATAAAAGGCAATGGAAAGTAGTCTTTTCGGGTGGCTGTGTTTAATTTCCTATAATCAATGCACATCCGCCATCCGGTTACTACTCTAGTTGGAACAGACACTCCTTTATCATTTTGAACCACAGTTACTCAGATTTCTTAGGCACTACCTGTGTTGGACTTACCCATTGACTATCAGATATTGGATAGATTATACCTGCATCTAATAGTTTTAAGACTTCTTTCTTTACCACTTCTTTCATTGTTGGATTAAGTCTTCTTTGGGGGTCTTTACGAGGTTGGGTACCTTCCTCCAGATAGATTCTATGGGAACATATCAATGGAGAAATACCTTTAATATCAGCTATAGTCCATCCTAGTGCAGACTTATGTTCTTTTATCAAGTTTATCAATTTTTCATCTTGTTCAACACTAAGTTCTGAAGAAATAATAACAGGAAAGGTATCACCCGCTCCCAAGAAAACGTGCTTCAAACCTTTGGGCAATGGAGAAAGTTCAACTTTTGGAGCCTCTAAGTTAGAGGGTTTTGGCTTCTCTCTTCCACGAGGCAATTCTTCAAAGTGTGGTTGCCAAAATCGAGTCCTTTTATCCTGTGAGTCAAAAACACCAAACACATTAGTCATATCATCAGGATAAAATAAATCTTCAAATTCAGAATCAAGAAGGTAGTCTAAAGAGTCAAAATCCTGTTTTCTATAAGCCTCCTCTGAGATAAGTGTGTCTATCATATATGAATGGTAGCAATCGTCCTCCTCTCGTGGTTGCTTTCCAATATGGAAAATATTCACCTCGAGAGTCATATTACCAAATGATAATTTCATGAGGCCGTTCCTACAATTAATAAAAGCATTAGCAGTGGCAAGAAAAGGTCTCCCTAAAATAAAAGGAATTCTGGACTCCATATTAACCACAGACTGAGTATCCAAAACAAGAAAATCAACAGGGTAATAAAATCTATCAATTTGTAATAAAACATCTTCCACTATTCCCCGTGGTTTCTTGACTGATCGGTCGGGCAATTGTAGAACTATGGATGTAGGTTTGATCTCTCCAAGTCCTAATTGTAAGTAAACCGAATAGGGCATGAGATTGACACTTGCTCCCAAGTCTAACAATGCTTGACTGATTTCATGTGTCCCAATCTGGCAAGAAATTGTAGGACACCCTGGATCTTTGTACTTGGGTGGGGTTTTCTGTTCAATGACTGCACTTACCTGTTCCGTCAAGAATGCAGTCTTCTTGACATGGTGCTTTCTTTTGATGGTGTATAGATCCTTGATAACTTTGGCGTAAGCCGGAACCTGTTTGATTACATGCAACAAGGGAAGATTAATCTTAACTTGTTTTAAGTGTTCTAGAATCTCACCTTGAACTTTCGAGTTTTTCCCATTAGATCTGAGAGCTTGGGGAAAAGGCACTGGAATCGAAAATTTCTTTTCAAGTTCTTTCTCAAAAATGTCCTCCTTTTGCGGGAGAACATCTTTGTTTTCCATGGTAGGATTTATTGGCAATGTAGGCTCATTTAAGATCTTACCACTTCGAGTAGTGATGGCATTTACCTTTTCGAGATTTTGTGTGTCAGAAGCAGAGGCTTGTGCCATGTGTTGCCCTTTTGGATTAGATTGAGTTTGAGATGGAAACTTACCTCGCTCTTGTATGGTCAAAGCACTAGTTAGCTTAGTGATTTGGCTTTTGATCTCCTTGTTCTCTTCCACCACTTGTGCAAGAACTGTTTCAAATTTTTGGTTAGTCTTATTTTGGGCCTCCCTAAATGCTTGTAAGGTGTCCTCTAAGGAATTCCGAACTTGTGGTGCATTGTATTGAGGTGCTTGATAAGACTTGGGTGGTTGTTGTTCCTGTTTCCATTGGTTGTTGTTTTGGGGGTTAGATTTTCAACTAAAGTTTGGGTGGTTTCTCCAGCCAGGGTTATAGATTTCAGAATATGGTGAATAAGGCTTTTTGTACATCCTTAAGGCGTTACATTGTTCCTCGTACACCCCTCTTATCTCACTGTAAGTTAGACAATCCTGAGCTAAGTGTTCCACCCCTCCACAAATAAAACATGGATCTTGTGATTCAACCTTAGCAACTGTATGGGTGACCTTCCTATCTTTGGTTTTCAAGACTTCCAATTCCCTAGTTAAGACTTCTAATTGGGCTTTAAGGTTGTCCTCTTCCCTAAGATGGTAAATTCCACTAGATCGTGACCTATTTGTGCTATCCGTAGCACTAGGTCCAGTCCATGTGTGGGCTTTTTCAGCTAAGTCTTTGAGGAATTCTAAGGCTTCCTCAGGGTCTTTTTGAAGAAACTCCCCGTTGCACATCATCTCAACAAATTGGCGCTCCCTAATTATGGGTCCCTCATAGAAGTAACTAACCAAGCGCCAATTTTCATAGCCATGATGAGGACACATGTTTAACAACTCTTTAAATCTCTCCCAAGTTTGGTACAAGGTTTCACTATCTTTTTGGGAGAAAGAGGAAATTTGTCTTTTTAAGCCGTTAGTCTTATGTTGTGGAAAATATTTGTTAAAAAATACTTGGGTCATTTTTGTCCAAGTTCCTATGGATCTCAGCCTTAAAAAGTATAGCCAACTCTTTGCCCTGTCTTTTAGAGAAAAAGGGAAAAATTTTAACCTGACAGAATCTATGGCATTGGCCTGACTATGAAAGGTGCCCACTACTTCTTCAAATTCTCTAACATGCACATACGGGTTTTCACTATCTAAACCATGAAAAGTTGGTAAAAGATGTATCATCCCAGGGTGAAAGTCCAATTTTGGTGTATTAGGTGGAAATATGATACATGATGGTGTGGCTGTGCGGGTAGGATGCAAGTAATCTTTTAGAGTTTTAACGGGGTTCTCCTCATGTTGGCTCATTGTATCAGAATTAGAAGATGAAGATGAACCAAGAATTGATTTTTCTTCGGTTGCAAAATCTTGTTGTGGTTCTAGTTCTGATTTTTTCATAAATCTCTCCCGTTTGTCTCTAGATTGCTTCATACATCACTCACAATTTGTCTCTCTTTTTGTTTTTTTTTTTTTTAACAAGAAAGTTCTCAAATAAAGTCAAAAAGCAATAAGATAACAAAAGTTAGAGATAATAATAACAATAATAATAATAAAACAAACAAGGTGGCAAAGCCAACCTTTGACAAGTATATATAGAATATAAAAAAAAAATAAAACAAACAAGGCGGCAAAGCCGACCTTTAACAAGTAAAATAATAATAACAATAATAATAATAAAACAAACGAGGTGGCAAAGCCAACCTTTGACAAGTATATATAGAATATAAAAAAATTGAAACAAATAACAAGTAAAAGAAATAAGGCGGCAAAGCCGTCCTTTAACAAGTAAAAGAAATAAGGCGGCAAAGCCGACCTTTAACAAGTAATAACAACAATAATAATAAAAAAACAAACAAGGTGGCAAAGCCGACCTTTAACAAGTAAAAGAAATAAGGCGGCAAAGCCGACCTTTAATAAGTAATAGCAACAACAATAATAATAAAACAAACAAGGTGGCAAAGCCGACCTTTAACAAGTAAAAGAAACAAGGTGGCAAAGCCGACCTTTAACAAGTAAAAGAAATAAGGCGGCAAAGCCGACCTTTAACAAGTAATAACAACAATAATAATAATAAAACAAACAATGTGGCAAAGGCGTCCTTTAACATGTAAAAGAAATAAGGCGGCAAAGCCGACCTTTAACAAGTAAAATAATAATAATAATAATAAAACAAATAAGGTGGCAAAGCCGTCCTTTAACAAGTAAAAGAAACAAGGCGGCAAAGCCGACCTTTGAAAAGTAAAAGGAGCAAGGCGGCAAAGCCGACCTTTGAAAAGTAAAAGGAATAAGGTTAGTCAAAGTTAGAAAAATTAGGCAAATTAGTCAAAGTTAGGAAAATTAGTCAAATTTGTCAAAGTTAGGAAAATTAGGCAAATTAGTCAAAGTTAGGAAAATTAGGCAAATTAGTCAAAGTTAGGAAAATTAGGCAAATTATTCCAAGTTAGGCCAAAAAAAAGAAAAAGAAAATAAAAAATACAAACCGTCTTTCGTCCATTTTACCTCCCCGGCAACGGCGCCAATTTTTGTTTACGTCCAAAATATACCGCGGTTATTGTAGTATACGTTGAGGTGTCGAATCCACAAGGAGGCCTTCGATAAAAGAGGTTCGTAAAACAAAAATTTTAAAAAGATAATAAAAATGTAAAATTTAACTTTGAAGTGATTAGTTCTAAAGAAAATTCAGTGTTTAATAATTGGAAACAATCGATGGTAATTAAGAAGTAAGGCATCGAGAATCACTTATATGTTTTGTAAATCTAATCCCCACTTTGATTTAATGATTATAACTCAATTGAAAGTTTCACATCCCAAACAATCAATCGGAAAATATGTATAGTATAGCATAAATGATAAAGAGATGTATTTGATATGCATAAACTCTTTACAAGCAATATTTACCAACAACATTCATCCTTACAAGTTATCCAAGAGCGACAATATATCACATGACAATATTGTAGTAAAGGACTAACTCATAAAACGAAACTACCAGTAACAATTATAATTCAACATGAATCACATAAAGAAAGCATGACTGAATTTATATGAAATTGAGAATTATAATTTTTGAATTAAAAAGAAATCACAAGATGAGAAAGAGTTTAACACATAAACAAACATACAATCTTTATAGCCCTTGAGGTAGAATGAAAGTGGAGAAATAGATAAACTACACATACAAGTTCATCTCTAGCCTTACCAAGAGTTCTAGCCTAACTTACAATTCATTCTTATCATTTCTAAAGAGAAAATACAAGAGAGAATTGTAATATACAATGATAAAATGTGAACTCAAATGATTTTTTTCTCTCCCCAATTCAATTCCTCAAGTTGTCCTTAAATAGGTGATGAAATGGAACTATTATACCAAGCCTCCACCAATTTTTCCACATTGGCGGCTACCAAACATTCCACCAACTTGTAGCTGATTTTTGACCACCAAATGGACCGAATTGGGCTTTCTGAAAACATGAAAGTTGTAGCATTTTGTCTCAGCTTTCCAGGGCCACTAGATTCATGCAATTTGGACAAGTATTCTCTGAGATATGGCCCAAATACTAGACATGGGTCGGGCTGAGAAACAACTACAATTTGGTTTTGTTGTGTCTCAATTTCGGCCCATCAAATATTGGATTTGGGCTTTTGATTGTTCTTCAACTTTGTGTAAAATTGAGACATGTTACTCCAGGTTTAATAATCTCTCCATTTTGATCTATAGATTGAGAGTTGTGTCCATTTTATTAAACCTGAAAAAATGATTTCCATTAATCACAATTTAAGGATAACACTTTATTTCAAGATAAAGACTAAAGAAAATGCAAAAGAAATTAAACAAATGTAAATGAGGCATAAGCAAAATAATTATGCTAAAATACATAAAAGCTTTATAATACTGTCCAGTTAGCATTAATTATTTATGCTTAAGAATGTACTTTCATGCATTTATCACAATCCCCAGCCAGCTTATTGCTAGTCCCTAGCAATTCAAGCGTAAATGAAGCATGAAGAACTACTTCAGCATTTCAAACAAAAAGTCAGTTCAAGATCACAATTGCTATAAAGGTTATTTCAATCATAACTTCCAAAACTGAGCACATGTGAATCAAGCCAAAACCTTCTTACCACGAACCGCAACACATATAGCCTTGAAAATTACTCTATGTAAAAGCCTCAACTCCATATCCTCACAGGTGAATGACTGTTTAAAAAGGCTATGATTTCTTTCATAGAGTTGGAAAACAGAATAAACACTCAAGAAAAGGTCACATTTAAAGACAGACAGACAACTAACATTGATCCAAAGATATAAAATTTAACTTTGAATTGTTTTGTTAGAGAGAGACTACTACAATGCATAACAATTGGAAGCAATCAATGATAATTAAGAGGTGAGGCATTGAGAATCACTTTTATGTTTTGTAAATCTAATCCCACTTTGATTTAACAATGATAACTCAATTAAAAGTTTCACCACCCAAAAAATCAATCGAAAAATATGTATCGTAAAGCATAATTGATAAACACATGTATTTGATATGTATAAACTCATTGCATGCAATATTCACCAACAAATGTTCATTCTTATAAGTTATCCAAGATCGACAATATATCAATTGACAATATTGCAGTAAAAGACCAACTCATAAAACAAAACTACCAGTAATAATTATAATTTAATATGAATCAAATAAAGAAAGCATGACTGAATTTATATGAAATTGAGAATTATAATTTTTAGATTAAAGAGAAATCACAAGATGAGAAAGAGTTTAACACATAAACAAACTTACGAACTTTATAACCCTTCAGGAAGAATCAAAGTAGAGAAATAGATAAACTATACATACAAGTTCATCGCTAGCCTAATTTACAATCCATTCTCACCATTTCTAGAGAGAAAATACAAGAGAGAATAATAAGATGCAATGATTCAATGGAACCAATAGATTTTCTTCCTTCCCCATTCAGCTCCTCAAGGTGTCCTTACATAGGTAATTAAATGGAACTATCCTAGTGCGAACCAACTCTTCCACATTTTCAGTCACCAACCTTTCCACCAACATCCAACACGTTATTGGCTACCAAAACAATCGAATTGGACTTTATGTAAACATGAAAGTTGTAGCTTTTTGTCTCATCTTTCCATAGCCACCAGATTCGTGCAATTTGAACAAGTATTCTATGAGATATGATCAAAATACCAAAGATGGGTCAGGCTGAATAACAGTTACAGTTCAGTTTTGTTGTGTCTCAATTTCGCCAGTCAGATGTTAGCTATAAGCTTTTGATTGTTCTTCAACTTTGTGTAAGATTAGGTCATGTTGCTCCAGGTTCAAGAATCTCTTGATTTTGATTTATAGATTGAGAGTTATGTCCATTTCACTAAACCTGCGCAAATATTTCAATCAATCACAATTTAAGGACAATACTGTATTTCGAGATAAATACTAAAGAAATGTAAAAGAAATGAAACAAATGCCAAATAGGCATAAACAAAATAATTATGCTGAAAAAATATGATAAAAAGTGTTACAATATTGATCAATTAACATTAATTATTTATGCTTAAGAGTGTATTTTCACACGTTTATCAACCATTCAACCACAGTAGAAACTAACAACACTCATCACAAGACAACAACAAACTTTAAAACAATGAACACATTACAAACATGCATATTTTATACTACATATGTATTTTTCACAGATAAAGATGGAATCTATAGTTATGAGAAAACAATAAAGCAATCGCCTTTAACATGGCGCAATAGGTTTTTATTTAAAAATAAAACAACTTAAAAAAAAACAAAATTATCAGTTTAACATACCACAAAGTTTCAAAAGACAAAAGCCAAGATGGTATCAACACAAGCCATGCAATATCATATCAAGAAGTGAAACAAAAAAAAAAAAGGAAAGCCAAACAACAACCACAACAAAAACTAACAATAACCATGAAAATGCAAGAAGAAACTTTATCGAAATTATACATTACAAGAACCAGCAAAACGCAAGAAGAAACTTTAAACAAAAATATAATTACAACCTATCACATATTCACACTAGATATATATTTTTCACTCATAGAATAAGATAAAGGTGGAGCCTTTGGCCATGAAAACTGGTAAAGCAACCACCTTTGTCTTGTTACAGTGGGTTTAACTTCAAAACTCAAACAAGATTTTAAAAAAGTTTCATTATTGTTAACATAACACTCAGTTTCACATAAATATATGACATGCAAAAGCGAAGAAGGAAAAAAGAACTGTTAACCTTTCTCCCAAGGACAAAGAGCACGAAGACATGAGCCGTCACTGGAGTTTCAGTTCGTCGATCACTATACCCGAGGATGACTTACTATTTGCTTTCCCACCAAAGTTTTAGATGCTTCTCTACTGACCTTTCTTCCATAGAGGATGAACACCAAAGCACCATAGCACGAACAAATGAGCAATCACCGAAGATTACCACGAGCACAAAAGTAGTCACAATACTCTTTCTAGCCAAAGTTTCAAATGCTTCTCTACTGAGAATGTCAACCGCCACAATGTCTTTTGTCTCCACTAGGTTATTGATCTTTCCTTTTTCGAAGAAGAAGAAGATAGAAAGGCTTCTATCGCCCTTTTAATTACTTTTGAATAAAATAAGAAACGTGTATAATAACAGTGTAAGTCAATCACGCTTCACATTTTCCAATGAGATTACCACATGAACATAGCAACTTCCCCCTGATTCCACCTGACAATCTCTAACGACAATAAACGGCAAGGTCATTTTGGGCTAATTTCGAAAGATAAGGGTTATTTTGTAGTTAAGAAAAACCTTGGGGTCACGCACAAAATTTTCCCTTGGTTTAATCTATTTTGATTAAGAATTTAATGTGAGCCTGATGTTAGATATTGAATTTATAAAAAGCCTTTGATTGTATTGATTTTGGGTTAATTATGCAAAATCCAGTAATGCTTTAATCCTTCCTTGCTTTTAGGTTAATTAATGTAAATTACAATTTTGCATTTATTTCTTTAGTTGAGGTCAGCATACTAGACTTATAACTAGAGGTACAATAAGTATAGTATTTGTGATCCATAATGAACTTATTTTTGTAATATACATATTTTTCTTTGTTATGATTGTAAGACTTTCTTTTGAATATGATTAATATTGTGTCGCTTACAAGTTATATGGATAGTATTAAGGGCATAAGCATATGCATGTGGCTAGTTCTATGGAAAAGAATAATATAAATATTTGAAACTTGTATACAAGTTATGTGGTTTAAGATTCTTTAGTTTCTTACTCGTGTAGTAGGCAACCTCTGTGCTATATGATACATGGAGTCATAAAATAAGCATGTGCGGCCTTAAAATATAAGGTCTTATGAATGATGTGTTTGTCCATATGATGAGAAATCTTCTTTGGGTAACCTTTAAAACTTAAAAGTCATTCCCCTTTTGTGTCGACATTATAGCCCTTTGAGGACCAACCAGCAGTCAATCACCATTAGAAGGAGATTCTATTTAATTTGGGAGAGATCAATTTTGTGAATATATTAATGTTATGGGTATGTTGATCTTTTTCTATCAAAAATTGTTTAAAATGTGATTGAGTCTATATACCTAAGTAATAGGAATGTCAATTGTACCCAGGCAGGTCTGGGCACCCGGCTTCCCGACCCGATAACATCTGGGACTTACCCAAAATTTTAGGTATTTAGGCTAAGGATGAGAAGTATATTTCTGGGGACTGCCCAGGGCTGGGTAGAGGGCAGGGATCATGCTTCCCGTCTCAAACCCAACCCAGAATAATGAATTTTATAAGTAAATCAGATTATTTTGCAAAGTGTAAAAGCCCAACCCAAAATTTCAATAATTTTAATTATCACGTCTAGCCCAAATTTAGATTTTTAAAGTAATTGATGGCTGAGAGTATGAGCCCAGCCTGAATGCCAAACCCAATTTCAACATTTGCAAGCACCAAAATTATAAATCATAATTTTAAAAAAGCCGAAAAAAAGCCTAAATTTTCAATTTCAATTTTAGCCTCACACTCAGTCACCCACGCTGCATAGCCTGCACCTTACCTCACGCCTTCCTCTCAATCACGGCTTCTACACCTCACATCTCATGCCTCACCTTCATGGTCTCAGTTCTTTGACTCAATTCATGGCCTCTCTCAGTCGCTCAATTCATTTTGCACGCATGGCCTTCACCCCTAGTGGCCAGCAGTAGCTCTATCAACCAGCAACAGCTCTAACCAGTCGCTCACCAATCACCACTCAACACCCACCTCATTCGTTCTGCTAAGCAGCTCGCTGTAAGTTTACTGTAAATTTCTATAGCAGCTCACTTAATTTTTGCATTATTTACATCATGTATATATATAATTAGAGATCACTAAAATTATGAAATCAAGAAGAATTTATGTTATTAAAAAATAAGAGACTAAGTACTCATGCATTTGAGTTTAATTATTTGGTATTTATTAAATTGTTGTACATCATACACGTAGTCCTTTCATTAAATCCTTGTTTTGACTTGTAGTGAAAACTATCTTGTTTTTTCTGTAACCATCTAACTGCAGCAATCATCATTTTTTTAGTCTAAGATTGATTAGATCAATTAGTTTACCATCTAGATTTTCACAGCTGAATGGAATGTACCATTTACATGTTCTCGTCCCAACTTTTATTTTATTTTTCAGATTATGCCATAAAAATTTCTTTTGATTTCTTGTAGATTCCTGAAAGACAATTGATGGGGCAAAAAAGACAAAAGAATAGAGTCAAATAGACATAAGAAATTTAAGAATTTAGTACTGCAAATTCATTAGCAACACAACTAGAAGATTTTCCTTAAGAAATATTTCAAGGTTGAGTTTGAGCTTCAAAGAGATCAATCATGCTTTTAGTTTTTTGTAAAAGTCTTATGCCTTGAAACCAATTGATGGAAATCAAAACAATTCTCTTGTTTTTCAAACACAACTCTCGTGACATAATGACATGCAGATCAAGAAAAAATCAGAGGCTTCAAATTAAAATACTCACTTAGACTGTTAGACATTTCTTATTTTGAACCACATTAACATCAATGATTAACACAATGATTTGGTAATTAAATTAACTTGACTCTTATCTTTATTTCCCCTCTTTTTCTCCCCTTCCTATATGGCTAAGAATCATGATCAGAATTAAGAAATGATCTATTCATATCTTATATTTAATTTCACCCTGTGAGACTAAAATTTTCAAATTTTCATTTCTATATAGTTTATGATGATGATATATGTTTGGGATTCGATGTTGATAGCACATTTTTGAAGCCAAGAAGAAATTTATAAAATATATAGATGATATATAGATGTTGCACGCTATTTACAAAATAAAATCCTTTATATATCATGCACATCATTTTACACTACAGGAATTGCATGCATATTTCCATCCTAGTTTAATCATTGAAAAATTAATTGGCTGGTGATCGACGTTAATTTCTTATTGGTGTATAAATATTATAAATCTTTTCTCTTTAATATGTCTTACTTACATTTGAACAATAAATTATATAGCTTGTGCTTTATTATTTAATTACTTTTACAACCTGTTCTATTTTGTTTTACAATAGATGCGATCATGATATTTTAATTTTGTAGGTTATATAAAAATAATGTCTACATCTAATAATTCATTAGATGATGAACCTACTTCTTATGAAGTTATACCAACAAATGAAACTGAGTTTGATCAAGACATTGAGAAGAACCCGGTTGCTGTTTTGGTTGAGGATGGTTCTACAACCAATACTTGTACAACAAGTGGGCAAGCATTTCCTCTAATTGGTTGTAGCAAACGTGGACGTGGACCACATGGTGGTGTCACAAAGAGAAAGGAAGATCGTAAACCAATAAGACGATCTTGCGTTTGGGATCATTTTACAAAAGAAATTATTAAGGGCAAACACAAAGCTATTTGTAACCATTGTAAAGCTACATTACTTGGTCATCATACAGATGGAACCAAACACTTGGCAAGCCATACAGGAAGTTGTAAGCTTCAACAACAAGCAATAGTTAAGCAACAATTTTTGAGTTTTCAAAAAAAACCAAGATGGAAGTAACACATCATATATGGTTATTGAAAAGTTTGATAAAGAAGTTTGTAGGCAAAAGGTGGCTAAATTAGTTGTAGTGCATGAACTTGTTCTTTCGTTTGTTGAGTATGAGGCTTTTAGGGATCTATTGTATTATGCTCAACCTTTGTTTGTTGCCATGAGTAGAAACATATTAAAGAACATGATTTTTAAGATATATGACATTGAAAAGGAAAACACCATGAAGATGATGGATGCTTGCAAGAGTAGAATAAAAATAACAATTGATATGTTGACTACCAGTATTTAGAAGAAATGATACATGGTTGTGACAGCACATTTGATTGATGAGCATTGGAGGTTACAAAGTCACATCCTGGGGTAAATATATCAAATAAGAAACATAGTAATTTTATACATTCCTTTAAAGAAACTTAATTACTTAAATATGTTTTGATCTTTACTTTTGAATATTTTCAGGTTCATATATGTTCCGTGTCCACAAATAGCTAAAGCACTTGCTAAAGAGTTGGCTTCTTGTTTGGTGGACTAGAATATTGGCCATAAGTTGACCGTAAAATTCTACTAGTGATGCTTTGATTCCTATAATGAAAGAAAAATTAGGAGTTCATAACATGATTTTGAAGGGTAAATTATTTCACTTGAGATGTACAGCACATAATTTAAATTTAATAGTGAGAGATGGGTTAGATGTGCTTAGAGATGGGATTGATAAAATTAGAAATAATGTTGCCTTTTCAATTTACATGTTTCCACTAGGTGGAATTCAACTTATTTGATGTTTTCTATTGCATTGGAATATAGAGATGTTTTTACTCGTTTGCATGTACGAGAAAGAAAGTACTCTTTTATACCTTTGCATTCAGAGTAGGAGTTGGCAAAGTTGATGTGTGAACATTTAAAGTATTTCTATAAGGTGGCACAAGTGTTTTCAGATACGAGATACCCCACTTCCAACTTGTTTTTTCCTTTGATTTGTGACTTGAGATTGGCATTGACCAAGTGGTGTGATTATCCTTGTTCTAAAATAAGAGAGATGGCATCACAAATGACGAAAAAAATTTGAAAAGTATTGGGAGGTCATTCATGGTGTGATGGCAGTGGCTACTCTCTTGTATCCAAGGTATGAAATGCAAGTCGTCACATTTTTTTTCCAAAAATATAAGGAGATGATGCTTCAGAGTATGTTGAGGATGTCAAAAGCACTGTTTATGACTTAGTAGAGGAGTACAAATTGAAAGCTAACATTATAGTCATAGGTGAACAAGATGAGTCACTAGTCAGTGAGGCTCCTATGAATGGTGGGTTGGAAGATATGACTTTTGAATCTAATTTAAAGTATCAATCATACATTGGTTGTACTAGTAATATAGTTTCTCAATTTGATCTAGATTTGTGTTTGGAGGAGCAATGTTTGAAACATATTAGTGGCCACTTTGATATTTTGAGTTGGTGGAAGACAATGTAGGCAAATATCCTTTGTTGGCGAAAATTGTAAAAGATATTTTGTCTATTCCAGTTTCTACAGTGGCTTTTGAGTCTGCATTTAGTAAAGTGGTAGACATTTAAGTCCTCATGGTAGTAGACTACATTCAAAGACACTAGAAACTTTGATGTACACTCAAAATTGGTTATGGGCTCAATCATGTTGTATGCTATTCACTTTAATATTCAATCTCATATTTTATGATCTTTGTTTAATTGATAATTTCGAACATATTCTCTTTCCTTTTTTTTTCCTAGGTATGATTCTCGAGTGCAAACTGGTAACTAAGGATGAAGTAGTGTATGAAGAGAATGAAGAGTTGATAAATCGACATCGTCGAGTTTTTCTTGAATTTATACGCTTGGATTATGTGTGTTGGATTGTACATTTTGGAAATTTGGAGTTTAGACTTTATTTGTTTTGTTGTTGTTGGGTTGTGTGGTTTGTTTCTTTGTTTTGAAACTATATGTTGTATTGTACACTTTGTAGTTTCTGTTTATGTTTCAATTGTGTGTTGGATCATTTTTCTTTTTTTTTTTTTAGATGTTTGGCAACTTTGATTTGTACTTTGTACACTTTTAGTTTCTTTGGATGTTTTAGTAATGTGTAATATGTTTATCTTATTGTTAGTTAGATACTTAGATTGTGTTGTTATGTGTTTAGAAATTATATTGATGACATTAGATGTTAATGTTTGGATATTTTAGATTATTATTTTATCTTATGTTATTGTTAATTGAACTTCAACTTCAAATTAATGATTTGTTATATATATTTTCATCATTGATATTTTAGTTAATAATTGAGTAAATTAAAAAAATTAATACAAGTAAAGAAATTATAAATATAATGAAGCCAGATTTAATAATTTAATAAAAAAATTAATATATTCAACATCTAAATCTAATTCAATAGAAAAAATTTATAAATATAATATTTACGAAAAAATTGAAAGCAGGCGTTAAAAGGGAGGCTTGAACTTGGGTTCCAATAGAATGAAGGTCCCCAAGTACTATCAGGCCATAAATGGCTAACTATTAAATATGAAATTTAATAAAAGTAGTTGCTGGTTGGATGCTGGAAAAAAAAAAAAATGAAACCCAGGCAATCACTTGGGGAGCTCAACTCCCTGGCCCTAGAATAGAATTCCCCGGCCCCATCGCACCTCCAAAATTTTTTAGGGTGGGGAATTAAATTCCTTGTCAAGTCCAGGGATAGGGAATGAGCTTCCTGGCCTAGCCCTGGGTTTTTGTCATCCTTACTGAGTGATCTACCCTTGATTAGGAACCAAGTAGGCCAGACCATATGCTTTTGATAAAAAGTGTCATGTCGATGTAAGAGGATCCCTCTTCTATTAGTGATCTCTTTGCCATCTCTCCATATTCTCTGGCTCTTCGTCTTCTCTCATCTCGATCCAAATATCCGACATCCATGAGTGTGTTTATGGCCGTCTCAACTTCTCCTTTTTTTAACCAAGACCCCAATCTTCTCTTCTTCCCCCAAGGTCAATGGAATTTCCACTCTAATACTAACACCTGTCTTTAATACTTGCACGACTAACTTCTCATTACAAAACTAGTCTCTGAAGAGTGGGCATGTAAGTAATGGCAGGCTTGCAGATATTCCCTCTATTACAGAATTATAGCCGCAATGCGTTAAGAACCCTCCAATTGCAGTGTGTGACAATATCAGTACTTGTGGATCCCAACCCCTGGTCAAAAGGTCTCTCTCTCTAATCCCTTCCTCATAATTTTCCTCTAAAAGCCATTTCTCCAACCCTTTTGATTTCTTTCCTTCCCTCATAACCCAAATGAATGGTTTCTTTGATGCTTCTCAGCCCAGGCCAAGCTCTATCAGCTATAAAGTTGTTAAGTTACAAAGACTTCCAAGACAAACATACACTATACAACTAGGCTGCCATTAGTCAAGCCACTTTAAGCACTCAAATTCATCAACTAAGGCCTTGCTACCACGTTTCAACTTGTCTATGTTATCTTTATTGCATAATGAAACAGGACCGATACACCAAACTTTTCTTCTTTTGGCCTTCTTATAATCTTTAACATATGCTGATTCTAACTCTTCAAAGGTATTTATAACAACCCCATATGATGCCATTTCAGCTTCTAAGATTTGTTTAGTAAACTCTCTCAGACGCAAGG
Organism: Boswellia sacra; assembly: GCA_013180625.2. NCBI lineage: Eukaryota > Viridiplantae > Streptophyta > Magnoliopsida > Sapindales > Burseraceae > Boswellia > Boswellia sacra. Next base: position 249,703 of record SNVD02007408.1, on the reverse strand, counting down.
ATTCTGGTAGTTGAGCTCTAGTTATTTCAATTTGACTAGGCAAGCCAGGGACCAAAAAGTACTCTGATTCAGACAGAACATTCTCATGAACCTAGGAAATGTGCAAGTTGTTGACAATCAAAATACAAAAACAAGAATGTCCATGGAAAGTAATCCTTGGAATATTGAACTTGTGAGCCGTTTGCGTCGTCCATGGAAACACCATGTTAAAAATTAAGCAGCTTGGCTGGGGTGTAAGCTCTCTTAACAAATTCTCTAATGGCAATTGCAACATAGCAGTTGTAGTGAAGAAGTTTCTAGTGAAGTCAGTTGATGGAATCAAGTCTAAATTCTCCCAACCTTCTGGTAATCCTGCTGCTTGACACGGAAACTGGAGTTCAACTATTTGGATTTGTAGCGCTGATTGTATGAAACGAGCAAAAACTATTGTGAATCTGGCAGCATTAATTGGTGTAGTGACTAATGTGATAATGGCACCATGCTCCGCCAACAATCTAGCAATAACTATCATGGGAATCATATGACTCTGAGCCATAAGAGGAAACAAGATAAAGTGAAGATGGCTAGAGTGCGAAGCCATGATTCAAGTTGTGTAAATAAGCTGAGTGTTAACCATTAACTAATGTAATCAAGGCCTATACAATGGCATTTTTCTGATTTATCCAACAATAATGTGGCTCAGAGCAGATCTGCCAAACCTGTGGATATGGTTTTTCGAAATTGATAAATTGTCGAAATATTTGCCTGCTTCTTCCCATTTCATTTGGCTATTCAAAGACGCAATTTGAGATGTTAAGGGACTGTTTGATACGGGGTAAGAATCCTGGGAACGGGGTTTACATTTATAAGAGTAAAACATGAAAATTTGATATCTGAAAAATAAAATTATTGTGTTTAATTGATCATAAAAATCTTGTACTTGATTCTTATTAACAGTATTAGATTACAGTATTTAATTGCACAAAAGGATGCGTTAATTTTATTTAATTAAAATTTTTCAAAAGCATAAAAAATGCTTATTTTAGTTTTCATAATATCAAGACATTTCTAATATTTAAATTATTCATACAATTAAGTTACCTAATAAACTATCCACAAAACATATTCAAAAATTCACAAAATACCCAAAAATTATAGTATTTGAATTTTTGATACAATCAAATTACAAAACCATTAAAAATTCCAAAGAAAAATATATAGAAATTAAACTGATGAAAATAATTTCTTTTCCTCATTTTCTTGCGTAAGAAATAGTTTCCAATAAAGCAAAATGTTTTTTTTTTCTTTTTTTTTTCCCTCTCCTCGTCTTCTCCGTTTGTTTTCTGCAAACCCACCATCATTGCACACAAGCCGCACTCCACTACTTTGCCCACACCCAGAAGCGCACCACCACCATCAAATTCCAAAAATTTCCAAACCAATCAAAAAAATAAAATTAATTTCCAACATTTTCCAAACTAGAAAACATACAATCAATTCCCTGCATTTTCCAAACCTAGCAAAATACAATCAAATTCCAAAAATTTCCCAAACAGAAAATTTGAAAATACAATCAAATTGAACAAATTGAAAATACAATCAAATTCCTTAAATTCCCAAACCCAGAATTTCCACCACTCACGGCAATCACAAAAAATTCCAAACCCACCACCACTCGCGGCCACCAATCACAGCTACAAACCCACCAGTAGCCCACTACTATCCACTCACGTTGCCGCTGCCATCCACCACAAGCCACCTTCACAATCACTCGAAGCTCTGCCGAGTCATGCCCTGCCACTGCCATCAGAGCTAGCCGTTGTCGTAGTCAGTCAAAGGTCTTCCGTTTGCTTTGCCTAGTCCCGCGCCGCAGCCATCCACCACAAGCCACCGTTGGTGAGTCAAAGAGGGAGAGAGAGAAAGACACAAAGGCAGCATGAGGCAAAAGGTGGGAAGGGAAGAGGCAAAAGCAAAGGCAGCAGGAGGCCGGGCCCGGGGGGCGGGGCGGGGGGGGGGGGCCGGGGGGGGAGGGTGTGGGGGTGTGGGTTGGGGTTTGGTTGGTGTGGAAGGGTGGAGGGAAAGGGGAGAGGAGAGGAGAGAGAGATATAAGAGTGTGGGTCTCAAGGGCTGGGTAGGTTTTAGATTGCCCCATTTTTGCAGTAATCTAAATACCGTCGGAATTCAAATTCCTGGGTTTAAAAAACAAGTTTGGCAAGGGGTGTGTTTCATTTCCCATCCCCCATATTCCTACCAACTATACCAAATAGCCCCTAAGATTTTAAATCAAATAGTATAAGGTATTACAAGGTATAAAATGCTTCAAAAGAAGTGGTTGAAATTCGTAGTCGGCGGAAGACCTTGAAGTGTACGAAAGGTCTTGTTGCTTGCCGCATGTACATGAATTGATATGTATACGTTGAAAATTTGATCATTTCGAAAATCAATAGATTGTCTTGAAATATCAAGAGTTAGGGATTTATAGAATTTGGAAATGCACCTAATGTTAAAAATTTAAGATTCATGATTAATGATGTAATTTAATAAAGTTTATGTAAACTAATTGATATAAAATATATACATATAGTTATTATATATGTTTTTTATTCATTATATTAAAAATTTTATTGCAATTTTACGTTTAAGAAAAGGTTGTGTCCTAATTTCATTCATAAATGAATATCATAGGTTTTAATAGACATCATTAAACATATTTCTTTTGAATACATTAAAAAAAAAAGTGAGGCTACACTTATAAACTATTCTACAAACTCACTCATATAAACTCATTTGGCATTAATTTATAATTGCTACTTCATCAACCTTAAGAATGTTATTAATTTTTAAAAGTCACTCCTCCAATCATTATATATATATATATATATATATAATGGATATCATCTTTTTAAAAAAAATGGATAAAGATTACCAAACAACAATAAAGATGTCCAAGACAAAAGTGAAAAAAGAATGGAATAGTGTGGTTTACCAGGTTTACTAAGACCATAAGTAAGTCTAATTAAATTTTGAGAGATTATTATGAGTGGTTAGTAAAATAAAACTCTAACAAGGAAAGTAGATTAGAGAAATTGTGAAAGAAAGATTAGAAGTGACAATTTGGGTCATGACACGCGAATCTGACACAACACAACACAGAAATTTACGGATTTGAGTTTGTCTTAATCGTGTTCACGTCATGTTCGTGTGGGAATTTTCAACCCTTTAAATAATCGTGTCGTGCTCATGTTGAGTGCCTTCAACTCGCGAATACGATTATGACACGACCCATTTATGATACGAATCCATTTATAACACGAATCCTGTCACTCTCCAAAACCTCGTATATAGAGACTTCAGGTGTGATAAAAATATAAATGGAAAAAATGGTAGATTTTTTTTCATTGGCTAAGACTAAAATTCATAAACATCTAAGTATATATCATCCAAGATCTTTTTTTTTTTTTAACAATCCACATGGGTCAAGTACAACCAGCTCGCTATCTATTCAAGAAAAACTTTAACATATGCCGATATCTAAACTTTAGCACAGGGTTTGCTATCTATGCAACGAAATTGCCTATCACAGTTTAGGCTAAGTCAATAGGTTTCCCCAAAACCGTAGCATGCATGCAATCATCCAGACTTTTTAAGAAAGCTTTGAAACATCACTAGCACGAAGATTCCTTTGTGTATCGATGGAGGAAAGGGTGGGCATAGACAGCCCAATAGGAATTTCTTAATCTCATATCCAAATACAAGCACTCACACTTTAATGTAAATCATACACATTTGACATCTAAATACAAACACTCATACATCCATGCAAATTATAGAAATTCGAAACACTATCACAAATCCATCTTTTACCATATACGAATGAGCTATATAATTCATCAAATGTTGTCAACAATGCATTAGGTATAATTAACACAATATACCTGTGTGAAAAACTAATATCAATTAAAATCACGTTTCTAATATAATAGTTCTTGAATTGAACACACACAATTTTCATTTCCAAACATGATTTGAGTTTGAACGTATATAATTTCATCATACTAGTCCTCAGTTTGGCGCTTCCCAGCCTCAGCAATCCCAAGTCAATAAACAATAAGTTTCATCCCTTGGCTTGGCGCTTCCCAACCTCACCAATCCCAAGTTTATTCATGTCTTATGTAAACAAATAAAATTTTAGCACACTACTATCCATTTGAAAAATACTCAGAAATCACATCAAACTCCAATTTGAGTGAAACCACCTCGAATTGAAAACTTACTATGTGTGGAATGTGATTAAAATTCTGAAATTACAATACATCTTTCCAATTAACACAGTTTTAACAAAATATCCAGAGTAGTCAATGAACAATATAAATTTGCAGGATTTTGCAGCAAATTTTTGGAAAATTCTTAAAAATTGTACAAAATTGCAATTTGGGTGATTCCACCTAGAAAAGAAAGATGATTGATATATTTTAAGATAAAAATATTGAATTCCCAAGAAATCACCTCAGCAAATACCAGATTCCAAAAATGTGTAAACTTAATCTAATGAAAAATGAAAATTCCACGTTCAGATAAGTAAATTTGAAAATTCATCAAATTTTCATTTTAAAGCAAAATTCGAAGAAATCAGTGGCACTTCAAAGTATATGTCTATTTTTCATATAAAATAAGAAATCTCTGATATTGTTTCTTAAATGATACAATTTTCAAAAAAAAAAACTTCTATCAACTCGGATGAACAGAGAAAATTTTCAACACATAACAAGTTCATTCAAAAATTACTAAAATTTTATTTCTCAACCAACTCAATCAAATGCAGTGGCTCCAGAATCCTTGACATATCTACTTTCATGAACAAAAAAGAAATTCCTCAAATCAGATCTCAACAAGTACAGTTTCACAAAAGTATCTAGATTAGTTAGGTGACACAGGGCAGTTTTCAGCTTTCAATATTCAGATTCAAAAATTTACTAAAATTTATTTCTCAACCAAATCAATCAAATCCAGTGGCCACAGAATCCTTGACATGTCTACTTTCACGAGCAAAAAAAGAAATTCCTCAAATTGGATCTCAACAAATACAGTTTCACAAAAGTATCCAGATCAGTAAGGTGAAACAGGACAGTTTTCAGCTTTCAATAATCATATTCAAAAATTCACCAACAATCCATTTTCCAATTCAAGCAAAACCAGTGGCAAATTAAACCTTTATATGTCTAATTTCACAAAAAAAGAGAAAAATGAGCATGAGCTGAACTGAATCAAATACACAAGATCAGAACAATGCATGTAGTCACACAATCAGGACATTTTCAGTAACTATAACATCTTTCTTTCCAACTCCTAATCACCCAATATTTTTACTTATTTCAACATATAAACTTAAACAAAATCAATTTAAATCTAACATAAACATAATACAAATCAGTTATCAATTAATATAAAATTAAAACTTTGCTTAAATTTAGACACAAAATTAAGAAACCCTTACCTTGATTCAAAGAAAATCTTCTTACTCTTCCTTCTCTTTCACGTCTCCTCTTCTACTTCTCTTCTCCCTCTTTTGTTCCTTCCCGTATGTCACGAGCTTAGAGGTTTACGCAGCACGCTCGTGCGACACTTAGGCAACTTGATTTGAAAGTTGCTAAGTAAGCCTAGTGATTTGCCTTCTCGCTCAAGGAGAAGAGAGGATCGTTGAGCTGAAGAGCCTGTAGGCAAAGAAAAGAAGAGATGAAAGATGGAGACAAGTATTGCTAAGCAAGAGAGCTTTGTATTACACAAGAATGCTTGCTTACAACTTTGCTTGTATGCTTGGATGTGCTTGGATGATTTACAAATGAGCCTTGGAGGGGTTTATATAGTGAACCACCTCTCAAACAAATGGCTAAGATCTAATGCATCTAAGGGTCCTAATTCACTATCTAGAATGATCTACTAGATATGTACAAGAGTAGATAAGTACAAGAGATAATTCTTATCTTGCTAGAGAATTCTAGAAGATGGGCTTGGGCTTGCAAGCTTTCTAGAAGCTAGGCCAAGCCTCTAGGCATATTTGGGCCACTCTAACAAGTAAATTGGACGGGTTGTAACATCCTCCCCCACCTAATTCTGCGACATCTTTACCGCGCTTCTTCCCTGTAGCGTTGGATGTGCTCACCGAATTACCACAAGGTGTCTTCGCATTCCCAACTTGCCTCACTATCCGGAAGGTTTTTTCACTTTACCAAGTATTCGGTGTATGGTGGAACTCCTCTCCTTCGTATCACACATTCCACAAGGATGTATTCCACGTCCTTGTCAAATGGGGTGACGACAGCTGTGGGTGCTCTTTTGGGCTCACTTCTTGTAGGATCTTCCTTGTCCTCATGATAGGGTTTGAGAAAACTCACATGGAAGACCGGATGGATCTTAAGGTTAGGTGACAATCAGACTTTGTAGGAGACTTCGCTCATTCGCTTGATACTAGGGAAGGGACCTTCGTATTTCTGTACCAACCCCTTGTGCACTTTGCGAAGTGACTTGAATTGTTGGGGTAATAGCTTGATAAGTACCAACTCCCCCTCTTGAAATGCGAGGTGTTGTCTCTTAATGTCCTCTATTTCTTCATTTTCTTGGTAGCTTTGTCTAAGCATGCTCGCATGATGTCGGCTTGTTCATGCCATTCCTTTGCGAGCTTGTAGGCCGCTGGACTCTTCCCTCCATAGGTTGAGGCTATGGCATGTGGAGTCATAGATTGTTGTCCCGTCACAATCTCAAATGGACTCTTACTTGTTGCCTCACTGCTTTGGAGATTATGTGAGAATTGGGCAACGTCTAGTAACTTTGCCCAATCATGTTGATGAGCGCTCACATAATGCCTCAAGTATAGCTCAAGTAAGGCATTGATGTGCTCGGTTTGCCCATTGGTTTGGGGATGGAAGCTTGTTGAGATGCTCAAGTCGGTCCTCAACATTTTGAAGAGCTCTCCCCAAAAACGTCCGGTGAAGCGAGGATCGTGGTCACTCACAATGTTTTATGGAACTCCCCAAAGCTTTACTATGTGTTTCAAGAATGCTTGAGCGGCTTTATACACGGCGCAATCTGCGGAGAGGGGAATGAAAGTGGCATACTTGCTAAACCGATCAACTACCACAATTATGCTTCCACGTCCCTTGGATTTTGGCAAGGGCACGAAGAAGTCCATCGAGACGCTTTGCCGTGGCCTTTCCATGATGGGGAGGGGTTCTAGCAAACCCACGGGGTGTTGGTGTTCAACCTTGTCTTGTTGGCACACAAGACAAGTCCTCACATAACCCTTCACATCTTCCCGCATTTGAGGTCAATAGTAGGAATCTTGCACGAGTGCAAGGGTTTGTGCCATACCTGGGTGACTAGCCCACTTGGAATCATGGCACTACTTGATGATCTCCTTTCGCAAATTCTCATATCTTGGCACAAAGAGGCAATTCCTGGTTGTGAGGAGTAGGCCTTCGTCAAGCCAAAAGCGTCGTGTCTTCCCCTCACTTGCCAATTTCAAGAGGTTCTTGGCTAAGGGATCATGCTCTAGGCCTTGTTTGATGCGGTCGATGAGCACACTTTGTGGATGACTTATGCTTAAAGTGGCGAGTTTCGCTTTGCGACTTAGGGCGTCGGCCACAACGTTTGCCTTACCCGTTTTGTACTCGAGCCTGTAGTCAAACTCGGCTAAGAAGTCTTGCCATCGTGCTTGTTTGGGGCTTAGCTTCTTTTGTTTTGGAACTAGCTCGTTGCCACATTGTCGGTCTTGATGACAAAGTATGAGCCAAGCAAGTAGTGTCGCCAAACCCATAGGCAATGAATGATGACGGTCATTTCCTTCTTTTGGACTGTGTATCGTCGCTCCGTGTCATTGAGTTTGCAGCTCTCATACACAATGGGGTGTCCTTCTTGCATGAGAACTCTCCCTATGGCAAAGTTGGAGGCGTCCGTGTGCATCTCGAATGGTTTGGTGTGGTCAGGTAGCACCAACACCGGTTCCTCGCATATTGCCTTTTTCAACTCTACGAAGGTATGTTGGCACTCTTTGGACCAGTGCCATATGCGGTTCTTCTTGAGAAGATTCATTAGTGGGGCGACTTTGGCTGAATAGCCCATGATAAACCGTCGATAGTAGTTAACTAGCCCAAGAAAAGATCGTAGCTCCGGTACCTTGGTAGGAGGCTCCCATTCTTGAATGGCCTTCACCTTGGCTTAATCCTTCATGAGCTTCCCATCCCTTATCCGGTGGCCAAGGAACTCCACCTCTTGTTGAGCAAAGGAACATTTCTCTTTTTTTACGTAGAGTTCGTTGTACGAAACACTTGAAAGACTTGTTGGAGATGTTGCACATGCTCTTCAAGAGTTGTGCTATAAATGACAATGTCGTCCAAGTAGACTACTACGAACCGATCAAGATAGGGATGGAAGAGCTTGTTCATGAAGGTACAGAATGTGGCGGGTGCATTGGTGAGACCAAATGGCACGACAAGAAATTCATAAGCACCATACTTTGTCACACACGAGGTCTTTGGTTCATCACCCTTGGCAATGCACACTTGGTAGTACCCCGATCTCAAGTCAAGCTTGGTGAAGTATCGAGCTCTCCGAAGTTGGTCGAACAATTCCGCAATTAGTGTAATCAGATACTTGTTCTTGATGGTTACCTTGTTGAGTGCCCGATAGTCGATACACATGCGGAGGGATCCATCCTTCTTCTTTTGGAAAAGGACGGGTGCACCGTATGGAGCTTTCGAGGGTTGGACGTAGCCTGCGTCGAGCAAGTCTTGGAGTTGTTTCTTTAACTCCGCAAGTTCGGGTGGTGCCATGTAGTTAGGCGCCCTGGCTGGAGGCTTGGCACCGAGTTCCAACCCGATTTGGTGATCGACTTCCTATCGTGGAGGCAACTTCTTTGGAAGCTCTTAGGGCATGGTGTCCTTGTATTCCTCAAGGACGGCTTGGACTCATCTTGGCAATGAGTCCTTGGAAATGGTGATGTCCTCCCCATCGTTTAGTTCTCGAACAGTGGCAAGGAAACTTGGGTCCTTGCACATCCCCCGTTTGAATTGTAGTGCGGATAGCATCTTGCTCTCTACCTTCGCTGCACATTCCACCATAACCATGCATGATTGACTCCCATCAAGGATGCTAAGGGAGTTAGAAGCCGGTACGGGGAAAGCATGGACTTGCTCAAAGAACTCTATGCCTAGCACTACTTGAAAGTCATCCATGGGGACGATGGAAAAATCAAGCTTACTATTCTAAGTGCCAAGTTCTACTGATGTTGCTTTAGACACCCCCAATATTGCCTTGGCGAGTGAGTTTACCGCCTTGATGGTGTCTCCTCCATTGATATATTTGAGGCCCAACAGTTTGGCCTCTTCTTTGAAAATGAAGTTGTGCGTGGCTTCCGTATCAAGCATTGCCCGCACATCTTTGCCATTGATTGTGGCACTCATATATATTAGACCTTTTTGGACATGTGTGGGTTTTTTGAGTGCGCCAATTGTGTGGAGAGAACCCATCTCCACTTGAGGCTCCTCATTTTGTACGCCCTCATGCTAAGCGGCTAGGGCGTTGAGGGTCTTCCTCTTTAGGCAATCCCGCACCCAATGATGACCATCACAAATGAAGTAAGGACTTTTTGGTTTAGGGGGCATCTGACTTACCTTTGTTAGGTGTGTCGCTCTTGTCTCCTCTGGATGGTTTACGTGCACCTCCTTCCTTTCGAGTATGGTCTTTCTTGGTATTCCGCTCTCCCCCACCTTTTCCATGGTTGGCCTTCCTCTCCTTGGATTGGGAGGTGTAGAGTCTATGAGGGATTTGGCTACGGCTATGGCATCATCAAGATTTTGCACACCACGTCTTTCAAGCTCGACCCTCGCCCAATCCTTGAGTCCGTCGAGGAAGTAGAAGAGAGAGTCCTTTTCGAACATGTCCTCGATCTCTAGGATGATAGTGGTAAACTCCTTGATATATTTCCGAATAGTGTCGCTTTGCTTCAATCGACAGAGGCAACCCCTTGCCTCCTTTTCGGCATTGCTATGAGAGAAGTGTTTTCGAAGTTCTCTCTTGAAGTCCTCCCATGTGCGAAGGGAGAAAATGCCTCTGCCCGCGTCGTCATGCTTTTGACGCCACCATAATTGGGCTACATCTCGTAGGAATGTGGGTGCAATGCCGATCCTCAAAGCGTCATCATGGACACGTTTGGCTTCGAAGTATTGCTCCAAGCCGAATAGGAAGTTTTCAACTTCCGTGACATTGTGAGTGCCATTGTATGTGGTGGGAGTAGGCACTTGCATGGTGCTTAGCCTAGTTGTACAAGGCGGGTTAGCACGATCACATTGATGCTTCTCCCATTCTGTGCCAGTTTCCTCCACTTCCACATGGATTGCTCGCAACTCATGCTCCACAAAGGTCCGTAAGCCCACGAGCTCTCGTGTAAGGTTGTGTAGCTCTTTTTCATGAGCATTGCTAAAATCAAGGATGTTTGACTTTGTTGCTTGGGTGATCTCTCCATAATCTATCTCTAGGCCTTCGAGACGACCAGAGAGGCCCTCAATTGCATTGTACATCCCCGAGATAGCTTGCTCTAAGCTAGCAACACGAGGCTCTAAAGACTCCGAGGGTGGAGCTTTGGACTTACCTCGTTTTCCCTATGGGCGTGGTTGAGGTTACTCCTCTCGTCCATGAACTTGCTCCTCCATGGTCACTTCAAGGTCGGATGCCATGCTCTTGTGCTCGAACTGTGCTCTGATATCAACTATCACGAGCTTAGAGGTTTGCGCAGCACGCTCGTGCAGCACTTAGGCCACTTTACTTAAAAGTTGCTAAGTAAGCCTAGTGATTTGCCTTCTCGCTCAAGGAGAAGAGAGGATCGTTGAGCTGAAGAGCCTGTAGGCAAAGAAGAGAAGAGATGAAAGATGGAGACAAGTATTGCTAAGCAAGAGAGCTTTGTATTACACAAGAATGCTTGCTTACAACTTTGCATGTATGCTTGGATGTGCTTGGATGATTTACAAATGAGCCTTGGAGGGGTTTATATAGTGAACCACCTCTCAAATGAATGGCTAAGATCTAATGCATCTAAGGTTCCTAATTCACTATCTAGAATGATCTACTAGATATGTACAAGAGTAGATAAGTACAAGAGATAATTCTTATCTTGCTAGAGAATTCTAGAAGATGGGCTTGGGCTTGCAAGCTTTCTAGAAGCTAGGCCAAGCCTCTAGGCATATTTGGGCCACTCTAACAAGTAAATTGGGCGGGTCGTAACACGTAGGTCTCTCCCCTTCCCAAACAAGATCAATTGTTTTGGCAATTTCCAAGTCAACTCAATATATGTATGTAAATTTTTTTTCAAGCCCAACACGAAGGCCAATATCCTATACCTCCCTATCATGTTGTTTATTCTTATCGACACCCGCTTCACATAATTTATATAACATCATATATATATATATATATATTTATATTTATATATATTCAATACATTATAAGAAATAAGTATTTAAATTTTTGAGGATATTACAAATCCGTTTATGACACGTATATATATTAAACACGATTAACACAAATATAAATTAAAACATGATTAACACGATTATTGACACAATTAATATTTTATAATTTTTACACATATTAAATAATACAAATTAAAAATTATAATATTTTATTATATTAATATAATTAGAAGGGCACTAGATATATCACCTTTAATTTCTAATTTTCTAAATCAAATATTAAAGTTGGTATTATTTCTTGGTATTTAGTTTTGTTTAATTTTGTATATTATGTTATAACCTTTTCATTTAAAAATAGGTTTTAATATATAATCATGTAATAATCTTGTTATAACTGTAATCGTGTCGTAACTATAAACGGGTCGTATCAATCGTGTAAACATATTATAATCGCGTTAGATAGGTCGTGTTCATGACTAACACGAATACGACCTGTTTATCATTCGTATTCGTGTGTCGTGTCTTGTCGTGTTACCCGTTTAATAATCGTATCGTATTCTTGTTGACCCTTTATAACACGAATAATAAACAGGTCGTGTTCATGTCGGGTCAATCTTTATCATGTTACAACTAGACACGACACGAATACGACCCATGAACACGAATTTCCATCCCTGAAAGATTAATAAGTGACATTTAAAATTGAAATATGATGGCCCTGCGCGCATACACATAAACACATATATAACTAGGGATGGCAATAGGGCGAGGCAGGGGTGGGGAGGCCGTCCCCATTTCCTACCCCATTGTTAAAATCACCCCCATTCCCCACCTACTCCCCATGTTTTTTTGGGTGGGGCGAGGTTGGGGAATATCTACGCGGGGAATGCTTTCCCCAACACCACCTCATTCCCCATACAAAGATATTATATTCACTTAAAATTAAACTTTCACATAAATATTAGTTAACGTATAGTCATAAATAATCTCTAACAACCAAAAAATCATAAAGCAATATCAAAATTATAATCTAGTTTTCGTAACCAAGTCTAGTACTTAAAAGGAACGAACAAAGAAAGTAAAATAAGTCATAACCAATAAAAGAAATACAAAAATAATATCTTAAAATTGTGTTCTACATCAATGTACCATCATCTCTTTGCTTTTTTCTCAAGATCCTCAATAGCTTCATTCCTATAACATTAAAAAAAAATCAACTTTTAATTTATAATCATTATAATTTATAAATTAGTAATAATTATTGTATTTGTAATTTAGCTGCAGTGTTTTCTTATTATTGTAGAAAAAAAAGATGCGGCAGTCGATGGCTAATCACTTTGTTAATTTTGTTATCTATAATTGAATTAGGGTTTTAATAAAATACTATAATATTATATTTTTAGATAATTAAATGATTGTATATTATTACATTGAAAAATTATTCTATTTAAATTAAAATAATTTTCATATTTTATAATTTTAAATATAATAATATATTTTATATAAAAATAAAAATATCATTTTTATATTTTTAAATTTTTTTGCGGGGTACAGGGCGGATATGGGGTAGGGAGTAGTAAACTCATCCCCATCCCATTACAACGCGGGGATTAATTTTTCTCCCCATCTCCATAAATAATTCCTCTATCCCTACACCAATAGAAACGAGTCCCTGCGGATCCCCACCCCTATAGTACATTTTATCGTCCCTATATATAATTGCGTGCATTCTGCCTCTGGATAGCAATATGGTATGCCAAACTCACCTTGTAATTAATATTTATTGTGATTCCGTATAGATTATATTAATTTGCTCAACAAAGATTTCCCAACGATAGTGTAAAGAATAGGAATATGATCATTGAGATTGGGAAATGAAATCAAACACTGATGGCGGAAGAAAAAGTAATTAAATTATGCACTGAAAGGAATATATATATACAGATACAAAGTTACTGGTTTTTGGGTTGGACGTCGACAGCATGAGTTTGTTGCATGATATCTTGGATTAACAGTGTCATGTTGATGTAAGACGATCCCTCTTCTTCTATTGCTGTCTTTGCCATCTCTCCAAATTCTCTGGCCCTTCTTGTCCTCTCATTTCTTTCCTCTCCTTCGTCCATGAGTATGTTTATGGCCTTTTCAACTTCTTGTTTGTTTACCAGCACCCCAATCTTCTCTTCTTCCCCCAAAGTTAGGGGAATTTCCACCCCAATCCTAACACCAATTCTTAGAACTTGCACGACCAACTTCTCGTTGCAAAATTGATCAGCAAAAAGTGGCCATGTAAGAAGTGGCAGCCCGGCAGATATTCCCTCTGTTACAGAATTCCAGCCGCAATGCGTTAAGAACCCTCCAATCGCAGGATGTGACAATATCAGTACTTGCGGAGCCCAACCCCTGATCAAAAGACCTCTTTCTTTAATCCTTCCCTCATAATTTTCTTCCAAAAGCCACTTCTCGAACCCTTTTGATTGCTCTCCTTCCCTTATGGCCCAAATGAATGGTTTCTTTGATGCTTCTAAGCCAAGGCCAAGCTCTACCAATTGTGAAGTCGTTAAGTTGCAAAGACTTCCAAGACAGACATACACTACAGAGCTTGTTTCCCGAGAGTCCAGCCACTTCAGGCACTCAAATTCATCAATTGAGGCCTTCTTACCTCGTTCCGCCTTATCTATGTTGTCTTTATTGCACAGCGAAACGGGGCCAACACACCAAACTTTTCCTCTTTTGGCTTTCTTGTACTCTTTGACATATGCTGATTCCAACTCTTCAAAGGTATTTATGATAATCCCATATGATGCCATCTCAGCTTCTAAAATCTTTTCACCTAACTCTTTCAGCCGCAAAGTTTCTGGTAGTTGAGCTCTAGTTATCTCGATTTGATCAGGTAAGTCCGGGACCGCAAAAAACTCAGATTCAGAGCTAACATTCTCATGAACCCTGGAAATGCGCAAGTTGTTCATAATCAGGAGACAAAAACAGGAAAATCCATGGAAAGTGATTCTTGGAACATTAAACTTTTTAGCCGTTTGAGTAGACCATGGATAGCACATATCAGAGATTATGCAACTCGGCGGAGTTTTTAGTTGTTTGAGCATGTTTTCGAAAGGCAATTCCAGCATGCCAATTGCATTGAAGAAGTTAATGGCCAAGTCCATTGAAAAAATCAAATCAAAATTCTCGCAACCTTCTGGTAATCCTGCTTCTTGACATGGAAACTGGATTTCAATTAGCTGTATTTGTAGCCCGGACCGTATGGCACGAGTAATAACTGTTCTGATTCGGGCAGCATTAATCGGTGTGGTGACAATTGTAATAACAGCACCGTGACGTGCCAACAATCTAGCAATATCTGCCATGGGAAGCAAATGGCCCTGAGCCAGAAAGGGAAGCAAGACAAAGTGAAGCTGGCTATCTTGGAAATCCATGGCTATGGCTAAAGATTAGTAGCTTACAGCCGATGTTGTGCTTTCCTCTTGTCACCAAATTAAGCTTGAGAGCTTCTACAAGGGCATATTTCTGGTGATGTAAGAGTATACATAAGCACCATTGGTCTTATCAAAAGCAGTAAACGTGTCCCACAGCCAGAACTGCAAACTTGTGGACAACATGGTTCCAGAACGATTGACTGTAGAACATTTGTCTGTTTCTTCCCAGTTGCATGTTTCTGGAATTCTACATGCAAATAATCCTCTGAAAATCCAACTATTATATAGGTGCATTACTTAATTTTGCTTCTAATTAAATTTATAAAAAAATTTCCACCCGTTACTTAGTTGTCATTCTAAATTAAGTCTCCTATGTGGCAAGAATTGAGAGGTAAAAATGATTTATCCCAAACACATAGCGTCACAGAGAATATTCAAGGGTTATAACAACAACTTGTATTTGAAGAACAAGAGAGTTGTAAGGACCGACATTATAGAGATTCGGCTCCTGAAGTGCCAGGGCTCATGACAACCTGGCTCTATAGTTTATGTATTTCTATAACGATTTAGTGACATAACATATTGAAATCAAATGAATTAAAATTTTAAGTTATTAAAAAAGCAGAACTCTTGTATCAACCCACAATTATATGTATTACATCAATATGATGACATGATATAATAGAGACATCCTAAAGTTTCTGAACATATATAAGTATTTAGTGTTAAGGAAATATCATTGACTGGAACTTTGTCCTTGTTTCATGATGTCTTGAAATAGAAATTTGATGTTGAGGTAAGAAGATCCCTTTTCTTTTATTGCACTCTTTGCCATCTCCCCAAACTCTTTGACTCTTTTTCTTCTCTCATCCCTTTCCCCTCCTTCATCCATGAGTATTTTAGCAGCTTTTTCAACATCTTCCTTCTTGACAAGTACTCCTGTCTTCTCTGCCTGCCCCAAATTTATAGGAAATTCCACCCCAATACTTACACCTAACCTTAGCACTTGTACAACTAGCTTCTCGTTGCAAAACTGGTCTCCAAAATGGGGCCAAGTAACCATTGGTACCCCAGCGGATATCCCTTCTATTATTGAATTCCATCCACAATGTGTTAAGAACCCTCCAATTGCAGGATGTGACAATATCAGTACTTGCGGAGCCCAACCCCTGATCAAAAGGCCTCTCCCTTTAAGCCTCTCCTCATACTTTTGTTCTGAAAGCCAATTCTCTAACCCTTTTGATCGGCTTTCTGTTTTTATAACCCAAATGAATGGCTTGTTTGATGCTTCTAGGCCCAAACCAAGCTCTATCAGTTGTGAATTAGATGATAAATTACTATGGCTTCCAAGACAAACATAAAGTACGGAGCTGAGTTGCCAGGAATCAAGCCACTTCAAGCATTCAGATTCATTGATTGACACTTCTTTGCCTCTCTCAACTTTATCCGTGTCGTATTTGGCACATAGTGAAACAGGACCAATGCACCAGACTTTTCCTTTTTTGGCTTTCTTGTACTCTCTGACATATGCTAGCTCTAACTCTTCAAAGGTATTTATAATAACCCCATATGATGCCATTTCAGCTTCTAATATTTGATCACCAAACTCTCTATTTTCTCCAGGCAAGGATCCTGGTAGTTGAGCTTTTGTTATTTCAATATGATCAGGCAAGCCAGGAACCGCAAAGTATTCTGATTCGGAGTTAACATTCTGAAGAACCTTGGAAATACGCAAATTGTGCATGCACAATTGATAGAAGCAAGAAAATACAGGGAAAATAATCCTTGGAGCATTGAACCTGGAGGCAGTGTGGATTGTCCATGGGAAGCACAAGTCGGAGATTATGCAGCTAGGCCTAGGTGTTAGCTCTTCCAGCAAATTTTCTGCTGGCAACTGCATCATGCAAATTGCATTGAAGAAGTTGAAGGCCATGTTCATTGAAGGCAGCATGTCAAAATCCTCACAACCTTCAGGCAATCCTGCTTCTTGACACGGAAACTTGATTTCAGCTAACCGGATTTGTAGCCCCGATTGAATGCGGTGGGCAAGAACTGTTCTCAACCTGGCTACATTAAGTGGTGTGCTGATAACAGTGATAATAGCACCATGATCGGCCAACAATCTGGCCAAATCTGTCATAGGAATCATGTGGCCCTGAGCCATTAAAGGAAACAAAATAAAGTGAAGCTGGTTGGCTTGAGAAACCATGACTCAATTTGGGAGGATGAGGGGAGTGACTTATAGTAGTCTAATTTTATGCATACACGGTTCAGGGCCTGCACGATATCACTTCAATGGTGATATTAAGAGTCCAAAGAAGCATATTGGTTTATCCGCCAGTGATTTGGCTTTGAGTCCATCGGATTCTTTTCACTTGAACCTTCATTTGGTAGCATATGTGTCTGGCACGGCATGACAAAGTAATATTGTCTAAAATTTAAGATAATGGCCACTTTGTAACAGCATATGTTGACTTTAGCTGCACTTCTATCAAAATTTTAAAAAGCGAAACCTAAAACCTCGATTGGTAAATGCCTTATAACCAATAAATCACAGAATACATGGCCTTAAAATAAAGAAATACTAAAACTAGTCTTCATTCATCTTTGTCATAACTAATTGTGATTGGTCTGTATTATTTTCTCTCGTTAATTTTTCATACTCGGATTAATCATTTGCTCGAACAATGGTTTGGTAATTGATTGGACACTAAAGAGACTAAAAACTTTTCATTTCATACATGGCTTCTTCTTACAATGAAACACACAAAAAATAAAAATAAAAGAGGGGCATCAAGAAGAGTGAGGTAGTAGAATAAGTCTTCACAATCATGCATCTATGGGATTACATTGCTGGCCTGAGTTTTGTTGTCGAACAAATTGGATTAACAAATCCATGTTGATGTAAGAAGATCCACCTTCTCCAATAGCACTTCTTGCCTTCTCCCCAAGCTCTCTTGCTCTCTTTCTTCTCTCTTCTCCTGCCTCACCTTTATCCATTAACTTTTCTATAGCTTTTGCCACTTGTTCTTTCTTCATCACCAAACCAGACTTGTCTTCCAGTCCCCATGTCACAGCAGCCTCAACTCCCACTCTTACTCCAGTTCCCAGTAACTGCACTGCCAACTTTTCGTTATAGAATTGCTCTGCAAGCAATGGACAAGTTAACAATGGCACGCCTGCACAAACTCCTTCTAGTGTTGAATTCCAACCACAGTGTGTCAAGAACCCTCCGATTGCTGGATGAGATAAGATCAATACTTGAGGAGCCCAACCCCGGATCAAAAGGCCTCTCCCTTTAGTCCTCCCTTCAAATCTTTCTTGTAGAATCCACTGCTCCAATCCTTGTAACTTTTCACCTCCTCTTATGACCCAAATGAATGGCCGGCTTGATGCTTCCAAGCCTAACCCAAGCTCTATAAGTTGGGCAGTAGTAAGGCCAGATATGCTTCCAAGGCATGCGTAGATAACAGAGCCAGTTTCCTTTGAGTCAAGCCAGTTGGAGCACTGCTTCTCATCTATTGAGGCCTTTTCACCTCTGTCAGCTTTATCCAAACTCGTCTTGTTGCAAGCTGAAACAGGGCCAATACACCAAATATTGTCACCTTTAACCTTCTTGTATTCTTTGACATATTCTGCTTCCAACTCCTCAAAAGTGTTGACAACAATCCCATCTGCTTCTTGTTCACTTCCTCTAATACTGTCACGAATTTCTGTCAAGTCTTGTGCACCAGCACCCGGATTCAAATTTTCGGGCAACTGGGCTCTCACCAATTCAATAAGATGCGGCAAGCCAGGTATCACAAAGGACTCAAACTTGGAGACACTTTGATGTACTCTAGAAACCTCCAATTGGTGAGTGCAAGAGAAAGAAAAGCAACCCATTCCATCGAAGAAAATCCTTGGAATCTTAAACTTGCGAGCAGTATCAACTGTCCACGGAAGATTCTTACCTGATATAATGCAACTTGGACGAGGTTGTAACGTGTCAAACAACTGCTCAAATGGCTCCTGTAACATGCTAGCAGCATGGAAAAAGTTCTTCATCAAGCTACGGGAGGGAAGTTTGTCAATGTTTTCACAGCCTTCAGGCAGACCAGCCTCAAGTGATGGAAACTTAAGCTGCAGAAGTTGGATTGAAAGACCAGATTGCGCAGCACGTTGAATGACTGAGTTGAACCGAGTGGCATTCAGCGGTGTGGCGACAATGGTCACATTGGTGCCATGTTGTGCTAGAAGCTTAGCCATGTCCATCATAGGAATAAGGTGGCTTGGACACATCAGAGGTATCAGAACAAAGTGCAGTTGATGAAATTCTGAAGCCATTTTCGCAATTTTGGTTGATTTTGAATTGGTTGAGAAACTTCTGCCTCATATAGTCAGAGTCTCTCTCTATCAGGGCCGCTGAGCTTCAACTGTTACCATTTAATCTGAAAATGATAGAAAATCTGAGATAAATTGTAAATGCACTATTATATGAATAAAGAATATTGTGTCACTTGACAATAAAAAAAAGGGGTAAATGCGAAAATTGATCAGTTTATTGTTGTCATCTGATCTGATGAAAAGCATTAACATCTCTATATTTTAACGTTGGCGATATGAGGCATACCACCATATTTTTTACATAAATTATGTCTTGACAATAATAAGATTAAAATACTGAACATTAAGATGACGAAAAGGGTAATTTGATTCATGATACCAAAATTTTTACATAAATTGTGAATTATTGGAATAATACAGTCGCAATTTTTTAGATCAATCTAATATAGAAATAATGGATATTAAATTTAATTTTAACCGTTAAAATCACAGTGATATAGTGTCACTTAAGCAGTAATATTAAAATTATTTTCACGATGCATTGGCCTATAAGAAAAGCTTTTCTGCTCAAGAGGGGTAGAGGTATCAGCTGCATTTGAATAATGGTCGCCTCAAATAATGCAGTTACATTATTTGAGATGATGGCAGTCACAACTTTTAGATTTTGTACAAATTCAATCTTATTTTATTTTTCATGGAAATATGTCAACTTTAGTTACAAATATAGAAAGATTAAGATTTAATTCCATTTTCAAGTGAATTGAAATTGAAATCTAGCTCAATTCAATGAATATAATCCATTGTACCAGCTTTGTACTAGATGGAAACATTGTATTTATTCTTAATATGTGACAATAATCTTTACAGAGATCAACCATAAATTCAATTTTGATTAGACTTTTAATTAAATAATTTTTTTTGCGTATTTAAAAATTAACTTTCATCTAATTTAGAAATATTAAAATTTCTAAAATGATCGGTTTCTTTTGATTTACGGTAATTTGTTTGTCCTAGATAAAATTAAGAATATTACAAATTAATAACATGTTTTGTTCTCAAATCTTATCAATTCTACTATAGTTTTATGTATTATCTTTGTGCTTTTTATGTTTAGATGGGACTTATTGCAAAGCTGATTCAAAGTCTCCAAAAAAGCAAGCCATGTGATGGAAGCACTTATTCAAAGTTATTTCATTAGAAGCAGAAGGCAGTGACTAAGTATTGTCAAAATTAATGAACAAAATCAGAGGCACTCTCTTCAAAGTATATTAATTAATCTAATCCTGTTAAGAGGCAAACTCATGTGCAGATGTTTGAGGGATGGAGTATTCTACGCCGATGTTCATGCATGTGATTTCTCATTCATTGCCAATTATAATTAACCAATCACTTTCTATGCTTATTTTTTTGGGATAATTTTAAGGTGGAATTATTTGCACTGACATAAATCAATGTCAATCCTCTTACAATTATTATTTTTTATAAATAAAAATATTTTAAAATATTCTTGAAGTAATTCACTATTAAAGACAAGTTTGCTCTCTTCACACTCATAAACCCAATCCTTTTATTAAAAAAAGAAAAAGTATCAACGCAAAAGTAAATTGAATAGCCGTTTGCTCTATTTGCAGTTGAGTCAAATCTACTGAATAATTTAACAAAAGTGGCTTAATTTGCAAGTGAATTTAAATAATTTAAAAAAAAAAAAAGGAATCATTTGGCTCTTCAAGAATCTTGCGCCCGGTAGAGCTCTGATGGAATACGAGAATAACGTTTTTGTGGAATTTGATGGATGGTTCCTGCGGCTTAGTAACGCCTAAATTTACACTGTTGTCTAACGAAACCTTGGCGTTTGTCTACCTTTTGTCTCTACCACATAATTTATATTTATAAGAAAAGTTGAAGTCCGGGGTTTTGTATGTTATCTTAGACATATGAAAGAAAAAAGAAAAGGTCTTTTCTAAAGTTTAGATGATTTATGATTCATTCTCCTTTAAAGTTACTTGAATTATTATAATCAATAGATAGGTGAAGGTTGATGACGATTATTAAGATATAATTTTATTTTTATATGATGAGTGCTCAAAGAATTTTCATAGTGTAAATAACTTCATCTTAAAGCAAATTATTTTAAAAAATGATGCAATGATCATATAATTATATTAACTAATGTAACGTATGTGATTGAATAAATAAATTTTAATAATAAATGATGTTATTTAAAATTAATGATATAATTATCAAACAATATTATGATATTAATTTATAAATATAACATTACTCTTTTAAAAATTCGATGTAAATATCTAGATGGTCAACTCTATAGTCTCTTTGGATTTTCTGTTTTTAGAATAAGTGCAAGATGCTTCTTCTGCACATTTCCTAAGATATTGTTTAATGTGTTTTTTAAAGTATTTTAGGCTTGAGTAAACAAATACTTCATATCAAGTCCACCTTATTCAATTATCCACTTGCAAGCCAATTAAACTATATGATTTAACAACGCACTACAGCTAAAATACGTCATATGATTTATGTAGAACATTTAATAAGGGTAGGATTATTTATACCCTTTTTAATATTTCACATCCAATTTTCCTATACAATCATACATAAAATCTAAGATTAAAGATAGGGCAATATTACATCCTCAACTCATCCACCACTATTATTTATATAACTTGAGTTGACAAGCTATCACTAGATCGGTAAAAATAAAATAAATAAAAGACGTTAAATTGAAAGGCATGATAATTACTAATCTAATAATATCTTGCCAATTCAGGTTTTATAAAATCTTGGCTGTAAATGAGTTATAGGTTTAGCGTTATTCTTAAAAATATATTACATTTATACACCCTTATTCACACAGACATACTAATATCTAATTGTTTTATTTCATCTTTAATTTTTCTTCAATATTATTAATTCTTAAAATCTTCATAGGTTTTTCTATTTTTCTTATTTTTTATTCCAGAAAGCATGATAAAGGAATTTGTAAAAATAAATCATCATTCAAAGAAAGGAAGAGGATTCTTCTTGCAAACTTTTTTGGGGTATTAAATATTGGCTCATGGGACTATTTACATACAAAATTAATATTTAAATGTCTGACAAAATTTAAAAATAAATTATAACTCTCTAAACCTTTTTCTAATATTAAAATACTCTTCCAAATTAATAAGATTTTTCAACATTAAATACATATCCAACAGTCAAAGTTATTACATCTGGATCAGTTTTACATTGATTGCAAATAATTAATTAATGCCTCAACGGTTGTAAATATTCGAGGATCTCATCACTGCTTAAAAAAAAGATCTTACAGGAATACTACACATACTACATTTATACAACTCTAAGTATACAACATTATGTGGCAGCCTATATGACATTGCCATATCATCTTACTAAATTACGGGACTAATTAACGTTAACTTAACTCACACGTAATTTTACGGAGACGAAACAGACGCCGCTCTCTTGACTTCTCTCAAACCTGCGCAGCTTCAATCACACCTCGCCTGGTTGCCATTCTCTTTAACTTCTCTCCTGAAATGGTAAATGTCTTAGATCAATTCCGATCAAGCCGGCGTTAGCTCTTCTTCTCAAGTCAATCGGTGAGCTTCAACTTTTCGCAGTGTTTAATTTTGTAATGATCTACTTGAAGGGATCTCTACAATTTATAAATTTTGTATTATATATATGCTTTTATACTTTGAAAGAAGTGTGATGCAACCCGTCAAAGAGCTAAGTGGGCTAGTGGATGACCTGTGATCAGATAAGTTATATCACTTTGTATAAAGTAGAGACAAAATAAAAAAAAAAACATTGCAATATTGAAGGTTGGAAATGGATCGAGTTCGTCACATCTATAATATTATTAATTATAAAAGAAGAGGAAGTTAATTTTAATTTACATGAGATCGAGTTTGCTTTCTAATTGAGAATGAACAGCTGGAATCTTTCATCCTTGAATTTTATATTGTTGGATATTATTACTTATCTATCAACATACAATATTAATTGTTTAAAGTTGCGCAGAATGAGAGAAGTTGATTTGATAGTTTAATTAAAAATGAAATCTGTTCTATGTACCTAGAATAATAGCAAAAAAAAAAAAACAACTTGAGGATTTTTCCTTAATATGGAGTTGCCATCTGATATATGATATAATTTATGTTTCTGGAATTTATTTTTATCTTTCCTCTTTGTTCCCACACATTTGTATTTAGAGGTTAAAGACAATAGGAAAAAAAACCATCATTGAAATTAAATAAGTAATCACTGTGATTGTTAGTTTATTTTGTTAATTTTATGATTTTAAACGTTTGATATTACCTGTACTTTTAGATGGTTTGAAAGTTTGATTTTATTTGATGATGTAGTTTATTACTTTTGACTTTTATTACTACTAATTGAGTAGTTATTTATGTATCTTGAAGCTTCCAAATATATTGCTTCTTGATTAAGACAGAGGAAGATGAATTAGGTTAATTAAAAGTTTTGTTTGTTGTTATTATATTAATCTTAACGAAAAAGTTTGGTAAAAAGTTTTATTACTTTTTTACTTATTAGTGTTTAAAACTTTATTTATTTATTTTTTAACTTTAACTTGTCATGGATTTTTTTATTTTTTATTGTTATTATTATTTGTAGCTTGATGTATATTTCTGTTTTATTGTTCAATATTTGTTATGATTAAAATTTACTTTTCCTAACTTTTGTTTTCTTTTTCACCCTTTTGGGTTGTTCACTTGATTGTATTTAATCATTCTATATTAATTGAGTTTCAACCTTTTTAGATTCATTAAGAATTTTAAAATTTGTATTGTACTCAATAATAAACCAGTATAATTATCTAATGTCATTTCATATGAGTAATTATTTTTTCACATTTTATGTTATATCATAGGTATTTGCCGAGATGGAGGACTTTGAGTCTAAAGAGGTAGAAGACTTACTTCCTAAATCTGAAACTGTTAAGGTAAGTTTTATATTAATCTTGTTTACCATGATTTTCATGTTTTATGATTACTTTACTTCTTTTAGGTATGACTACATTAAAATTTTTTGCATTATTTTACTTTATGAATTAGGATAATGAAGAAGAAAAAGTAGATGAACTCAAGATTGGGATGGTTTTTGAGTCAATTGACAAAATCTTAGAATATTACAAAGGCTATGAAAATAAAGTGGGGTTTGAAGTAATCATTAGGTCTTCAAGAAAGGGCAACGATGGGGAATTGAGAAATATAACTATATGTTGTTCCCGTAATGGTAATGGAGAATATCATGTTAGAAATGCTTGGAAAATGCATCCAGTTACAAAAACTAACTGTAAGGCCAGACTTGGTGCATGTATATGCCCTGATGGAAAGTGGCAAGTGTCTTCTCTTGTACTTGACCATAACCATGAGCTTAGTACGCCAGGAAAAGCTCGATACTTTAGGGCTAACAGAACACTAAAGCCACATATTCAAAGGAAACTATAATTAATGACAAATCTGGGATTAGCCCAAATAAGAATTTTAATTCTTTGGTGGTTGAAGCAGGTGGACATGAGAATTTGTCTTTTTTAGAAAAAGATTGTAGAAATTATTTGGACAAAATGAGGCGTTTACAACTTAGGGATGGTGATGCTTCTGCAATAGAAAAGTATTTTCTGAAAATGCAAGGTGAAAATTCAAATTTTTTTTATACAATGGATTTGGATGAAAAAGGTCGATTGAAGAATGTTCTATGGGCAAATGCTAGGAGTAGAGTTGTGTATAAGGAGTTTGGTGACGTGGTTACATTTGATACTACGTATTGAAGAAATAAATATGATATGCCATTTGCTTCCTTTATTGGGGTCAATCATCATGGACAATCTATACTATTAGGGTGTCAATTAATCTCCAACGAAGACACTGACACATTTGCTTGGCTTTTTCAATCTTGGCTTACATATATGGTTGGTTGTGCTCCAAATGCCGTAGTTACTAATCAAGATAAAGCTATGCAAAATGCAATTGAAATTGAAGAAATAAATATGATATGCCATTTGCTTCCTTTATTGGGGTCAATCATCATGGACAATCTATACTATTAGGGTGTCGATTAATCTCCAACGAAGACACTGACACATTTGTTTGGCTTTTTCAATCTTGGCTTACATATATGGTTGGTTGTGCTCCAAATGTCGTAGTTACTGATCAAGATAAAGCTATGCAAAATGCAATTGAAATTGTTTTTCTAGAAACAAGACATAGATGGTGCTTATGGCATATAATGAAGAAATTGCCTGAGAAATTGAAGGGTTATAAGCGTTATGAATCCATTAAATTTACACTCCAGAATGTGGTTTATGATTCATTAACACATGATGAGTTTGAAGAATGCTGGAATGGCTTCATTGGAAAATATAATCTTTGTAATAATAATTGGTTACAAGGATTATATAATGAAAGGAGACGTTGGGTCCCAGCATTTGTAAAGAGTACTTTTTAGGCAGGCATGTCTACTGCTCAACATAGTGAAAGTATGCATGCTTTCTTTGATGGATATGTTCATTCAAAAACTACCTTAAAGCAATTTGTGGAACAATATGAGAATGCTCTACGAGATAAGGTAGAAAAGGAAAGTCAAGCTGATTTTAGTTCCTTCAACGCACATATCCCTTGCATAACTCATTATGCCATGGAGAAGCAATTTCAAGATGCTTATACGACAACAAAATTCAAAGAGTTCCAGCAAGAGTTAACAGCTAAGCTCTATTGTGAAGTGTCTACATGTAAAGAAAATGATTCCACTTTGGAATTCGTAGTTGATGAAGATAAAATGATTGGAGCAAGTCAACATCATGTTTCTTTTGTGGTTTGCTTAAATGAGATTGAAGTTGATGTTAAATTGTTTGAATTTAGAGGAATATTATGACGGCATGCAATTGATGTGCTTGTTCATAAAAAATTTTTTCATGTTCCATCTAAATATTTTTTAAGACGATGGAGAAAAGATGTGAAAAGATGTCATGCCAAGTTGAAAATAAGTTATGATAATTGGAGCATCAAACCTGAAGGGTGTCGATTTGATAAGATGTGTAACTTGTTTTATGATGTGGCAGACTTAGCATCTGAAAGTGAGGATAAGTGCAAGGTGGTTATAGATGGAATTAAAGAAATCAAAGATAAATTGAGGTCGACTAAGAGTTCTGGTGGTGGTAGTAGGGGATTGCAACATCAAAATAGTTGATGATAAAAAAGATGTTGAGGAAGGTTATGGTACTTCAAACAAAAATTATAAAATTCTTTCTCCATAGGCAATTCAAAGTAAAGGTCGTCCTCCATTTAAAAGGAAGCAATCTAAGGTTGAGCAAATTATTGGAAAAACTAAAGAGAAAACAAAGCGCCAAAAGTCGAATGACCCAAAAGAATTGAAGGTATGAAATATTAAATTTATAATCTTGTTATTTTTTTTTTTTTACTCCAGTTTTATTATTCTATTACTATCACTAACAATTTTTTTTTTAATTCTAAAGGATCAGAAAGGAATCAAAGGTGGTGAATCTTCAAATATTATCAATCCACATAATGCTTGTCACAACAGAGATACTTGTCACAACAGAGATATAATTGATTCACAGGAAAACATTTTTGTTGAGGTATATATATGTTATATATTTTTAAGGTATAAATATGTTATATACTTTTATGTTGTTTAATTCTATTATTGATTTTATTTAATAATACACATTTCATTTACAGGCTCATCTAAACTTGCGACAAGATAATAAAGGCAATGAAGTGGACAAGTGATTATGATTTTCTAGTCTACTTATTTGTTAATGTTTCAGTTACCAATGATCATAGAGTTTTTTTATTTTATTCAATATAATTTTATTTAATTTACATTGCCTTCTATTTATTTTCAAATTAAATTTTGTATTTTGTATAGATTTTTTTTTAGGGGTGAGGCTTATTATGTCCTATGTGAGTAGGTGTTCCCATCAATTTTTTTGTTTTAATAAATAATTCCTAATACCATTACTATTGAAGTTTGCCTAAAATAAATAACAACAATACAATTTCTATGTGCCTATATTTATATTTTCCGCTTTATATTTTAAGATTTCTTCTCAAATTAACTATTGGAATTTCTCTTATCTGTCAATATGTCTTGGATCTCATCTCTCAATTACACAGCAAGATAAAAATAATGTAGAGCTAGACCAATTGGTTAACTAATTTTGTTATTTGCTAATTAACTAATTCAGGTCTGTCGATTATGTCATGTATAGTATTAATGCATGGTCAAGCATCAGTATGTTCTATCCAAGGTATTGTTTGGAAAGCGTTTTTAACAATAAGCAATTGTACACTATTCTAAGACAGTAATATTACAAGTATAGTACATTATCCAAACTAGAGTTTGTTAAAAAAAAAAGGACTGGGAGGGATTAAAATATGGACGATTTCTCAAGATTTCTCAGACAATTGCATTCCCAAAGAATTTGGTATTGCATAAGAACAGTTGTAGTTTGTGGAAAGTTAATTACACATCTACAACAGCCATGTAATTTACATACGTCTCAAGTATATTATAATTTCTTTTATTTCTTAAGTTGGTTGAATAATGGACTCTGTCAAATGTTAGATGCCAATGAACTTGACAAGAAGACAATAATTCAATTCCAATCTCCTAAAAGCTTTCATTTGAAAATATATTTACATAACAATTCAACACATGAATCAAATCTCATCAGCTAGAACTCCAAACTTTTATAGTAAGATTACAAAGAAGAACCATCTTACAAGCATTAACAAGCAGCCTCTATAAGAGTGCCACATTTTATTACAACTTAAACCTAATAATATTTAGCAAACAAAAAAAAACTTCTAAAATCTTTCCATCTATTTTTATCATGAAGTCCGGATCTTCTCAATTTCCTCTCATGATCTTCCATGAATATTTTGATAAGCTCACGTCATGCAAGAATAAAATAATAAATAAGCAACAATCTCATAACAAGATCAGGTGGCGATGCCAGATGAAATACACATAAAAGCTACATTCCACATTGGAAAAACTAGCGAACAAACATGAGTTTAAAATAGGGCTCAAGTCTAGCCATGTAGTCTCTTAATATTCAATTGGCAATTCATAACCAATTTGTGAAACTCTACTAGAAAGGATAATACCCAAATAATTGATCCTATATAATTAGATTAATAAGCTGACATCTCAAATTAGATTTGCATGTCTTTGCATAATTTCAATCGGAATAATTTGCCTACCTATATGATAACAGAAAAATCCAACGTCATCTTCATTCTAGTTGGCAATCAAATTTTTCTAAAAACACACCTAAATATTGCATACCTTCATTGGGGACTAAGCACATATATGGTGTCTGTTCTCACGAGTCATTTACATCATTGGTTAACGAGCTGGGAAAAACAAAATAAGTTTACTACTATCTAAAAAACTATAGGAAAAAATCCTAGTTTGTATTGTTACAAAAACACTGCAACCTTGACATACTATAATTATTAGAAAATTAGTAGATTGAAACATTTGTTCTTGTAAAATGTCCTGTTAATAACTTTTGTTTCATGTAATTGATTTATCCCTGTTCACAGTAGGATAGAAGGACATTACTCAAATTTTGTAGGCAAAAATACTCCAACCCTATCATGTTCTGACAGAGCATGGGAAACAATATTCACGATCACCCATTCAAGCAACATTCACGGTTATCCTCCCCTGCAGTCATATGACATTAGAACACAAATCAATTTTTTATTTTGAAAGATTGAGAAGAGCAATAAAATTGGTAGGTTAGAGATGGTTTAAAAAATTATATATCATTATATTACTCAAATTCCCTAAATAGATGGCACGTATGATGAAGAGATAAGGTTCTCTACTGGGACCTATCCCTCTACAACTCTACCATGAAAATGCGATGACATCTCAGGGGACTCGTTTCTATTATGGAATATATGGCGAACTAGGAAATTCAGCTTTGCCACTTTTGGTGGCAAGATAAGATACCAATACAATCCATTCAACACATTTGATAGTGGAAGTCCAAACAAATGAACGAAAAGCTGAATAACTTTTGATAATATATTACCTTCCCATAGCATCATAAGTTGCTACAAGATTGCTATATAATCCAAGAGTATTTTGGTGACATGGTCCACATTCCTGATCCAGTATGACCCTTGCTTTTTCAAACAACTCGGTAGCCTCATGTATCTTGAACAACTATACACAAGCCAATCCCATCTGGATCAATACAACTCCAAAGAAGGCCAACTTTCCCTCCCAACTTAATCTAGTTTTGCTACAACACTCTCAACAGAGTTCCTAGCTTCTTCATACCTCCCAATTCCATGTAAAACATGACTCCCATCCGAGCTTCAATTCCGGCTATAGCGAAGTCAAAAAATCCACTTTAGCTTATCTGTGAATTGAAATTTAAAAAAAAAAAAAAAAGCTAGCTAGCCTTTGATTTTGATTGTGGTATTGCAAAAGCTTGACAGGTTAGAGACGGCTGCAAGAAGAAATAAAATTTTAACAATAAAAAGACAAGATGAAAAAAACCTAAACTCCCCACATTCCTAACCAACAATATAAAATTCAAGGAGGAACGATTCCAGTCGTTCATTCTCAATTGGAAAGCAACTCAATCTCATGTAAGTTTAATTTAATTAATTAACTTCCTCTTCTTTTATAATTAATAATATTATAGATGTGACGAGCTCGATCCATTTCCAACCTTCAATATTGTAATGTTTTTTATTTTGTCTCTACTATATACAAAGTGATATAACTGATCTGATCACTGGCCATCCACTGGCCCACTTAGCTCTTTGACGGGTTGCATCACACTTCTTTCAAAATATAAAAACATATATATAGTATCAAAATTATAAATTGTAGAGATCCCTTCAAGTAGATCATTACAAAATTAAACACCACGAAAAGTTGAAACTCACCGATTGACTCGAGGAGAAGAGCTAACGCCGACTCGATCGGAATTGATCTAAGACATTTACCGTTTCAGGAGAAAAGTTAGAGAGAACGGTGACCAGGCGAGGCATAACTGAAGCTGCGCAGGTTTGAGAGAAGTTGAGAAAGCAGCGTCTGTTTTGTCTCTGTGAAATTATGCATGAGTTAAGTTAACGTTAATTAGTCCCGTAATTTAGTAAGCTGATGTAGCAATGTCACGTAGCTGCCACATAATGTTGTATATTTAGAGTTGTATAATGTAGTATGTGTATCATTACTATATTTCTTATTGCATGTTGGCCATGGCAAAGAGAAAACAAGTTGAAAGTAGTCATTCTTGTCCATGTGCAAACTGCAAAGAATAAGCAAACCTAACTACCAATTAATTATGAAATTTTCGAAGCAAACGAAATTAAGATATTTAAATAAATTAAAATATACTTAAATTATGAGAATATTTAGTTGAATTTGGATGAATATATATTAGAAAAAATATTAAGGTTTATATTGATGAGTGAAGGTTGAAAATGATTGTTAAGATATATCGAATTTGTCCTTAATAATATATTAATTAATTTTTTTAATTATGGGTATTCACAGCACTATTATGAGTGCAAATACACCTATCTATTATATCACATAAATTTTGGGCAATGAACAGAAAGCTTTGTAAAGACTCCCAAAAAAAAAATTCCAGAGCAAAAGAAATTAATTTTCTTCAATGTGTTGAGTTAATATGAAGAATGAAATCAATACTAGAGCTAAAGAATTTACACTTAGGGATGGCAATCCCCGACCCCAGCCCCGGGCCCGGGAAGGTTTTTTAATCCCCGTCCCTAAAAAATTCCCCGAAAATTCTGGGGCTGGACCGAGGTCGGGGAATTTAATCCTGAGGCCGGGGAATTCAATTCCCCGAATATGTACCCGGATTATAGTTAAATATGATACAAAAAGGCAAAAAAATAAAGTTAAAACAAGCAACTAGCCAAAACGCTCGACGCGCTCGATAGAGCTCGACACGACTCGACATGTAAGTGTCGAGTGTCGGATGCATCACACTCGATGTCTTCTAAAATAGACGGATATCGAGTGTCGGTTGTGAATCCGACACAACTCGACATGCAAGTGTCAAGTGTCGGATGCCATCCGACATTTGATATCTTCTAAAATAGATAATATCAAGTGTCGGGTGCACCATCCGACACAACTCGACATGTAAGTGTCGAGTGTCAAATGATGCATCTAACACTCGATGTTTTCTAAAATAGACTGATATCGAGTGTTGGTTGTGAATCTGACACGACTCGACATATAAGTGTCGAGTGTCGAATAATCCGACACTCGATGTCTTCTAAAATAGATAATATCGAGTGTCGGATGCACCATCCGATACGTCCGACACTCGATGTCTTCGAAAATAGATCGATGTTGAGTGTCGGATTTCTTTGTGTCGTAAATTACGGTCGTGACAGAACCTAAGTGTTAAAGTATTTTCATATTTATTCCGGGTCGGGGCCGGGCCGAGGAGACTAGTCCCCGGCCCCTGCCTGACCCCGGGCGTTCCCCCGGATTCCTCTCTCCATCCCCGGCCAATCTCCCCGAAAATCTGGGCAATTCCCCGGTAATACCGGACCGGGAATCCAGGTACCCGACCCCGGTCGGATAATT
Organism: Boswellia sacra; assembly: GCA_013180625.2. Taxonomy (NCBI): domain Eukaryota; kingdom Viridiplantae; phylum Streptophyta; class Magnoliopsida; order Sapindales; family Burseraceae; genus Boswellia; species Boswellia sacra. The sequence goes on along the minus strand of SNVD02007408.1, from coordinate 217,842 downwards.
TTGCCATCCCTATTTATACTTCTTTGCGGTTAGAATTTTTTGGTAGTAAAGTTGTCTTCTTCATATCTCAAATATATGGTAAGTTCATAACATCATTTAATGAAAAAAAAAAAAAGAGTAGGGTTTAAAAAATATTATTAATAAATTAAGGTCTAAGATAATTTTGGTATATATCTATGGGTGTAGAAAATGATATTCTTTTATTTAAATTTCTATTTATGACTTTAATAGTAAATGAGTCTATTAATACTTTTAATAATAAATTTTTTAAACTATAGGTATTCATAATAATAAAAGGTAGGTTCAAATAATCTCATTTTCTTTTTTTTTTTAATACATATGCTTTTGCAATTGGAGATCATTTCTACAGTAAATATAAACTAGTATTTGTTAATTCGTAACAAGACTCGAAGCATAAGCTTAAACAATAATTTGCACAGCTTAAATCTTAGATTCAACAGAGACAGAAAAAGGGAAAAAAAAAAAAAGTGTTAGCGCATTATCTCCTGAAATTAGGCATTACATTTGTACAGAGCATATATTTCATTCTTTCGTTAACAAAACTTTTTATATCCCAAATAATTGCAAATCAATAATTAGTAATAACGACCTTATAATTTACCAAACCATTTTTTACCACAGATCATATAAATAAATAAATATAATCTAACTTATTAAACTTTTTTCATCATAAGAGTACTTAAAAAAAAAAAAAAAAACTATCCAATATACTTTATATATTCCCAATGCAAATTCAAGACTGGATGGCTCTAAACATTGTTTGAGAATAATCAAACCTTTACATCACCATTAAACATTTGTATATATTAGTAAAGATCTTTCAACACAAAATCTCAACATAAATTTTTTACATTTCATCCCACCTAATTTAATTGCTGAGATTGAGATAATTGATGAGACGATATCATTAAATATAATTAATACATACATACATATATATATATACATACATACATACATACATATATATATATATATATATATATATATATATGTGTGTGTGTGTGTGTGCGCGCGCGCGCGCACGCGCGGGGTCACACAGTTTTTTAGGAGAACATTTGTACATTCTGATTCTTATGATTTTTGTTTCCAATTCTTACCATAAACTTGCATCAATAGAAAAGACAAATATAAGACAGCAAAACAGGGAATCGATGAAATGACTCAATTTTTTGACAGGGCATTTGGCAAAATATTTTTGGCCGCTACCTACTGGCTACATTCAACAATCACGTATTTTCCCAATTTATTATATTTTGAATCAGAATAAAGGTGTTAGCTTTAGCCTTTTTGGAAGTTTTGTCTGCAACTTTACAACAATATTAATACACAACTTCACCAAACAACCTAGTACTGAATACAACCTATCGCAATACTAATGTACAAATCTATTCTAGAAAGCTTTACAACAAACGATTTAACTATTACAGGGGCCACTGTACAGATTTTACTATTACAAGAAGCTTCAGCGTCAATCTTGTGAGTGTGAACTGCTAATAGTTTCACTCCCCAAGATCGTGTTCACTCCATTTGACTTGTATTAACAAAGGGTAAAACATCGACGTTTTGGTGATCAGCCTATCATTGTCACTTTTGATTGGTACATTGCTACTTCTTGGTAGACTCAGAATCGTAAAACCTGCGAGAAGAAGAGTCCATACGATCAAGTCGAGCTGCTCTCCATGAACCTGAGTTTGTTGATTTAAGTAACAAGCCGAGTGATGAAGAGCATGTTGCTCGAACAATTGCATCTGCTGAGCGAGTCATCTTCCCCACCAACATCGCAAATGCCTAAACAAAAATAAAATTCTTTTTTAGTATGTTTCTTGTGGCTGTTGACACCCAATTGACAGTAAAAGCATCAGAGTCACCTGTGTATAATACAGAGCTAAAATGTGTTGATCATCTGAAAGAGAGAGCATGCAACTGGAGAAGTAAATTGCATTTGCCTGAATTATGGGCCAAGGTGCTTCATAAGCCTGAGTCATCAAGAATTTAAAGCAACTGAGATTTGTCCTTTTCATGATTACCATAATTGAAAGTGAAGTGCAAAGGTGAATCTATGAAGTGCATATATATTTTCCCAGTGGTTTCCAGCTCTATGAAATAATACCCAACATTTTCATAAAGCACTAAAATCTCAACAGCTAATTGAAATTGTACACTAATTAATTTTGGGGAAGTTCAGATAATAAATGGATTGGAAAAAGTAAATAAGAAAAGAGAAAGAAAAAAGGCATAAAGCACTTCATGACCTGACAACAAAATCATCCAGAACACTACAATACATTATCTTTGCTTCTGTCACAAGCATTCCTAATAAAACTACAATATAGGCTTGAAAGTCTCGGAATATTACTGGCAGAGAAATTATCCAAAACACTCATTAGAAAGGCATTGGGTGATTGAAAGAATACATGGATTTGAATATTGACATCCTTGAGAGACAAAAGACAGCATCATCAGATGAGATGGCCCACGTGATGCAGAAAGCAAACAATAACTACTCCACAACATAGGAAAAATTTTAAATTATCATTTTAAAAATATGATAGTTGTCGAAACATGCAGACAAAAGGTTGTGTACAACAAGATCTGAGAGCACTTCTACTTCTACATGAGTCCAAGACATTTAACAGGATATTAAACAAAACAAAAGGGCCTTGACCTAACAGAAAATACACGTCCAACGAAGCAAAAGAGGATTAGGGTGCGAACCCTATGCAAAAGTGGTAATGTTTCATAAACTTCTAAACTGCATTGTAAGCAATTAGGATTTATGTAACAAACCAGCACTTCCTGATAAATATCCAGATCAATCAGAAAATGCAAACCTGTATTGTTGATGCAATATAACTATCAACTCTGGAGGGAAGATGCTGCACAAACTGCTTACTGAGATCTCTTACAAAATCTTGATAGTCACTTCTGAAAATGTCCAAAGAAAGTTTCATCACAATGAAGCACACAATATAGAGCATTACTTCCACATCTTTTCCATCTAAGATTTGTAGATGTATACCGATGGTCAGAACTAAAAGAATGTAAGTTGAACAAGCCAGCCAACTCTTCCATTTCCATTAAGGGAGCAATTCGTTTGAGTGTGTTCTATGCATTACAACGTAAGCACTACATCAAATTTTGCCCGATAAATCTCATTCAAGTAAGTAAAAGGAGGATACCAGTCACTTACTCTACAAGCCTGTCTAACAATAAGATCATCATCATAAAGGTGTAGTATCAAGCGTGGGAAAGCAGCATGTATCTGAGATAATACATTGCATTAGCTAAGATATTAAATACGAAAAAAACAACTAGTTTATATCCACTGCATCATAAACAATTAAATATAAATCAAGAGCATGCAAATTATAATGAGATCAACCTTATGATAACAGAAGGATAAGAAAAGGAGACAAGAGTACAAGCAGAGCAAAGAAACCAATGAAATCTAGGCATGATATGTTAACAGTATTAAGCCCTTAAACGAAATATTATTAATGCAGAGGGGATTTTTTTAATTTCAACACAATTTTATGATTCTAGAGTCTTGAACGGATAGAGGTACATGGCTCAACAAGCATTTTCCTTTGGCCTTTTCAATCCAAAAATTAAATTATCATGGTCAAATGAGTGATGAAAGGTAGATTCTAATTGATAAACTTGGATCATAGGAGCTATAAGAAATAAATAAAACCATTCAGGCCAACCAAAAAGATAAAAACCACTCCATTAGTGTTCAATTAAGTCATTAAAAAAAAAAATTGCTGCGATACGAAAATGACAAGAACCAACCCAAGGGTTGAGCCTCGTGATAATTAAGCCCTTGACCCATTATTGAGGTCAAGGGTTCTAATCCCTTTGCGGCCACCTACTTGGAACATATATGCCTCACATATTTCCCAGCTACTAAGCTTATAAGGTATGGACATAGCCTCAATCTACATATATGTCTCACATGTTTCCCGGCTACTAAGCTTGTAGGGTATTGACATAGCCACAATCTAAGAACTCAATGAACAATGAAAGGGCAAGGTATTTCTAGGTTATCCCAAAAAAGAAACCAAAAAAAAAAAAAAAGAACACTTCCAGGCCATCATTCTGCAAGAAGTGAGAAACAATCTCACAATACAAATGTCCTGATTAATTTAAAAAGCTTAATCTTTTGAGAACGAGCCTAAAAATAATGTTTACCTTCTGAACGCTCCCTCAAGTGCATGGCTGAATTTAATCAATGATTCATCACATGCATCTAAAAGTGTCAAGATTCAAGTACAAAATCTCTGAGAGAAATATGGCTTCAGTACAATGTTGAATAATCATCAAGCCCAAGATTAACTTAAAGGACATGGTCCAAAATAATTGGAATCAAACTCTTTAACCTAGCAATTTAGTTACAAACTCCTAAAAATCCAGAAAGAGAGAGAGAATTCATCATGCTCTAAAAATATAACTTGCAATCAAAGGTAGATCCACGACTTCTAAAACAAAATACATAATATTAGGGCAAGATTTGAGTAAACAAGGTACCTGTTCAAGAAATGCCTCATGTTCTGCCCCAACTCCAAATTTGCTAAGAGCCCCAAATGCTGCAAAAGCATTTGCTCGCATCTTCACATTCATGTATACCTTTTCCCAACAAGAAGTGCACAAATCAAAGTATTAGATTAATAAAACCATCACTTCCAAAAGGAAATGCAGTACTATATCCAGAGCAAAAGTAATCTAAAAACCTCATGTATGCAAGAATATCCAACACCAGGAAAATAGTGATCCAGCAACATCATGTATGCATGAATAAACAAATTGCAGTTTTTACCAAAGTAGACATCAACTCTTATACTCTAAGCTGAATGCACGTGAAAAGCTAAGAAAATAATATTTCCATAACAGTGTTTCATTTGTCAATAGGGATGTTCAATGACTCTAATTACTCAATAGAGTAACCATACAAACTTAAAATTGAGGTCAGATAATATACAATCAATCCATCCTGAAAAAAAATATTTATGATATGTATATACACTGTTCCATTGAATTTTTTGGATGAGCTAAAATCTCTGGGAAGACCTTTTTTTGGGATGGAGGTACAATGCTACAACCTGTCATTTTTTAAATAAATAATTTGAAATTCCAGCTAACAGGTTGACCAATTTCACAGATGCCATTCTTACACTTCAAACAACCTTATCCTTCATGCATTTGCTTTTGAGAGTATGTCCACTATACGTTAGATGCTTTCTTTCATCCCTCTTCCAAACAACTAATAGGTTTTCATATTACACTTCACATATTATTTGAAACATAAAGGAGAGAGAGAGAGAGAGAGAGAGAGAGAGAGTATAATCAGTGTGAGAAATCACCCGTTTTAGGATCCCCTCAGAGGTTCATAATAGAATATAAGAATTTGTGAGAACATATACTAAATGCTATACAGTGTTTCATTCAGGCAGACTAAATGAACATGAATAAAAAAACGATAAAAAAGGCAGTCGCATTTTTCTAGTGTTCTAACAAATACAAAAGAAAGAAGTAATTATCTAATAGGCACATTATTAACTTTGTCTCTAAACAACAAATTTAGTGATATAATTTGTGATTTACTTACGTGCATTTGGGAACATATTATTAGATAAACTATAATAAAATAAAAACAATGCCAATACAGAATATTCTGTAATATTTTTTAGTAAACCGTAGAAGTAATCAGATGTACTTGAAGATTGCGAAGCCGCAGTGAAAGGTTTAGCAAAATGGGTTCCACAGCATCATCACAAGGTAGCTCAAGAATCTATGATCAAAAGAAAACAATGGAAAACATAGAGAATCAAAGATTCAAAGAAAACAATGGAAAACAGAGATCATATAAATCAAGATATCGAGGACAAGAAATATGAGAAAGTTAAATGAAACAAACACACACACAAGGATGAAATACCGTCAGCAAGCATGATACTGCAGTTAGTTGAACTGATTCATCTGAATCATCAAGCAATGCCAAAATCATTCCAAGAACTTGAGTTGTGTATTGATGAATATGAATGGATGGGATCTACAAAGACAAAAAGAAAAATCATTTCTCAAGGTGCATGAAGCAAAAACTAAATTATACACACATTCATGGTAATCTAAAAAACATAAACTGTTATGAGACACCTGCTAGACCAAATCAAACATAAAGTTCATCTAGAGACTCCTGGATTCTATTTATGTCATGGTATGAACATCAGCATGCATAAGGATATTGGGTGTTGGCATAATGTTTCAAGAAAAACTTTTTACCATGTATATTATAACTGAAACAGAAGGTAAAAGAAGAATGTACCACATGATTACCCACTAAAATTGAAAACTTTTATGAAGAGGACATATACGATACCTGCACTAGTCCTCTTAAACAAAGGCATCTAATTGTTGGAGACTCATCTGAAACATGTCGACACAATGCCACAACCATCTCTTCCAATAGAGAATTGAATGCACCACTGGACCATTGAGAATATTAGCAAATACAAAATAGATATCAACGATAAAATCTATAATATAGAACTACGTACAAGTAAGAGACATGTTCATCACTTCTATGGCCCACCATGAATTAATGATATATGTTGAGAGAGAGAGGGAGAAACGAATTTAGGGAAAAAAATTGTATGTATTCCATTGTAAAGAGGTGTACATATATATAGTACAATAATAGAAAATAAAATAGGAAAAAGAAAATTAAATATGTATCTAATAGGAACACAATCCTAAATTTCTATATAGAGATTTAATACTCCCCCTCAAGTTGGAGTATAGATATTCTCGATGCCCAACTTGGAATATAGATGAAGAAAAACTCCTTTATGAACTGCCTTGGTAAAAAGATCTCCAATTTGGTCTTCAGACTTAACATAAGGAGTGATAATCTCTCCACTCATTACAGCCTCACGAACAAAGTGACAATCTACTTCAATGCGTTTAGTTCTTTCATGAAAAACTGGATTAATAGCAATATATGTTCCAGCCATATTATCACAAAACATTTTTTATGGCTTTTTGAAATCCATTCCAATCTCAGTTAAAAAATTCTTGACCCACATAACCTCACATGTTGTATGAGCCATAGCACGATACTCTGCTTCTACACTGGATCTTGCAACTACATTTTGTTTCTTGTTTCTGCAAGTCACTAGATTGCCTCCCAAGAAAGTACAATATCCACTTGTGGACTTCCTATCAATTCTGGATCCAGCCCAATCAGCATTAGAATAGCCAACAATGTCCAACTCTTTACCTTTCTTGTAAAGAATTCGTTTACCAACAGACTGTTTTAGATATCGTAGAATTCTACATACCGCCTCCCAATGGATCTTCTTCGGATTTTGCATATACTAACTAACTGCTCCTACTGCAAAAGTAATATCAAGTCTAGTGACAGTAAGATAAATCAACTTTCCTACAAGACTTCTATATCTTTTCTTATCTTCAAAATCTGGACTGCTACCACCATCCAATATTACATTAGGATCCATAGGGGTCTTTATAGGCTTAAACCCTAACATACCCGTCTCATCAAGTAAGTCTTGCACATACTTTCTCTGAGACAAAATGATACCTTCTTTACTCCTTAAAACTTCAATACCAAGAAAGTATCTAAGTTGCCCCAAGTTTTTTGTTTGAAAATGTGTCTTTAGCTGTCTTTTCACTTTTTCTATGTCATTAGAATCACTCCCAGTCACAATGATATCATCTACATACACAAGTATAACAATACTTGATCTTGTATATTTAACAAACACTAAGTGATCAGATTGACAACAGGAGAAGTTGATCGAAGCCAAAACGCCACTCAATTTTTCAAACCAGGCCCTAGGTGACTGCTTCAGACCATAAATAGCCTTCATTAACTTACAAACAGAGGTGGTTAACTCCCCCTGAGCAACAAATCCAGGTGGTTGCTCCATATAAACCTCCTCGTGTAAATCACCATACAAGAAGGCATTTTTGACATCTAGCTGGAAGAGGAGCCAGCCAAAAAACACAGCGAGAGAAATGAGAATCCGGACTGAATTGAGCCTGGCAATGGGAGAAAACGTCTCAACATAGTCAACACCATAAGTTTGAGTGCACCCTTTAGCAACAAGACAGGCTTTTAAGTGTTCAACAATACCATCAGGATGATATTTGATAACAAAGACCCAACGACAACCGACCACTTCTTTACCGTCTGATAATTTTTGCAACTCCCATGTACCACGATCATAGAGAGCTGACATCTCATCTTCCATAGCTTTCTTCCAGCCAGGATGAGCCAAAGCTTCCTGGTAAATTTTAGAAATAGAAACCACAGACAAATTCAAAGCAAAAGAACGAACAGACAATGATAAGGCATTAAAGGAGACAAACTGAGAGATAGGATACCTCTGAGAATTTCAAGTACCTTTGCGAAGAGCAATAGAGAGATCAAGATCGGAATACTCATTTGTAAGAGGAGTCGGATCTAGAGTAGAAGCAGACGCTTGAGTGACGGGCAGATCAGTAAGTAGTAAATCATCTTGTGTAGCACAGGATTGACGTGGCTTTCGCCTAGAATAAACTAGGAGTGGTGGAGTAGAGGGACACGGTAGAACTGACATCGGTATTGGAGGATCAACTAGACCAGTATCAAGTCTATAACCACTCGATGAAAAATATGGTGTGGACTCAAAAAAGGTGACATCTGCACTGACAAAAGTTTTTTCCAAGCAAAGGTCAAGACATTTTTAACCTTTCTGAGTTCTAGAATACCCAAGAAAAATACATTTGGTTAACCGAGCAGACAGTTTATCAGAAACCCTATAAAGATGGACAAAACAAACACAACCAAAAATACGAGGAGGAAGAGGAAAAGCAGGTTGATTAGGGAATAAGATGGAATACGAAGACTGAAAATGAAGAACAGAAGAAGGAACCCGATTACTGAGGTAAAGCTTCCTCCCAATATTTTAATGGGACTTTCATATGAAATAACAGAGTTCAAGCCACATCTAACAAATGTCTATTTTTTTGCTCAGCAACTCCATTCTGCTAAGGGGTGTAAGCACATGATGTTTGATAGAAGATCCCATTAGTGCTACAAAAAGTAGATAATGAGGAAGAAGTATATTCTAAAGCATTATCAGAACGTAAAACTTTAATAGAAATACCAAACTGAGTCTTTATTTCATTGTAAAACATTTAAAACATACTAGAGACCTCATATCGATCTTATCTTTTAACAGATACAACCAAGTAACTCTAGAATGATCATCCACAAAGGATACAAAATATTTAAACCCATGACTGTTGGTAAGTCGACAAGGGCCCCATACATCTGAGTGAACCAAATCAAACGGTTGATCACTAATTTTATTGACTCGACTACGAAACGAAAAACGAGAATGTTTACCTAACTGACAAGACTCACATTCAATTTAAGTTGGATTAGAAAAACCCATATGCTGAAGCAATTTATTTGAAGGGTGACCTAAACGATAATGCCATCGTTCTGGAGAGACATAAGAAGCAAGAGCTGTATGAGAGGACGAAAGTGCTTCAAACAAGTGATAAACGTCATTCTTTTCATGCCCGCCATCAATCATCTTTCTCGTACCAAGATCCTGAAAAATACAATAGGATGGAAAAAAAGTGACTGAGCAATTTAAATTCTTAGTTAACTGGCTAACAGATAAAAGATTAACAGGAAATCTAGGAACATGTAACATCGAAGATAAATGAAAACTAGATGTACGAATGGTTCCAGACCCTTGTACTTGGGTTTTAGAACCATCAGCAAGAACGACTGATGACTGTTTGTTAGAAGGGATAAATGAACTAAAAAGATAATCATTACCAGTCTTGTGAGAAGAGGCTCCAGAGTCTATAATCCAATGATGTGGGTACGAAAAAGAAATTAAGGCAGTGGACCTACCTGTTTGGACTAAGGAAACGGAAGGCTAACAAGCTGGTTGACCTTCAGATTTATGAGCAGACTACGCAGAAGGTGGAGCATGAGAGTTAGATAAATTACCAACGGACAGACACTTTTCAGAGCTTTGATTTGCCCATTCAGGTTTTCCAAACTTATCCCAACACTTTTCTGAAGGATGATTAAGTCTACCAGAATGAGAATAAGGAACTCTTCCACCTCGACCTCTAACACGTCCTCTACTCCGTCCAGAAAAGGATTCTCTGCCTCGACTACCAGACACAACTAAGGCAAAAGCTTCCTGATTATGTTGAGAGGTGAGTAACCATTGGAGTCGAGCATATGCAATTTTAAGACTTGGGAGATCTTTCTCAGTCAAGATACTATTCTTAGCACTTTCATAGACAGGATTTAAGCTAGACAAGAACTTGACAACAAATAATTCTTTGCATTGTTTACGTAATGTCTCAACATTAGTAGTAACAGGATGATAAGAGTTAAACTCACCTATTAATCCTTCGATTTCTCCTAAATATTCACTTAACGTTCTATCACCTTGCTGACAAAAAAAAAAAAAAAAGTAAACATAAAAAATATGAGACATTTTGCGATCCGCCAAACCTGTCTTGAAGTGAATTCCACAACTCTTTAGTAGTATCAACCCACATCACAATTACCGCAAGTGATGGCTCCATACTGTTCCACAACCATGTAGTAATCAACTTGTCTTCCTGAATCCATTTAGTATACTCCTTTGAATCAGACGATGGAGGATCTTGTGTAAGATAATTATGTTTCCCTTGGCCAATCAAGTATTTGGTTACTGCTTTTGCCCATAACTTGTAATTGGAATCATTCAATTTTACGACTGTGATGGAACCACCAACTCCAAGAGGATTAGAGGACAGTTGAGAATCCATGGAAATCCAAACAAAATTTTTCTTCCAAACAGATCCACCACACGGAAAAAAATTTTAAGAAAAAAACCGAGTTATGTGCTGTCTGTGAACAGTAACTCCAGTGAGCAGTTCTTGTCTGTGAACTGTAGCTCTGTAGTCCAATAAACAGTACTCATCGTAAACAGTAACACTAGTGAACAGTATGCTGATTAACAGTAACTGTATTTTTTTTTTTAAGGGATAATGGAGGATGAAATTGGGATAAAGTAAGTTAACGGTGGTGGGAGGTTTAGGATTTATGGTTGAACAAAAATTAAAGGATAAATAATATAAGAGGGGATCAAAACCACGCCCTGATACCATGTTGAGAGAGAGAGGGAGAAACGAATTTAGGGAAAAAATTTGTATGTATTTCATTGTAAAGAGGTGTAAATATATATAGTACAATAAGGAGAAATAAAATAGGAAAGAGAGAATCAAATATGTATCTAATAGGAACACAATTCTAAATTTCTATATAGAGATTTAACAATATATAAACAGCATAGTTCACATGTGACTTCAAATTTCAATTTGAACTATTATTCCAAACTACATGTGGCTAATTCAAGAAGTAAGACACACCAAAAACTAAACGGACTCATCAAAGAAATAAAGTACCTTCAAAACTTTGAACATAAGCTAATAATTGTTAATTGCACTCTTGAACTTAAAACAATATGCAAGAAAAACCAAGAGTTAAGTGGTTTGACAACAAACTAACGTGAACCTCAAATAATTATCACATAAATTCCAAATGCACAATACATCTCTGTCCACGAGATGACACAAATAAATTTGTACTGACTCTATAAACATCCAAACTGGATAGATGATGAACTCACCTAAGTGGAGAAAATAAGCTGGGTTCTATATTAGACACACTATGGAAAAATGCAAAGTATACACCTGGTAATATCAATTTTCAGGAGGGGCAAGGCTTGGGCTGCCTTGTTTTAAAGGGAGAAGAAGTAAACTCAAGAAGTCCAAAAGATTACGTTAGACCTTAAATTTAACACACCTGCTTAAGCTAACAATAGTTCTAATAAATTAATTTCCAGTGAAAACATAACTGATTGAAAAGGGAGTAAGAGGGGAAAAAAATCCAAGCAGAGAGTACAAGAGAAAAAGTTGGAAAAGATTTCAAGGTTCCTCTTCTTGTATTATTTCTAACAACTTCAATCTACTCAATCTCTTTCAATGAGTAACTTGGCCAAAATAACTAATACAGATGACATTAAGTTCCTAGCAGTTCCAATGTAAGCCAGTTAAAAGAGAAATGACATACACATACAAAAGAATGAAATCAAATGAAGCAAGCACATATGGTTTCAATAGTACATCATTCTGTACAAACAAACCTATAACGGACAAACTCTGACAACGCTGCAGCTGCAGCCTCTCTTTGAAACCTCTGTTGACGACTCAAGGATTTAGTCAAAATTATGCATATAGTTTGAACCTGGACAAATTAACCATAGAGTGAACAACCATCAATACTTCAAATAGTTTGCCAAACCACAAGAGTAATTCATAATTGAGCAAGAACTGAAGAACTAAGGATTAGATATTTGAATAAAAATAATGCAGGGATAGTCAGTATCTTTACTGCAATAAATGCAGTTATGAGCTTATACCCAGAGCATACTAATTGGATTGAAAGACTGTGATCTGCAATTGCAACCTCACACATTCAATTTGCATTGAATTATATCACACTGAAAGTGGAGTAAGTCTCATGTTAAGTTCTAAAATTTTATGAGGTACGCATATTTCAACCAAAGTCTGCCAATCTTTGACTTCTTCTAACTTAAACCTACTTATCAATCATTGTGGTAAAGCTTGAAGCAATCATCCCAAACACCGACTAAATTTGTTGGACTAATAAAACATATAATTAGAACTTTCTCCCAGCCTCCTCAGTTTAATTTCCTTATACATCCTTCTCGTTAGATTGAACATCTGTTATACTTTTATGATAAGAAAAGAATATCTATTATACTTAAATGCCCTCAATCACCACCTCCCTGCAAAAGATAGGACAAAATGCAGAAGAACAGGGTAGGCATATTACATATACCTCTTTTGGCCTCTTTATAGAGATGCAGCCAGCTACATCTCCAATAAGATTAATCCACTTCTCCTTCTCATTTTGTTCCCCATCTCTAGCCAAGATCTGCAGGTAACATTATTCCAGCTTCAATAAAGATCTTTAAAATAAGCAGTTTCCATCCTTGTATAGAAAAGCAGCAGTTTTTAGCCTTGTACCTTTCCCATTTCAAGATCTCCAACACATTCACAAAAAGCCTGAAATGCAGTTAAAAGAGCTCTGCAGAGATGGGAGAAAAGTGTTCATTTAAGTGAAAGAAAAAAGAGGTGCCAAGCTTAAAATTCAACGGGTAAAGAAGAAGTGTCATTTTCGTACGGAGAGATATAAAGCTCTCACCTTAATGGTTCATGCTGACCAGAACTGGCTAGACCATGACAACTTCCTAATTGGAGTATAAGTGCAGCAAGAACAGGTGCATAACTTTGTTCAATAGCTTTCTTTCCAACTTTACCGCCACCTCTGTGATGTAAAATATATACATACATACATACATACATATATATATATATATACATACATACATATATATATATATATATACATACATACATATATATATATATATATATATATACATACATACATATATATATATATATATCCTTAAAAAGTAAGAACATATAGAAAGAGAAGAACTTATGAATGCAATTGATCACAGAAACCTGAAAAAGGCAGTGAGAGCCATAATAGAAGCTTGCAAGATTTCATAATCTATTTGAGTATCAGCAAAATTTTCTCCTTTCTCCATATCACCCTTAAGAACAGGACTCTGATCAAGAGCAGAGATCAGATGCTCCAGGAACAAATAAGAAAGAACAGCATGTTGGGCGAAGGCCTATATGAAAATTGAGAAGAAAACAATCATTTTAACCATCAAAATTAACACACACAGGCAGAAACTCCTCAAGGCCTTAGAAAAGAAAAAAGGAAAAAATTGAATTAAAAAGAAAAATGATTCTTAAGCTACAGGACAACGTACATATGTTTCATCAGTCAATCACAACAAGGAAAGTATTTCGCATCTTAAGCATGAGATATAAACATTTGGTTATGGCTTTTCCAGCAAATCATGTAACTCCAAGAGATATCATTGTTACTGTTTCTAAGTTTTATGTTTCTTACCCAAAACTTATAATTTATGGCTCCTTTTTAAATTGCCAATAAGAAACATAAGTTTTAGTACTTCTAAGATCATTCTTGAAAACTTAAAATTTCCATAGGGTATTAAAATAAAAATAAATTAATTAATTCAAAAGAAGAGAAAGAAGAAGAGGGAAAGTCATTGCACATGTCGATGAAAGTGTACATTTTAACTTCACTAAATTATCTATTCTCTATCCCTCAAAGTAGGGATGGGCATAATTTCCCGACCCGCCCCGACCCGAATCGGGTGTGATCGGGTAAGAGAGAAAAAATAACCGAAATCGGTTATAAATTTGGAGTATCAGATATTACCCGACCCGAGATCGGGTAATTATATAAACCCGATTGATACCCGACCTGAATATTTTTTATTGAAAACAATTTAATTTTCCATGTGGCATAAGTTAATTTGTTATATTTAAATTAAATATGATGCAAACAAGCAAAAAAATAAAGCGAAAAGCCTAAAACAAGCAACTTGCAAAAACGCTCAACAAAATTCGACAAAACTCGACACGCTCGATAAAGCTCGACACGACTTGACATTTACATGTCGAGTGTCAGATGATGCATTCGACACTCGATGTCTTCCAAAATAGACTGATATCGAGTGTCTGGTTGTGAATCCTACACTCGACATATAAATGTCGAGTATCGGATGATGCATCCGACACTCGATGTCTTCGAAAATAAACTGATATCGAGTGTCGGTTGTGAATCCGACACGACTCGACATGTAATTGATGCATCCGACACTCGATGTCTTCGAAAATAGATATCCGACACATCCGACACGACTCGACATGTAAGTGTCGAGTGTGGATGATGCATCCGACACTCGATGTCGTCCAAAATAGATTGATATCGAGTGTCGGTTGTGAATCTGACACGACTTGACATGTAAGTGTCGAGTGTGGATGATGCATCCGACACTCGATATCGTCCAAAATAGACTGATATCGAGTGTCGGTTGTGAATCCGACACGACTCGACATGTAAGTGTCAAGTGTCGGATGCATCATCGGGTACCCGATACATCCGACCCGACCCAACCTATCGGAACCCATCGGGTAGTTAAAAAAAAATATCCAAAATCGGTTCTAATTTATCAAACCCGATGAATATTCGGGTATGATCGGTTATCGCCAAACCCGACCCGACCCAACCCGAAATATGCCCACCCCTACCTCAAAGCAGAATACTCTTCACCAATCAGCACAGTGATTTATCAACCCAATCAGCACAATGATTTATCAACTAATTAGTTATTTTCAGATCTGAAGTTGCTGTAGCAATTGAACAAGCATCATTCAAATACTTATCCAATAAATACCCAAGATAAATTAAGCATGAGAATAAAAAAATAAGAAACTTCTCAAGATTACGGCAACGACATTGCAACTTGAAATAAAATGGGACTCACATGGAAGGCATCCTGCATTGACCAGCCACCACGTAATCTAGATATGTCTTTTGTGACTATATCCCTTCCAGCAGCAAACAATACTTCATTGAAAACAATTTTTGAATTGGTGCTCTCCGCTAGGGAAGAAATCTTCTTATAGTAAAGGAAATCAGAGATAAAGTAGAAGACAAAAGGCAACCCACAGTAGAATCAACAGGCTACAGACATAAAACTAGCAGAAACAGAAACATACACGTTCAGACTAATTAGACTGATGAATTGAAATTATCCATACATAAAGAAAGATACAGCCCCAAGAGTTTCCAGCCGCAAATGTTTCTCAGTTACATGAACTGCTGCCGAGAGCAAAGATTGCGTTGTCCTGGAGATGCAAACATAATCAGCCTTCTAAAACATTAAATTTATTTCTCTATCAGAATATTTACATTTCAAAACTGAAAGCTTGATCAGCTTTTTTTTCTTTAAAAAAAAAAAAAAAAAACCTAGAAACATCAGTTTCGCTTAGCTCATTTCCCCTCTTTGTAACAAACTCAATCACAGCCTGAATAGCCCCTTCAGCCGACTGCCTGATCCTATCACATATAGCTGCCGTACAACCATGCAGGGTGGCTACAAGCTTCAAGAAAGCATCACAAATAACATGAAGTTGCCACTATCTTATGTCAATTTGTTTCAGATATTTATCAAAATAAATTGTACCTCATTCCTCGACAATAGAATACAGATAGAGGAAACAATTCTGTTATAAACCTCTGATGGATCAATAGAAGCATCCTGAATATATCAAAGGAGTAACACCAAAGATACAATTTATTATCACATTTACATTCCCATCACTACAGAAAAACCATAATAAGAAGACAAGAATCGTATTGAAACAAAGACAGTCAAAAAAACTTACACTTCTCAAGATAGCTATAACATCCTCAAGGGAAGACAAAGCGTTATAGGACAATTCTATCTCCACACCAGAATTTGAGCCAACAGGCCTTGGGAGTGAAAGAGAGATGCTGAACAGTTGATCAAGAATCTAACCAAATACAGAGTAAGGGAGAATTAATTTCTGAATTTGGACAGTCCATAAACTTCATATCTGAATAATTACAAGTATTTAACCACAATGAATCATTTAATAGACTACAAATAACAGATTCAAAGATTTTATACCTGTGCACAAATTTTTCTAACTTCAGAATTAGTGTCCGCACAACGAGGAAGATATATTATGACCCTTTCTCCCAAAAACAGAGCTTCACGACTTGGCAATACATATGCAGCTAAAAAAGTAAACAGAAAATAGTGTGCTTTAGTGAGGAAAAAGAAGGAATGCTTGGTAGAAACCATAGAAGAATTAGTTGTTTTAGGAAACCCAATTACATGGCAAGTTTGAAAGATTCCAGTGCCCAGTATGCTCAATTTGCTTGCTGTGTGGGCAACTCCCATGGCAGCCTAGCGCACAATAGCTGCTAACACAAAGTGTCCGAAACTTAAGAAGCAGCTCGTGCACTGCAAGACAACCCCTTCTTCTTTGATATTCCACAGGTGAAGAAACATATTGATCAATTTGCCTCAAGATATGCAATAGCTGGTCTGCTCTACTTCTTCCATCCTCTCCACTAAATTTTAAACATATTGCCAGTTAGAAGAGTGACCATGAAGTCTTATAGGGTAAATGAATATACCTATGCAAGAAACTACATATGATAAATGCATGCATCTTGAGATCATATAAACCTACAGGCACTTATATCAGTTCTATGCAGGAAAAAAAAAGGGATAAGTTATAGAACTAACTTCCCTTGAAAGATGAAATTGTAAGAGAGAAAAAGAATATGCTCTAAGCACATAACTTCAAACAAAGATGAACAATAATTATTGAAAATAGTCCATAAAGCAATTAGGAGATAGCATTGCAGCCTAGTATGCATAAAAGAAGTATGACGCATCTGTCATTGGTTTAAAATAAACTTCTAAAATTTGTCCTTGATTTAACAAAAACTTCTAAAATTCAGTAAACTAGAACAACATTATGATGGGTACCAAATCACTCTCTTTCAACAGATAATGTTCCATGAATAGATTAAAAACAACACTTCACAATATAACTAAAACCTGAATGGCAAAAAACGCTCCTTCCCTTGGAGTATATAACAGCCAAAAATTTGTTGGAACAGAAGACCATAATGGGCTTTTAATTGTGAGGAAAGTAATATGGCCAGTGTAGGATTTTGGCTAAAAATCAAAGACAGCAAGGGGAAAATATTACGGATGATAGCAAAGAAGAATTATGTCATTAGTTTCAGTTTTGTTACCCCTGGAACGTGAGATGGAACAGACTTTAACAGAGGTTAATAAATTTTAGGACTAGTGCATCAAACCATACATTTTTTTGTCTTTTTGAGAAACTGTTTAATTTTATTCTATCACAAAGAAAATATAATATTAGGATAGACCAGACTTCCACCGTCAGATCCACAAATTTTCAGTCAGACATTTTTCTATAATAAATATTTCTATATAAACCAGCTCTTAAAGTTCAAAACAGAATCCCAGTTCTCCAAAATCAAAAACAAGGAAAAATCCTTAAATTCTTTAGTAACTAACAACCATATGATGCTAAGAAATAATTATCCGAAAAAACAAATGAAAAAATCAAGATCTCCCTCGCTAAAGCATACTGAAATACCCATCTCTTTCTTTTCAATTACCCAAAAAAGGGCTATCATTATACATCTCCACAAAGAACTGCGCTATAATCAACAAAGCACAAAAAACCTCTACAAACATAGAACTAGGCCATGAAATGTTCAAGGGTTAATTTGCTAAATAGCCCGTTGAGCGGGCCTTTTTGACAAATTGCAAAAATACACTGATTTTGTCAAGTGTCGAGCAGCGCCAGATGGTGCTGTCAAGTTGTCCGGCGCTGCTCAACAGACTGTCGAGCAACTGCAGAAAGCAGACAAACAGGCTACCAAGAAACCGCTGGACATTGCTAGAAAAGCCTGTCTACCTGTCAAATTTAGCAGCGCATCTGAAGACTTATCTGAAAAAGCATATCCATTTCTTGCAATTGAACTTGACTAGGTGATAGGCCACCTATTAGGTTCACTTACGTTAGGCCAGCCAAGAGAGGGAATTAGTTGGGATGTGGGAAGAGGGAAATATGACAGTTAGGAAAAGTAAGAGAGAGAGTGGTAGTTTGTTAAAATTTTGTTACTTAGGAATTGGAACAAAGGCGAACCAGGGGGGAAGAGAAGGCAGAAATTAAGTTGTTTGTTTTATCTGCGAGAGAGCTATGCCTCTCGAATGCCTAGCAACTCTTTGTAAATTCAGTGCTTATCCTAGTTGAATGAAAATTTCCTTAAAAGCCCCCATAAAATCTATCAAAAGTGGTATCAGAGCGCTCACCTAGGTGTGGCTGGGAAGAATACCTCCAGATCCTGTTTGGATTCAATGGATAAGAGGGTGAAATTCATACATGGAAAATTAAAGAAAGAACTGGAATCTATGAAAAGCGATCTCCAGAACTTAACCACGGTTCTAGAGAAGTTGACTGTCTTAGACAAGATGGACCGATTGGTGCAGTAGTTAGAGGGGTCTTCTTTTGGTTCAAACACAGCCACACCCCAGGGCAACAAGGGAAAATCAGAAACAGATCGTTAGAATGGGAAGGGTAGCCACAACTGCTACAACACTGATTGGAGGGTTGATGGCCGGATGAGGCGTTTAGAGATGCCGATCGTTGATGGGGTTAACCCAGACGGGTGGATTTTTCGAGCTGAGCGATATTTCATGGTGAATCGCATGACCCAGGCTGAGAAGCTAGAGGCAGCAGTGGTTTGCTTGGAGGGTGACACTTTGGCGTGGTTTTAGTGGGAAGATAGACATCGCCTTATGCAGAATTGGAAGGAGTTAGGATTACCGATGGCAGTTCGAAATATTGGCAGCCCCACTTTATGATATACCAGAAAATATTCTTGAGGGAAACTTTATCAATGGATTGAAATCTGAGATTAGGGCTGAAGTGCGTATGTTACAACCCAATGGGTTGACCCGAATCATGGAACTGCCCCAACGGGTAGAAGACAGAAATTCTTTATTAAAACAGGCCAAAGGGGTTCCCAACTCTAATTTTGTTAAAAGCCCACCAAATATTACAAGCTCCAGGCAAAATCTCCTATGCCAATACTCACCAGAAACCTTGTGACAATGACAAAGCCGCCAAGTTAGAATCATAACACTCCTTTTAAAGGTAAGACTGATTCAGAGTTGCAAATGAAGAAAGAGAAGGGATCATGCTTCCGCTGTGATGAGAAATTTTCCCCTGATCACATATGTAAAAACAAAGAACTCCATGTACTAGTGGTCAGTGATGAAACAGAATTGTTGAGCCAAAAGGTGATCTCAAAAGCTGAAGTTACGCTTGAGAAATGAGGAATTGGGGAAATGGTAAGAGCTATCAATCAACTCAGTGGTGCATTGACATCACCAAATACTATGAAAATAACGGGTAGGTTGCTCAACAGGAGGTTTGTGGTGATGATTGACTGCGGAGCCACTCATAATTTCATATCATAAGCTTCGGTGAAAAAGTTAGGTATTCCAAGAGGGGGTACTAGGAGTTATGGGGTTTTGATAGGCACAAGGATATCGGTTAAAGGAGAAGGGATTTGCAGGGGAGTAGTTCGGTTTTTACAGAATGTGGAAATTGTAGTAGATTTTCTTCCTTTGGAGTTAGAAAGCTCAGATGTCATTCTTGGAAATGTTGTAGAGATAGGATGGTTCTCCGTGGATTAAACCCAGAATTCGAATGAAACAAGGCAGAAAAATGTAGTAACAGAGAAAAATAAGTAGAATTCCTTAGAAAATTTACTGCACAAAAAAAAAAAGAACTGGGATAGGTAGTAGACTGTTTGAGAGGTCTGCCAGCTCTCCCTAGAGATAGAATTCTCCCAAGATTTTCTTCCCCCTTCCCCTTTCTCTATTCTCTTTTTATTCTCTAGCTAACTCAGCACACGTCCCTAGGAATGATAACCAACTTACATTGACAAAAGCATAATAGAAAAAATAAAGATTAGCTAAGAAATATTCCCATTCAGACCCTCCTTTCTTATTCACACCCTCATTTCTTATTACTCAAGTGGCACCTAGCATAGGTGAATCTAATTGGAGGCCTATTATTACCCGCCGCCCAAGCATTCATCTTGTCCTCAAGGTGAAAATTGGGGAACTATTGCTTAACCAAATCAAATTGCTCCCAAGTGGCCCCAAAATCTGATAGATCCTTCCACTTAATCACCACTTCAATACCGACTCCAGAGCCAGTTGAATTGTTGCGTATGCTAAGAACATTTTGAGGTTCCACTACCAACTCCACAGTAGCCTTACGCTGGGTAGGAAGAAGAGATGAGACAGGAGCATTTCCCACCATTTTCTTTAATTGGGAGACATGAAAAACTAGTTGCACAGCTGATCCAGCTGGGAAATTTAGCTTGTAGGCTACCTGTCCGATTTTTTTCTTTATTGGGAAAGGTCCATAGAAGCTTGGACTCAGCTTCTCATTTCTTTTCTTCTAGTGATGTAGAATGGCTTATTTTATTGTCAGGGTTATTACAATCCTTTAGTCTTTATTTAATTAGGGTTTTATTTAATTTGAGAAATTATTAATTTAGGAATTTTGACTCAAAAAGGGATTTTGACTTATCCTAATTTGACTCAAATTCTAATATATCTTGATTCGTATATATATAGACTTTTATTATTATTTTGTTAGACATTATTCAGATATTGATATTTCATGTTGAAGAGATTATTTAGACAGATTGTTGAATTGTTTGTCATGTGAGTGTTAGTTGGAGGTTGTTTGTGTTTGTTCTTGATTTTGATTTATTCTTGTACAGGTTCTCGTCAATTTGATATCAGAGCTTAACATCATTTCACAAAATTCATCATAAACTCCATAAACCCCGAACACAATCACTGCTCATTACTGTTCATCACTGGAGTTACTGTTCATCACCGGACACCAAAGCATCACCCATCAATGAATACATCAAATCGTGATCGGGCCATCCCCATCATTTTCCCTTCATCAGCATCACCAAAATCCTATCGGAAACCCCTCAAGATGCCCAAAAACAAATTGTCATAGTCACTCGCCGCCAACTAGCGAGTGGTGTCTCACCTCCACCACCAAGTGATAGATCGGCCCCGCCCCGTCAACCTTCCCTTCTTAGCCGATCCCTAATTCTTGTCGGAAAGTCCCAAAAAAGTCAAAATTCAGTTTAAAAACCACCACACAACCACCGTGGCTTACGCCACCCATTGGAAAAGCTTCAGCCATTGCCGATCCAACGCCTGAAGGTTTGGCCGTCACCGTCCAATCGCCGAAAGCCGCCACCCGAGAGTGCTTTGAATGTTTGAGGTTAGAGACTTCTTTGTCACTTTTTAAAATTGATTGATATTTTCGATCAAGGTCTTTCAGGATATTTGTCATTGAATCAAGCCCAATATCCTGGAAATCCACCCACTTTGCATAATTACACCACTGTCCGAATTTTTAACTTTGCAGTTTACCCCTTTTACAGTTTAACCGCCGCATTCTCAATTTTTATATGTTAACCTATATAGTTTCATTATATTGCAGTTTAGCCCATACACATCCAGTTTTATAGTTAAGCCTATATACTCTTGCTTTTAATTACAACTTAGCCTTCATATTTCATTTTCTTTCAATTCAGCCCAAAAAAAATCATTGCATACTTACTTTTCATGCCTTTATTTGCATTGCAGCAGCATCATATTTACTTTTATTGCTCATAGAAAATTTGAGTCTAAATTTAGCATAACCACTGAAAAAAAGGGACAGACCTAAATCCCTCTCTCGAACAACATATCCAACAACCTGATTTAAATACCATAAACAATAGGTTGAATGGATTAGAGCTTAGGTTCGCTCGCATGGAACAAATTGTAGATCATATTAGAAAGCAAGTTAATCACAGAGATAATAATTTTAGATCATCTAATGAGTTTGATAAGAGTAAGGAAGTCATAAGATCTACATCTAAAAGTCACAATAAGCAAGAATATACCCATAATCCTTTGTTTGAAGATGATAGTGATGACAGAAGCAATCATAGAAGCAATAGAAGTCATTCTAGACATGAGTCATCTGACATTCCAAAAGGTGTCAAGCATAATGTCCTTGAGTTTGATGGTAAGTTAGAACTCACTGTTTTCCTAGATTGGATAGATGCTATAGAGGAGTATTTTGCTTGGCATAACATTGTAGACACCTATCGTGTTCGTTTTGCTCGACTTAAGTTAGTTAGTATTGCTAAGATCTATTGTTAGTTCATAGAACGTGGATTTAACCAACAACATCGTCGTCTTCCTATTTGGGAAGAATTGAAAATGGACCTTACACAAAAATATATTCCTCGGTCCTATAAAAACCAACTTAGGTAATCTAAGTTTGATAATCTTCACATTAGGTGTAACATTGAAGAATATAATAATGCCACTACATCTAGATTTATCAATGGACTTAGGTATGACATTCAGCGTATTGTTGAGTTAAGCAATCCTAATAGTTTAGAAGAAGCCTATAATAAAGCCTTGGATGCTGAATTCCATACTAAAGCTTATAATACTAGACAAACTTCTTCAGTGCATACCCCATCTCCTTAAATAAAGGCTTTCAATAGAAGTAACTTTAATCAACAGTCGTCCGCTACTAGAGCTTCTAACTCATCAACTCCTAATTACTCTACATCCAGTGCTTCAAATCCCAATGTCAATTCTCGTTTTAATTCGAATAGGGAAAGATCAATAAGTGCTTCAAACTCATTCGCTGGTAACTCCAACTATTCTCCAATTGTGTGCCACAATTGTTAGGGTAGAGGTCATGTTGCTGCCCGTTGTCCTAGTCGTACCATGACTACAGGTTATGATTCTAGTGAACCAACCCATGAGGATCCTGAAGGAGAGATCTTAGAACCATTAGAGGAAAATGATGATCTAAGATTAGAAGACATTCAGGAAGAGCAGTTTGACAAACAATTATCAATTATGCGTTGTATTTTCTCCACTCCAGTAGTTTCTGATTCTTGGAAGAGAACCAGTATTTTCCATACTTTAGTTCCTTGTCATCTAGCCAACAATTGTTGCCTATAAGGTCGTAGTTTGAGATAGACTAGATCTCCTTCTTGGAATGAACTTCTCGACAGTTGCCATCTGCTACTCTTTTCATTCTGTCTTAAGCTGTTTGTAAATTCTCCTTTAATTCATCTAGGATAGCATCTCTTTTCCTTAAAGAACTGTTCAACAGTTGAGATTGAAGTAGAGGACTGGCCATACCAAACCAATGGGGTAGGTTCTCTTCCATAGAGGATCTTGAAAGGAGAGGTCTTGGTTGAGGTACGGTAAGCGGTATTATACCAATATTCAGCCCAAGGAAGCCATTTGAGCCACTATTTTGGTTTACCAGCCACAAAGCACTGTAGGCATGTCTCTGGGCAGTGGTTAACCACTTCCGATTGACCATCAGTTTGTAGATAATAGGTTGTACTACGTTTAAGTTAAGCTCCTTGCATCTTAAATACTTCAATACAGAATAAGCTGAGGCAGTCACGATCTCTATCGGTGATGATGGAACGTGGAATTCAATGAAGCTTTATAATTTTTTTCGTAAAGAGGTTAGCCACTGTTTGAGCGTTGAAAGGGTGCTTTAAGGGCAAAAAAAGCCCATATTAGTTCAACCTATCCACCACAACTAGTATAGTATCATACCCTTCAGACTTTGGTAATCCTTCAACGAAGTCCATGGTGAGATCTTCCCAAACCTAATTGAGAATTGGTATCGGTTGGAGGAGACCAGCCAGTGAAAGTGCCAAATATTTATTTCGTTGGCAAACACTGCATGATTCAACATAAGCCTTGATTTCTTTCTTCATTCTCGACCAATAGAATTCCTTAGAGAGAAGTTAAGTTGTCTAAAGCAACCCCGAATATCCCCCCAGGGCAGTCGTGGAACTCTTTTGAGTAATTTAAGAATCATAGGAGACTTCTTACACAAAACAATCCTCCCCTTAAAAAGTAATCTCCCTGGAACCACTGCATAACCATCCCGGTTAGTGTTTCTAGCTAATACGGCATCTGCTTCTGTGTTTTCCAATCCAATTTATATTGCATGTCAAAGTCAAATCCCAATAATTTGGATAGCCATTTTTTATGCTCCACACTAACCAACGCTGCTTCAAGAGGTATTTCAAGCTTCTCTAGTCAATCCGGACTACAAATCTTCTCCTTATGAGGGATGGCCGCCACTTTTGGACTGCCAATACTATTGCGATCAATTCCGTCTCATAAACTGATCTTAGCCTTTGACTTTGAGGGAGCATGTGGCTGTAATAAGCTACTGGCTTGTTAACTTGCCTTTACACTACACCAATCCCTACCCCAAAAGCATCAATTTATATACAAAATGGTTGAGAGAAGTTTCATATGGCCAAAACAGGAACTATCGTCATAGCCTATTTAAGCTTGTTAAAAGCCTCATCAGCCCTTTCATTCCACTTAAAGCCATCTTTCCTCAATTGTTCCGTTAAAGGGGCAGCCAATGCTCCATACCTGGACACAAACATTCTCTAATATCCTCTCAACCCAGGGAAGCCCCTCAACTCTTTCAAGTTTTTAGGAACAGGCCACTGCACCATAACTTCAATTTTAGAACTATCAACAGCGACCCACCAGCGGAAATTACATGGCCCAGATATTCTAAGCTGGTTTGAGCAAACAAGCATTTCTTTTTTATGTTAGCAAACAGTTGGCAATCTGCAAGAGTTTTCAACACAGCTGTCAAATGCTGTCAATGATTCGTCATATTCCTACTGTACACTAAAATATCATCAAAGAAAACTAGAACAAATTTCCGTAAGAATTTGCTAAATATGTCATTCATCAAGGCTTGGAATGTTGAAGGAGCATTTGTGAAGTCAAAAGGCATTGCTAGAAATTCGTAGTGTCCATCATGTGTTCGGAAGGCTATGTTACAAACATCTTCAAACTTAACCTGTATTTGATGATAACCCGACTTGAGATCCAATTTAGAGAAGACACAAGCCCCATATAACTCATCTAGAAGCTCATCAATCATGGGAATTGGGTATTTGTCTAAGACAGTAGCTTGATTTAATGCCCTATAATCCACACAAAACCGCCAACTGTCATGTCATCTTTCTTCTTAGCAAACAACATCGGATTGGAAAAAGGACTACTGCTAGCTCTAATTATTCCTGCTGCCAACATCTCTTGAACCAATTTCTCAATCTCATCCTTTTGTATCTGCGAGTATCTATAAAGAAAGTATGTGCAAGACTTACTTGATGAGACGAGTATGTTAGGGTCTAAGCCAATAGAGACCCCTATGGATCCTAATGTAATATTGAATGGTGATAGCAGTCCAGATTTTGAAGATAAGAAAAGATATAGAAGTCTTGTGGGAAAATTGATTTATCTTACTGTCACTAGACCTAATAATATTATTTTTGCAGTAAGAGCAGTTAGTATATGCAAAATCCAAAGAAGATCCATTGGGAGGCGGTATGTAGAATTCTTCGATATCTAAAACAGTCCGTTGGTAAAGGAATTCTTGACAAGAAAGGTAAAGAGTTGGACATTGTTGGCTATTCTGATGCTGATTGGGCTAGATCCAAAACTGATAGAAAGTCCACAAGTGGATATTGTACTTTCTTAGGAAGCAATCTAGTGACTTGGAGAAGCAAGAAACAAAATGTAATTGCAAGATCCAGTGCAAAGACAGAGTATCGTGCTATGGCTCATACAACATGTGAGATTATGTGGGTCAAGAATTTTTTAACTGAGATTGGAATTGATTTCAAAAAGCCATCAAAAATGTTCTGTGATAATATGGCTGCAACATATATTGATAGCAATCTAGTTTTTTATGAAAGAACTAAACACATTGAAATAAATTGTCACTTTGTTCGTGAGGCTATAATGAGTGGAAAGATTATCACTCCTTATGTTAAGTCTGAAGACCAAATTGGAGATCTTTTTACCAAGGCAGTTCATAAAGGAGTTTTTCTTCATCTATGTTCCAAGTTGGACATCGAGAATATCTATACTCCAATTTGAGGGGGACTGTTAAATCTCTATATAGGAATTTAGGATTGTGTTTCTTTTAGATACATATTTGATTCTCTCTTTTCTATTTTATTTTTCCTTATTATACTATATAGATGTATACCTCTTTACAACGGAATACATACAAATTTTTCTCCTAAATTCGTTTCTCCCTCTCTCTCTCAACAGAGAAAATCTCTTCACACCGACAACAAAGACCTTTATCCCTTCTTGCCTACAATTCAGCATCCGTTAGTCGCTTGAATGAAGACCCCAAATTCTGAGCCAGCTGCTTAGTCATGGTCGAGCCTGTTGTTGGAGGGAAAGTGTTTTCAAACTTCATATTTGGACTCAAAATGGCGTATGTTCCTTTCCATGAATTATTACTCAATCCAAGCTTGGTTTGATGGAGTGTGAAGTTCCGATCCTCTACTTGATGGGCTACCTCCATTAATCGGGCCAACCCATTTGATTGCATCATTCTCAACCCGGCCCGTATTTCCGGCTTAAGCCCATTTATAAAGCCTCCTTCCATAATGTTTTCCAAGACCTCTTGCAGAGACGAAGCCAACGTCTCAAATTGACGCCGATACTCTCAAACTGTGCCAGTTTGCTTCAACGCCAAAAATTTCTCATAGTTCGTCCCTTCCTGCGAAGAACAAAACCAATCCAACAACATCATCTTCAATTGTCCCAAATTTCACATCAGCCGGAAACGGTCTTCCCATTGGAACCACGCTAAAGCCTCGCCCTCAAAGCATACCACTATTGCCTCTATTTTTTCCGTGATTCAGCGAGAAATATCTCTCCCTCTAAAAGCCCAGCCATCAAGATCCGTGCCATCAAACACCGGCATCTCCATTCAGCGCAACGTCGAAAATCATCTCTGTGACTTTCGCCGACGTCGAAGCTCCCAACCTCCAGAGGTGGAGCCAATGAGCCCTCACTGGAACTTCCTGAAGCAATCTTAGAGTTCTTGATGTTCGTTTCAGACTTTTTTTTTCTTCGAGACTCGACCGCCATCGCTTCCAACTTCCCCAACACCATCGCCAAATTTTGTTCAAGGTGTTGGACATTGGTCATCCCCTCCCTAATAATTCCCATGTCTTCCTGAAACTAAATCTTTCCTCTAGCACCTCTATTCTTGCCTCTCCTTTCTTAGCCATCTCAGGATCTCAGTGCTCTGATACCAAAATGGTAGAGATAGGGTGGTTCTTCGTGGATTGCACCCAAAATTTGAATGAAACAAGGCAGAAAAAATGTAGTAATAGAAGGAAATAAGTAGAATTCCTTAGAAAATTTACTACAAAAAAAAAAAAAAAAACCGGGATACGTAGCAGACTATTCGAGAAGTCTGTCAACTCTCCCTAGAGTCAGAATTCTTCTAAGATTTTCTTCCCCCCTTCCCCTCTCTCTCTATTCCCCTTTTATTCTTTAACTAACTCAACACACGTCCCTAGGGGTGATAACAAACTTACACTGCCAAAAGCATAACAGAAAAAATAAAAGACTAGCTAAGAACAATTCCCATTTACTCAACTAGCGCCTAGCATAAGTGAATCTAATTGGAGGCCTATCAAAATGCAATGGTTCGAAACTTTAGGAAGTATGCAGGTAAATTAGAAAACTCTCACTATGATGTTTAAGGTGGGAGGCATGGCTGTGACCTTGCAAGGAGATCCCAGTTTGTGTAAATCCTTGGTCTCCCTTAAAACACTAATTCAGGCCTCTAAGGAGCCATCGCAAGGAGTATTGTTGTGTTGGGATTAACAAATATGACGGTGGAGATTGAACATAATAAGGAGGATATTCCCAACCCAATTGATGAAGTTTTACAACAATATAGTAAGCTATTTCAATGGACAGGAAAACTACCAACCTACATAGAAAGGGACTATGCCATTACAATACAACCAAGAAATTCACCAGTGAATGTCCGTCCTTATAAGCACCCCCGTATCCAAAAAAAGGAAATTGAAAAATTAAAGAAATGTTAGCAGTAGGCATCATTCAACCTAGTTATAGTCCTTTTACTAGCCCTATTCTATTGGTTAAGAAAATAGGAGCTGGAGATTATGTGGACTGCAAAGCTCTTAACAAGGCAACAGTACCTGACAAGTTTCCCATCCCTACGATTAATGAATTGCTTGATGAGTTGCATGGAGCAAAGCTTTTTTCTAAGCTGGACTTGAAATCTAGCTATCACCAAATCCGAGTGCGAACTGAGGATGTCTGAAGACAGCATTCCATACTCACAAAGGCCATTATGAGTTTTCAGTCACGCCTTTCGGATTGACTAATGACCCTGCCACCTTTCAAGCCTTGATGAATGATATCTTCATGGAGTATTTGCGAAAATTCGTCTTAGTGTTTTTTGATGATGTCTTGGTTTACAGTCAGACCATGGAAGACCACATTGAACATTTAGGCAAAGTGTTGAGTGTTCTGGTAGCTAATGAATTGTTTGCTAATGAGAATAAGTGTTTGTTGGCCTACACAAATTGGATTATCTTGGCCATATTATTTCTAGTGATGGGGTGGCTGCTGATGAGACTAAAGTGGAAGCTATGCTCCAGTGGCCGAGTCCAAAATCACTCAAAGAATTAAGGGGAATTCTGGGGCTTACTGGCTATTATAGACGTTTCGTTCAAGGATATGGAACCATAGCAAGGCCACTGACAAATGGGTTAAAAAAAGATTCTTTTTCATGGGATGAAGAGGCAGAAACAGCATTTCGCAAACTAAAACAGGCTATGACCTCAATTCCAATCTTAGCCATACCTGATTTTTCACAACCTTTTGTGGTGGAGACGAATGCTTAAGGACATGGATTTGGGGGCTGTTTTGATGCAGCAACATCGCCCCATTGCTAATTATAGTCATGTATTACCTCAAAAAGCTCAATTAGTCTATTTTATGAAAGTGAGCTCATGGCTCTAGTGTTTGTGGTTAAACAATGGAGACATTATCTACTGGGCAAAATATTCATAGTTAGAACTGATCA
Source organism: Boswellia sacra (assembly GCA_013180625.2). Classification (NCBI taxonomy): domain Eukaryota; kingdom Viridiplantae; phylum Streptophyta; class Magnoliopsida; order Sapindales; family Burseraceae; genus Boswellia; species Boswellia sacra. The sequence continues at coordinate 188,121 of SNVD02007408.1, read as the reverse complement.
GAAGAGTTTTAAAGTTTTTGTTGGAACAACGGTTGGCAAATATGGAGCATCGAAAATGGCTTACCAAGGTTTTGATGGGGTATGATATTGAGATTGTTTATCACCCTGGCATTGAAAATGAGGATGTTGATGCTTTATCTCGGAGGGTATTATCTATCTCTCTAATGGCCCTGACTGCTTCCCAAGTGATTGAATTGCAAGATATTAAAAATCAAGTGACTTTGGACCCTAAATTGAAGCAGATTGCGGCTGCCTTACAACCGAATTCTAATTCTAAGCCTGGTTTAAAAATCGATTAGTGCTACCTAAGGGTTCCTCTCTCATTCCTTTGGTGTTGCATGAGTTTCATGACAGCTATATAGAAGGCCATTCTAGTTTCTTGAAGACTTACAAGCGAATCACATCTAATTTGTATTGGAACGGCATGAAGAGAGATATCCAAATATACGCAATTAATTGTTGAAAATGCCAGTAGAATAAATACTTGGCATTGTCTCCTGCTGGCTTGTTGCAGCGCCTTCCAATTTCAGAACAGGTTTGGGATGATTTAACCATAGATTTCGTGGAACGTTTACCTAAGTATGAAGGAGTGGATACTATCTTGGTAGTTGTGGACCGACTTAAGTAAATATGGACGCTTCATTGGCTTAAAGCATCCATTCACTGCCCAATCCGTGGCTGTGGTGTTCTTTTGCGAAGTAGTGAGCCTCCATGGCATTCCCAAATCCCTTGTTTCGGATCGGGACAAGATTTTCTTAAGCGCGTTTTGGGAAGAATTGTTCAAATTACAAGGAACAAAGCTCGAGAGGAGTACAGCTTATCACCCCCAAACGGATGGCCAATCCAAGGTGGTCAATCGTTGTGTAGAAACTTATTTGCGTTGCTTTGCCAATACAAAGCCAAAAAAAGGGGCTCGCTCAGTATCTCAATTTGCATCCTTATAGATGGACATCCTTGGTATCCCACCACAATGCCAAACTTGCTCCTTGTTTTTATGGACCTTATGAGGTGTTAGCTAAAGTGGGCAAGGTGGCATATAAGTTAAAACTTTCCTGAGACAGCTTCCATTCATCCCGTGTTTCATGTCTCCGAACTTCACCAAGCTCTTGGAAATTCACAGGTGTCAACACAACTTCCTCCACAATTGACTTCAGAGTTGGAGTTATTGTTGGAAACGGAAGCTGTTTTGGGAGTAAGGCCTGGGAAACAAAATGATTCTCATGCCTTGGAAATTTTGATCTGTTGGAAGGACTTTCTTGATTTTGAAGCTAGTTGGGAACCTTATGAGCTGATTAAGAATCAATTTCCAGATTTTCACCTTGAGGACAAGGTAAATTTTGGGGTAGGGGGAATTGATAGGCCACCTATTTAGGTTCACTCATGTCAGGTCGGCCAAAAGAGGGAATTAGTTGTGATGTGGAAGGGGGGAAATATGACAATTAGGAAAAGTAAGAGAGAGTGTGAGTTTGTTAAAATTATCTTACTTAGTAATTGGAATAAAAGGGAACCAGGGAGAGACAGAAGGCAGAAATTAAGTTGTTTGTTTTCTCTGGGAGAGAGCTAGGCCTCTCAAGTGCCTAGCAACTCCTTTTAAATTCAGTGCTTATACTATTTGAATGAAAATTTCTTTATACCCAGTCTTGCTAGTAAAACGGTAGCGGGGGAGCCCTTTCTCAGCAGGTGACAGTACCAAGTAAATTTGTCTCTAATTTTGGGATATTTCAAATGCTCTTTTTACTCCTTTAATCCGTAACGTAACCAACTAGGCAGAGCAAGAGAACTTCTCAGCTTTAGCCCGGCGGCTATATCAATGCCTTTCTCACGTTCTGCTAACTGATCAAAGGACCTCATTCTATTCTCTTTATTCATATACTTGAAAAGCATATAACGGCAAGTGATCTTTAGACTCTTCATTTCAAGATGTTGAATGCCAGGAGCCGTGAACTCTATTCATAATTACGTATCTAAAGGAATTAGCTCCACCGGAACCATTAGCAGCATTTCCAGCCTTTGACATCTGAGATTCCATAACGGGCAGATACTTCCACAGAAGCATAATCGATTTTTTGGTTAAATACATTACGAGATGTTTTTCCATACTTTCCACATTCAGTTCTAGTTATTTCTGCTGACAGAACGTTCTGCTACTAACACTTGAAAAGGCTGCTTTCAAGGTTTCGAAGCTTCGGTGAATCACTCGAGTCTTGATACATTTTCGATGCCATGGATCTAGACCAATGAGCTATTACGCTTTCTTCAAAGGATGGCTGCTTCCAAGCCCACCTCCTAGTTATAGGTTCTATCACTAGGCTATTAAAACGATTAGGATTTTGCTAAAATTCAAAAAAAGAAAAAAGAGATACCCTCCTCAAGTCGATTATTTTCTTGTATTCCTAAATGATCAAAAACATTCATGCTTCCTTCAAAGTTTGTGCCATAGCTTCAAGGCTATAAGGCAGAAAGTCTATTTGGTGTTCAAGAACCGTTTCGAGTATCGTGGCTCTAATATCAATAGATGTTGGACAAGGAGAGCGAAAATGAAGAGAGGAAGAGAAATAAGGGGAAATAGAAACAACAAGAATTAGAGGGAAAAAGGAAGAAAAGCTCAAACCACCCAAAAAAAAAAGTAACGGGGTGAGAATTGATGGAAGAAATCCTTTTCACTATTCAATGATCATCAATCTCAACGCAAAAGCAAAAGAAATATCATCATTTATACTAGCCAAAACCCTAAAAGTTAAAATAGAACAATAAAGAACTCAAATCCAACTCAAGCAAGAAATTAAAATCCCAAAAAGCCTAAAAAATTATTAGCCAAATAATTAAAATCCATAAAATACTGTTCTCTAAACAATCAAATCTCATATTATTATTTTTTATACTTAATGATCCCGTATTTAGTAAGTTCTCCCCTAAAATTAACCATGCAGCATCTTTTATTGGTCTGCAAAGAGTAGAAACTCCCTTGTTCAACCTGAACCTTAGAACCCATTCATACAGTGAATTAGAATTACCATGCATCAGATATCATCTCATAGTTTTCTATTTATTTATTTTTCCATGAGGGCATAAGAAACTACAGAATTTGTATTACATTGAAAATTAAACAGCTCGTCCCTCTGGAAGCAAATACAGCTTACTCAAACTTTACGCAACAAAAAAGTCAAAGAAGCATGGTTTCACAATACCTTGTTAGAAGAATTGCGCATAAAAGCGTGATAAGGTTCTCTATGAGCGGATTGACAACACCTATGGGGTCATGTGGTAAAGCAAAGAAACCTAAGGTGGCCTGTCAAAGTTTTCAGAGCACATCCATGAGATTAAGAAATATGTGATTATCAGATATATTGTTAGTAGACATATAAAATAACATGTTGTGCATGATCACAATAAATACTAAAAAATGTACCTTCAAAACAAGATTTCTAGTTTCAATTGTCAGCTTTGGCTCCACAGATACCAAGGTAGTACAAGCACTTAGAGCAAGGGACTGAAGTAACCAAGATAATGGAAGAATCAAATAAACAAATAAAGAAAAGAAAAAATGGTTTGGACCAGAAAATTGATGCTTCAATACAAGACAATTGTAATGCAGTTAACACCTGAGTACGTAGAAGTTCAAGACTCGAATCAGCAAAATCATCACTTTCATCTCGGCCCATCAAAGTTAAAATGTAATCGAGCAACTGGTCCCGCTTTTTCAGGGGAAATGACGTACCATTTTCCGCAGCATTAATGACAGCACGACCTGCATTAACACCTTGGTTAACTATATCATTTAATAAAAAAAAAAATCACCTTACCAGGATTTAGTACCATAACAGAATATTACAGAATTCTCAGCCAATTATGACATTTTTTGTGCTCACAAAGTTAGAGATGTTGTGACAACGGGTGAGTGAATGGACTAACTTTTGCAAATTCCAACCCCCAAATAAAACACCCTTAACCTAAGGAAGAATAACCAATTAAAAAAAATGTCCCAATCACAATTTTTGTAAAAATTCTACATTTAATGATCTGATTTTTAGGAATCAGTGTTCTGATTTTTAGGAATCAATGTTCTGATTTTTAGGAATTAATGTTCTGATTTTTAGGAATTAATTTTCTGATTTTCAGGAATTAATTAGCTGAAATAAACAGATTTAGTCCTTGACTAAATCTGGTTGATTAGCTGTCTTTATTATATATCCCTTAATCAAAGGGATTACTATTTTCTTTCCTTATTTATGGGAGATTTTCTCCTATAAATTTCCTTGTTCCTTGTACTGGAAATTCATTCAGAAATAAAGTTAATACATTTTCTTTTCCCTAATTATCTTTATGGTATCAGAGCGGGAAATCTGATTTCTTCTCCCAAAAATGGTGAAATATGGGGCTGCCATGACAGGAGATAATCCTGAATCTCCAACTTCCGGCCAGTCCCATGAGACACCTCACTCTTTCTCCACCACTCTTTCCGGTGGTGATCTTTCTTCTCTTCATATCACAGCCCACAAGTTGGATGGAAAAAACTATCTACAGTGGGCACAATCTGTCAAAATTGTTATCTGCGGTCGGGGCAAACTTGGTTACATCTACAATACTTGGATGGCTGAAAATTCTATTGTTCTCGCATGGCTTATCAACTCCATGGAGCCCAAGATTAGTCGTCGCTATTTGTTCTTTAAAACGGCTAAAGAAGTCTGGGATGCAGCCCGCAGAATGTATTCAGATCTTGGCAATGCTTCCCAAATATTTGAACTCCGGTTAAAGCTAAAAGCTTTAAAGCAAGGTACAAGTTCAGTTACTCAGTACTTTTCTGATCTCCAAGATTTATGGCAAGAACTTGACCTATTCAATAATGATGACTCATGTTGTGCTGAGTGTATTGTTAAACAACGGCGCAAGCTTGAAAATGAACGGGTGTTTGATTTTCTGGCCGGGCTAAATCGGAATCTTGATGAAGTTCGTGGTCGTGTGGTAGCTCGAGATCCTTTTCCTTCAACAGAGGAGGCATTTGCTGAAGTACGACGTGAAGAGGGACGTCGTAAGGTGATGTTATCTGATGATCCTTCTCCTCTCACCTCTAACTCAGAAGGATCTGCCTTGGTGTCCAAGAATTTTACTTCGAATGGAAGATCCAATCATGATCCACGCATGAACAAGCGAGGTGAACGACCTTGGTGTGATCACTGCAATCGACCTGGTCATACCCGTGAGAAGTGTTGGAAACTCCATGGCAAACCTCCAGATTGGAAGCCAAAGGGAGCAGCAGAAAGTCGTGGTTTTACCTCAGCCGGAGAAACGCCACAACCGACACCTGAGACAAATCTATTTAGCAAAGAACAGTTAGAACTGCTTAAAAAAATGTTCAGTTCCTCTTCAATAGCACCACAGTCCTCTCAACATGATCTTATTGCAAGCACAAGTTTGGTGGCGCAAAGAGGTAATCCTGTAGTAGCTTTTAAATCACATATGGAAACCTCAACTTCTTGGATAATAGACTCTGGTGCGTCGGATCACATGACTGGTAATGCTTCACTTTTTCATACATACAAACCCTATTCAGGAGACTTTATGGTGAGAATAGCTGATGGGTCTCTATCCAAGGTGGAAGGAATGGGTTCAGTGGTCATTTCCAATAATCTGACCCTAAAATCTGTCTTGTTGGTTCCCAAATTATCTTGCAGCCTATTATCTATTAGTAAACTTACAAGGGATATGAACTGTGTTACTAAATTTTTCTCTACTCATTGTGAATTTCAGGACTTGGAATCGGGGAGGACGATTGGCAATGCTAAGGAGTGTGGTGGACTCTATCTTCTCAAGACTCATAGTAATCCTGATGAACAAACTCTATCTGCTAGTAGTGTGTCATTTCCTGGTTTGTCCAATAACGAAAATGCTATTATGTTGTGGCATTATAGATTAGGACATCCTAATTTTATTTATCTGAAAAAGTTGTTTCCCAGTTTATTCAATGATAAAACCATCAAACACTTTCAATGTGAGGCATGTCAAATTTCAAAACATGTGAAAAACAATTATCCAATCCAAGGTTATAAAACATCTCATCCTTTTTCAATCATTCATAGTGATATTTGGGGACCTTCTCGGGTTAATAACGTTTCTGGATTTAAGTGGTTTATCTCTTTCATTGATGATCATACAAGAGTGACATGGGTGTATTTAATGAGACAAAAATCAGATGCAGGTATTATCTTGAAAAATTTCTTTAGTATGGTCCAAAATCAGTTTCAAGCTAAAATCAATATCCTTAGGACTGACAATGCCACAGATTATTTCAATTCAATCCTGAAAGATTACTTTTCAACCCACGGAATAATCCACCAGAGTTCTTGCGTGAATACACCCCAACAAAATGGGGTTGCAGAACGAAAGAACAGACACCTCTTGGAGGTGGCCCGATCCATTATGTACACCATGAATGTCCCAAGTTATTTTTGGGGGGAGGCCGTCCTCACAGCTACATATCTCATCAATAGAATGCCATCTAGAGTTATTCGTTTTCAAACACCATGGCAAACACTTTACCAATCCTATCCTCAGCTTCGAATATTCTCCTTCCTTCCACTAAAAATATTCGGGTGCACTGCTTTTGTCCATAACCACCAACCTAACCCTAGCAAACTTGATCCTAGAGCCATAAAATGTTTGTTTCTAGGATATTCCTCCACTCAAAAAGGGTATAAATGTTACTCTCCTGTTACCAAGAAAACCTATATCACTATGGATGTAACTTTCTTTGAGAATCAACCCTATTATCATAAAACCCACATTCAGGGGGAGAACTCAAACACAAATGAATGTGGTTTTTGGCTGCCTAATGTCACAATACCCGAGCCTGCCTTTACTCCTGCCACTAATGTTCCAACGGTTAATCCGAGCCTACAAAATGAGTTGGAAACTGAGACATCCTACGGACCATATAGACCTTCATCTGAGCCTACCCTGCCTATTCTCACACCAGAAAATTTAGAAATGTTTCCCAATACACTCACTCCAGAAATCCACAATACTACCAACAAAGAGTTACGTGTTTATTCAAGGAGGGAAAAGGTCCTAGAAGAGGAGTCCCCAACATTTTCTGAGCAAACTCAAGAGTCCAATCCGACTAATCCAAGTTCAGAACTTCCAGGTAACACAACTCATAACTTTCACACTGATAATGACTTAGGCATCCCTATTGCATTAAGGAAAGGAGTAAGATCCTGCACTCAACATCCTATACATCGGTTTGTTTCATATAAGGGATTGTCCTCTCAATATCGTGCCTTTGTTACTAATATGTCTACTGTTGAAATACCTAGAAATGTTCAAGAAGCTCTAGGTAAGCTTGAGTGGAGGGCAGCTATTGAAGAAGAGATTAGAGCCCTTACGAAGAATGGCACATGGGAACTCTCTGAATTACCACAAGAAAAACGACCAGTGGGATGTAAATGGGTCTTCAACGTCAAATACAAACCAGATGGAAGTATAGATCGGTATAAAGCCAGATTGGTAGCAAAAGGATTTACTCAAACTTACGGTATTGACTACCAAGAAACCTTCTCCCCGGTTGCTAAGTTAAATACCGTTCGTGTTCTACTCTCACTAGCTGCTAATCTTGACTGGCCACTGCATCAAATGGATGTCAAGAATGCATTTTTAAATGGAGACCTAGAGGAAGAAGTATATATGGAGATTCCACCTGGATTTGAGACCAAGAACAACGTCCACAAAGTGTGCAAACTTAAAAAATCACTTTATGGACTTAAACAATCACCAAGGGCTTGGTTTGACAGATTCACAAGAGCAGTCAAGCAACATGGGTCCATACAGGCGCAAGCCGATCATACCATGTTTGTCAAACACTCGACAAATGGGAGGATTTCTATTCTTATTGTGTATGTGGATGATATAATTATCACCGGAGATTTTCATGAAGAAATTGAGAATCTAAAGAAGGGACTCGCTAAAGAATTTGAAATTAAAGGCCTAGGATATCTCAAATATTTTCTAGGAATGGAGGTCGCTAGATCAAAAGCAGGGATTGTTGTTTCTCAACGAAAGTATGTCTTGGACCTACTCAAGGAGACAGGTATGTTAGGGTGTAAGCCAGCTGACACGCCTATGGAACCTGGTTACAAAGCATGCTTAGAAGAAGAGAGTCCACCCATTGACAAAGGAGGGTACCAACGCCTAGTGGGGAAACTCATTTACCTCTCCCATACTAGACCTGACATTGGGTTCGCCGTTAGCTTTGTAAGTCAGTTTATGAATGATCCGAAAGAAGTTCACCAAGAGGCAGTAAATAGAATTCTTAGGTATCTCAAAATGTCACCGGGAAAAGGGTTGTTTTTTAAGAAAAATACCACCAAAGAGATTGAGGTTTTCACTGATGCTGATTGGGCTGGAAGCATAATTGATAGAAGATCTACAACTGGCTATTGTACCTACGTTTGGGGAAATTTAGTCACATGGAGGAGTAAAAAACAGACAGTGGTAGCAAGAAGTAGTGCTGAAGCAGAATTTCGAGCCTTAGCACAAGGAATCTGCGAAGGAATGTGGCTGAAGAGAATACTTGAAGAATTGAGAGTTACAAACACTTCAATGAAGGTATTTTGTGATAACATGGCTGCAATAAGTATTGCTAAAAATCCAGTCCATCACGACAGAACTAAGCACGTGGAGCTGGATCGGCATTTTATCAAGGAGAAGATTGAGGGTGGCATACTTAGTCTCAGCCATACTCCAACCAATCTTCAAATAGCTGATGTTCTTACAAAAGGCCTTCCAAGAATTAAATTCGAACTACTGATATCCAAGCTGGGAATGATTGACATTTACTCCCCAGCTTGAGGGGGAGTGTAAAAATTCTACATTTAATGATCTGATTTTTAGGAATCAGTGTTCTGATTTTTAGGAATCAATGTTCTGATTTTTAGGAATTAATGTTCTGATTTTTAGGAATTAATTTTCTGATTTTCAGGAATTAATTAGCTGAAATAAACAGATTTAGTCCTTGACTAAATCTGGTTGATTAGCTGTCTTTATTATATATCCCTTAATCAAAGGGATTATTATTTTCTTTCCTTATTTATGGGAGATTTTCTCCTATAAATTTCCTTGTTCCTTGTACTGGAAATTCATTCAGAAATAAAGTTAATACATTTTCTTTTCCCTAATTATCTTTAATTTTCAATAAACACAACAAAGCAAATGCATTTGCTTGCTTTCCGCACAGAATCTGTGTAGAGGTCTAGAGGTTTTCCCTCCACTTCTTCTACATGCGTAAATTCTCCACAAAGTTCTCCAAATCCTATGCCAGAACTTCAATTTCCACCACATCAGATAATTACACATAGCAAATAATTACACACACATTCTCCAATTCCTGGCCAGAAGGCCCAGAACTTTAAATTCCATCACAGCAGATATACATTTTCCCTTCACTGCTTTTAAATACATAAATTGTCTTCAAAGTTCTCCAAACGCTATGCCAGAATATCAAATGCCACCACAGCAGATAATCGCACATACAGCTCAAAAGTTTGAAGGCACTATAACAAATATCTAAAGAAAATATTGACAGACCAATTAATTTCCAGACCTCTAATTTATAATTACAGATACTGTACTCATACAACTACATATCTACTCGTAATTTTTCCAATCAAGTTGTTGTCATTAATCAGCTGTTTGCTTTCTAGGTCATGCAATGGTTAAAATTTAAAACCAACCACACATAGCAAAGACCTGCACTTCTAGTCTTCTCTTGATCTAAAGCAAGGAAGAAAATTAACACCGCAGTTCATGCATTATGATATTCGCTTAGAGGACAAAGAAACTTGGATGGGAGATGATGCAGAAATTGTTGTACAATCATAAACTGATCAACCAACAAGAATAATGCAAATAACTATGAATTTAAATTGGGTTAATCTGACACTTGAAATGCAGATGTTAAATGCATTTCAGAAAGCTTTCTGCAGCTCTAGCAATATCCTTGTATACAGCCTGTTATACATGCATCTAGCAGAAAACCTTCATAGCCCAAGTCTCCTGCACCCCTTTATAATTATGTGCACTTAATCTGTCATTACAGTCATTCCATCAGCATTAACTCTATACAAACTATTCACCCAAGAATGCCCGGCAAAAAAACAAAAGTATAAGGAAAGAAATGAAATAAAATTCCATGCCAGACAGAAACCAATATGAAACCCTCAAAGCTCATCAACTATAAGTGACCTTCCATGATAACTTCTCCATTATGTCATGCTTTGTAAAATGGAGGTCCACAAGTGCAAATATGAGAATTCAAGCAAAATGATAGCACCAATGTGAAAAACAAAAATATATGAAAATTCCTATAAAACCACAATAATGAGGATAAAAACAGTAATTGCTCAAAACAAACCTAGTAAATCAATAGCAGTGATAACAGCCTGCTTTGCTGTAGGGTGGCGTACATGAAGAAGCCGTGAAAGCATATTTGTCCCCTGTAAGCAAGAGAGATATATGACATACTTATCTATCGAATTAAAAGGCCACACAACTAGTAACACCACGGAAACAAAGTAAATGCACATTATACCATAAAAATCAGAAAAGCATCCACTTAAGAACTGTCTGAGGCGTGAGGGCAATTCAGTTTGCTGAAATAACCTCTTAACCTATTCTATCTCATCACATTTTTTTAGGTTGTAAAATTACCTTGAGAAAGACCACAATCAATTAGATATCAAGTGAGCTTCTAAAGCAGCTCCTTAAACAATCATCTTAGTGACAGTCAATACTTGGGACAAGAATCTTGTAAGTGTCCCGAATTGAAATGTGTGTGAGTATATATATTAACTGAAAATTTACTTGATTATGCACCGATTAAAATTAAATTCTAATCTGGCACTATTATTTCAAGTTTCGTTAATTGTGATTGCTTTGTAAAGTCCCAGGTATCCCCCAAAGTAAGCTTTAATCAACTTAGTTTCACTCAGATGCTTCCCATAGTTCAATCATGAGATAGTTACGAGAGAGCACTGCTCAACATTATAGTGTATAATTATTGAATAATAACATTTGATAACAAGGTCTGTTTCTCATATCATAACTCAAGCAAAGATAATGGAACCCGCTTTTTACATGGCGGTGACTGTCAATGTCTCACGTTTGTCAATTTCGAAAAAAGCTGCTTACATATATATAAAGGGATATTTTGACATAATGTTTTGACACAATTTTCTAGCTCTTGATCTCACCAAATCTAATGGTTGAGATTGAAAATCAAAATATTGAATTTAATGCTCCCAACTCATCAATTATCTCAATCATTGGATTTTGTAGATCAATGATTAGAAATTTGGGTCTAATTTTGCGTCAAAAAAAATTACGAAAAAATATCCCTTTCCATTGCTCCAGTAGTAGCCAGAAAATACATAAGCAAGGACATAATTTTAAAGAAACCATACCAAAAAAGCTTGAGCTACATAAATAGAAAAGCTACATAACCATAATCAACTCCAAAATCTAACAAGGGACTCCTGAACACCCTATTGCATGTGAGGTCACATGGATTCAAGGAAGAGGACAAAAAGAAATGCACATAAATTTGTAAAGAACAGGCCTAGCTATAATGTTAGAGAAACCAACCCAAAAGCTTAAGCCCAATAGGTACTAGAGTCCAAGAGGTACATATAGCATAGTTGGCCCCAAACCAAACTAATGAGGGACTCCTCAGCATATAACACTGAGAGAATATTGTTGAACAGCCATAAAATTTAATGAAAATGTGACATACAACAAGTGCATCAATTCTGGCTTCAATAACTGTTGACGGAGCATATCTTGCAGCATATCCATACATTAAAGCCAAAGCAGCATGTATATCATCAGATTCTTCTGCTCTAAAACTATCAGAGAATAAAGATAGTAACCTGCAATGGATGAAGATTCAAATCATTCAGATTGATAATTATAAGACATATCAGATTCTCTGTGGTAAACATACAATGATGTTGCATGATTAAGTTGGGGGATGGGGGGGATATGGGGGAATATTTAAAGAAACAACTGCTTCAAGAATCTGTTTGTGCACTGCAACAAAGGTAACATGCAATAAAAAAATTAAAATGCTTATCTACGATTCATATTCCACCCATGATATTAGCATGAAAGTTGGGTCGAACTATTATAATCTACCAACCACAATTTCAAGTGCATATACAATCTGTGTTAACAACTTTTATCCCAGTCGTTATTAGAACATAAATTCTTTGTTATATAACATTTCAGTAATCTTAAAATGTTACATTATTAAAGAGAACTGTTCTATCAAATATGACAGACAAGTAATATAATATAAACATCAGGTATGACCTTAAAAATATTGAATATCATGGTTCTGCTTGAAATGAAAGATAGAACATCAATAGAGATTGAGATCTATCTGATAGAACATTTTTAAAACATTTCAGCATGTGCTGAAGTTTATGATGTCTGCATCGGTTGCATGTGCTGGGATCTGATAAATGTGTACATTCTCATAATAGTATGGGTAACAGACCTCTGAAAAATAGTTTGCCCAATGTTATCCAGAATGCCTTTTAGCTTTTCCAATACAGTATCCAAGTGTGATGCTGCAACCTGGAAGCAATCAAAGAACAAAATGTAGAGAAGCACAAAAAGAAAACAGAAAGTGCATTTACAGAAATAACTCTTAGATACCAGTCCCATGGCTTTTGCCAAACCAAGCCTGTTAGTTGGAATGGCAATATTGGCTTGTTTATACATCCAATCAATCTTATCACGAACATAAGCCCTGTCATCAACTTTCTGAAGAAGCACACCGAGGCACCTAAAGTACAAAAGGTGAAATGACAATAATAAATAAGCCTTCAAAAATCTAGATTTTACAGCAATCACAAAAGCATGCAAAGTATTGCGAGCCTGAAGAGTGCAACCACAGAAACCTTTCCATGCAGTATTTTAACTATTTACAAAATGTCCTGCACAACATGGTAAAGGTAATACTGCCAAATATGTCAATCAAAAAACCAACACATACAAATATCAATTCTGTAGAACTGAAAAAATTATTCTATAGTTGTGATTTTTGATGATTCAAGAAAGTAGGTCTATCCATAACTTATTTATATAAATGGAGTTGCAAAATTCATGCAGAAAGGGCAGAAAAGTCCTAAGATCTTTCTAAATATTTTCCTCAAAATTTCTATTTCTATAAGTTAAAAAAACAAAAATGGATCCTACCATCAAGGTTTGTCCGATTTGTCCCAAGAAGCATCCAAGAAGAACCAGATGCATCTAATCCAAAAATTTTATTTTAAAATTTTGGATTCCTTCAAAATATATACTTTGATCGTATCAGGATATATTCAGATCTAACAGAATCCATACAGATGCAGCTCCCTCTTGTGCATCCCTTTGGGCCTCAGTTTCTAAAGTCAATGTCTTCTTCACAGCCTATACTATGCATTTTTGGTTCTTTTTTTATCGTGTATACTTTTGCTGTCATCCTTAGGGGTGAGCTGAACTTTTGTGGATACCTAATCTCTTTTTATTCTCTCCTTTTTACATAAACTTCAGTTTCATATTAAAAATAAACAATAAAAAGACAGATACAGCTCCCTGGTAGTTTTTTTTTCTTTTATAATGCACAATAAAATTTTAATCAAAATAACTTAAAACTACAAACAAAAGAGGAGTGAACCGGAAGTCTACTGAATAGAAGACAAAAAATTCAATAAACCAACTACTTCAACACAAGCACACAGCTGCTCAATCCTTTAAATAAAGAAGGAAATCCTTTCAAATTGCCTTGCAATTAAACCCCTTGATGAAGCAAGAGTATGAACTTATCCCATTGCATCTCCCAGGCTTCCTCTAAAGCATCATCAAATATTCTTTTATTTCTCTCCAACCATAAAACCCAAACCACAGCCAGAATACAACATTTTCAAAGAACAACAACTCTCTCTCTCTTCTGCCAAACACATGATGGCTTTCATTGAACAAAGAAATAAAACTCTTTGCAATGACCTAGGCAATTTTAGCCTCTCCAAAAAATTTGTACCACAGCTTTAAAGCCACTAGACAACGAAAGGAGCAAATGGTGCAAACTTTCAGCATTCCCTTTTGCATGATACACACCAGTTCAAAGAAAGATAAATGCCAAGCCATTTGGACCAGTATTCAAGCCACTTCCACTTCAGCTTTTGAGTATTGTAGAAATATAAGATCTATAGAAGGATTGAATCTTAAAGTTGATGTCATTATTTAAACCAGAAATAAAATGCATAGAATGATCTTTCAATACTAAAAAATAGAGATATGAAAATAAAAAATAAAAATTTAGGGGGATTTATTGTTTGCAACATTAGTGAGAGATTGAATAGAGAATTTCTCCCTTGTACACAAAACGCAATAGAGAATTTCTTCCTTGCACCCAAACATTTTAAGTGCTGCTTCCAACATTACTTTTTATTAATCCAAGAAAGGAAGTTCAGAAAAACTATTACCGGTGAAGAAGTGCTGCATGTCCATCCTCAGGCATATAAAGTACATATTGTTCAGTGAAGGCATTTCCAAGAGAAATCAGCAAAGCTGTGTCTTGCATCACATCTAAAGATTCCGCAAGAAACTGGCACCAAATATCAAAGAGACATCAGTAATACCGCCTCCCCTTCCAATTACCAAAAAAAATGTAATGAACAGAATCAAAGCAGTTTAAAGAGCATACGTTTTCCACTAGATAAAAAAAAAAAAAAAAAACAGAATCTAATGTATGATTTATAAGTTAAACATTCTTACATCAATAATCATGTCATCCCAAGTCTCCAGGTAAGAAGGATCCACCTTTAGGTCTTCTGTGTCACTAACATATGCCTTCATTTTTGGAATCTAGAGCTTACCAAGGAGGACAACCAATTAAATTCTGTAGCATAAACATTTTTTTCACAAGTAATTCAACAACAAGAGCTCAGGTAGAGATACATGGCTTAATGGACAGTGTCATACACTGAAAAGTTTTCATAAAAGGCAGCCTAATTGTCATAAAATTCTAGCTTATGACAATGTAGAAAGTAAATGAGCAATGCTAACCGAAATAAAAACAATAATAATAATACAAAATAAAATAGAACAGATAACTAAGCAAATTACTAGAGCTTAAATACCATTGTTGGACCTTTACATATAGGCTTAAACTTTTGGCTCAAACGGTAATTTCACATAGTATGGACGGGAAGTTCACCAAATGTTCATGTTCAAAAGAAATCCATGACACCAGATTTTATGCACCATTTTTCCACAATTTTTGGACCATTAGATCTATGCACTTTATAGTCAAGATTAAAATATAACTTGCACAACTAATACACTTCGTAAAGAACATTTGAAATGTTCAATCTCAACAATCCAAATTCCAATAATTGTGTAAAAAATTGTGACAAATTGTGAAAAATAAGTTGTCATTTATCCATATATGTGAAGGGATCATTAACACATTTTTAACACAATTTATTAACACAAATTTATAGCCTTTGATCTCACAAAATCCAATAGTTGAGATTTAAAGTCAAAAAGGTACATTTAATGATGCCAACTCATCAACCGTCTTAAGTATTGGATTACATCAAGAGTCATAAATTTGTGCCTAATTTTATATCAAAAGATTCATTCCCTCCATATAGGATCTTTTAACAAAAATGTTTTGACATAAAACTAGACACAAATTTCTAGACATTGATTCACAAAATCCCATAATTGAGATGGTTCATGAGTTGGCATCATTATATTAACATTGTTTTCAATTTTTTTTTTTCATAAGGCACACAAACTGTATCGAAAAACAGAGAAAAAGAACACAAAAGTGAACCCGAAGTCCACAAAGAAAAAAAATTGTTAAAAAAAACACATACACATATACACACTACAAGACATGAGCACTACAGACATATGGTAGCCAAATCGCTTTGAATAAAAGAAGAGAGAAATCACATTAAATTGCTGAATATTTGAAGCCCATAAA
The DNA here is from genome assembly GCA_013180625.2 of Boswellia sacra. Classification (NCBI taxonomy): domain Eukaryota; kingdom Viridiplantae; phylum Streptophyta; class Magnoliopsida; order Sapindales; family Burseraceae; genus Boswellia; species Boswellia sacra. The sequence continues at coordinate 172,091 of SNVD02007408.1, read as the reverse complement.
GAATCAAAAATAAGGGCTTTATTCCAAAGCTTCCTCAAAATTCTTTTATTTCTCTGTGTCCAAGGATCCCAGAGAACAGCCAGAATACAACATCTTCACAGAAGAACAGCATTCTCTCTTCAACCAAACATGCAATGATATTCAATGAATAAAGTAGCACAATTTTTTGGAATAACCCAACTAATATTAGCATCTCCAAAAAATTTATACCATAATTTTAAAGCAAATGGACAATAAGAACAAATGGTCCAGACTATCATAATCCCTTTTGCATAAAACACACCAGTTCAGACAAAGTAACGACCCAGGCCATTTTGGTAGAACAACATCAAGCTAACCTTTCTTAGTGTTTTTGAAATTATATTTGGTCCATGTGCTAGAGCAGAAGGGGCATAATAAAGCTTAAATACTATAATTAATAAAGTCCTTACCTATAAGCTTAAGTTTTTTAATCAAATGATAACTTAACACAAATGAAATAATCTCACTCTCATCTGGGATCTGTTATAAATTAGAAATTCTGTGCCTTTTGTTTTATCATTGGCATTTGGCAGAACACAACCTAAGTAATTCTTTGAGTTTCTCAACGATTCCCCATAAACCACCATAAATGTTTGTTGCCAATTGGAAGAACAACTAAAAGATGAATCTGCATCGCTAATCAATTCTTCTGCCAGATACATAAATAATGGTATACCTCATCTTGCCAAAATAAGTTGATATTCTTCGGAAAGAGAGGCGCCAAATAATAAAGGACCTGGAAGTACAAAAGAAAATGGGGCCATCCTGTCATTGAAAAATATATAATAATTCTAAATGAAATTGTTTAATGGTGCTTGACAAAATCAAGAATTTGAAAAATTGCATATTTAGTTTAAACATGATATTTTATTCACATTAACCACAGAAACGACGACAATTTAAATTCCCTTGTGTCGTTATCTTCGTATGCCATCTCAATCCCTTTTAGTACTTTTCCCATCCTTTTCATGTTCACTTCGGTAGGAAAATTTCCATAAGCACATTAATCACTTCCAATATAAAGTTCTAAAAATGCATGGAAAAGGTAATCTGAATCCCTTTGTCAATATTTTATAGAAGGAAAAAGTCTGAAAAATGCAATAACATATATTCAAAATAAAGGAACCCTGTTCACTGCTCTGATATTGCCAATCAACTAAGATAATAGTGCACGCCTTCAGATTTATCAAGAAACATCAATATTTTGCAATGATGATTTTGCATCAAAGTTTTGCAGTAATTTCCAAACCTAAACAAAGATAGCAGATTCTTACTGTCAAAATCTGAGTAGCCAGTTGCTCCCTTGCTAGAGGATCATGCAAAAGCACCACTAAGCGGGCAAAGAGCTCCTAAATACATGCATAACAGATAGATGGTGATAATTATTTTGTATGGTGGGCAAGGGCCAAAATATATATATATATACATAAAGCGAAGTTTGTAGTTGGATGCTAAGCGAAGTTTATATATATATATCTGTCTCTGTGTGTGTGTGTGTGTGTTTGTAGTTGGATGCATAACAGACATCAGAGCACATTCTACCTCTGGACTTGGAATATCGTCACGAGCTTTACACTCGCTTAGCATGTCATTGCCATACGAAGACCTGTGTCTACATAATTCCCAAATGCATCTGCAAACCTGAAAATGGCATTATACATAAAGCGAAGTTTTAGCAACTGTGAAATTCAAAGCCACCCTTCACAAACACATTCCCAATGTTGGATGTGAACCAATAACCACCAAAAAAAAAAAAAAAAAAAAAAACAGCAGATTGGATTGAAGCAAAATACACATAACTACAAAAAATGCGGTGAAAAACAATATCTGAAAACTAAAGTTTATAAGCCTGCGCTATAAGAAATAAAAGAAGCAAATGTCTTACAGTGGCAGCTGCACCAGTATAAGCCCGTGGTATGATCATCTTTAACAGAAAAGGCCAAAGAATGTGCTGCAAAAATTTTAGATATCAATAACGGATGATTTTATGAGCAACCAAATTAAGAAATTAAGAAATACTCCCTAAGTATGGTAAACCTGTGCTCAAACACCATGTGAGTAAAATAATCATTAAAGATTGAAAATATGTAAGACAATGAGGTCTACCTCCATTTCAGGAATTGTAATAGTTAGTAAAAGAAGGCCTTTTTCACAGATTGCTCTTAGCTCTGTTGGACAAAAAACTCCTATTTTCACCTGTAAAAACAATTTAGAATAAATTGTCATTAAAAATCAGAAATAAATGAATTTAAGAGGTAATACAGGGAATCTCTGCATAAAACTTAACCCTTCAATGTTAATGCATCCTAATTAGTTGATTTCCACTTGCATTATATCAAAGTTTCATCATTCTTCTGGTAAATATGATAGCATCAGTTAGACAGTCTGAACAAAATCTTTGTTCTGACAACTACCATCTGTAGTCAATGTTCATACTATTTATTCCACCTTAGGAAATTTGGATGCAAGCCTCTAATGTCTTGTTTATTGCAAAACACTAAACCAAGCATACCTTGGAGCTTTCATTATCATATTTATCCTGATCTGACAGAGCACAATGGCGTACAAGATACTCAACAAACAACTCCCCAGAAGGGCCAACCAAGTAGCAGTGAGAAGCCATAACCACAATCAACTGCCACCAATGTAACGAAATTGCAACTTGAGGAGAAAGAAACATAACTGTATTATTGACAATTTACAAACTACAAAACCTAATCACTTCATAATAAAGTACCTCAGAAAGCGCCTTTCGGACACCTAAATTTTGCTCATCTAGTAAGGACCTTACCGCATCAACAAGCAAAGGCCTTTTACCGTGCCAAGTTTCAGATGACCTCCAAATGGAAATACAAGCAAGTCAGATCATGTAAGCAAATCAAGAATAACAATTTTGAACTGAAGGGACGGGGAAGAAACCTGGGCAAAAGGTGCTTTAATACACAAAGTGCACCAAAAACCAGAGGTTCTTCCCTCAGCCTGCATTTCTGGTAGCAGAAAAATACAGAAACATAATGCAGCACCAAATAAGATCATATTTTAAAATTATAATCGGTACACTTACAAAATTTTTTGAACTATGCTGATGAAGAAATAAATACAATAAAACTATCCTCATCATGTTTGCAAGAAAATACAGTTTGCCAAAGATGAAATCTATCTAGAACTGAAAACCTTACATTCAGAAGAAATAAAAATAAATCGTCGGGGTACACCAAAGCGACAGTAAGAAAACATCGCTGAACTTCATTATACGTCTGCAACAAACAGAAAAGCAAAATAATACGGATAAAAAAAAGGTAGCCAGAAGGGGAAAAGATAAGATCTTGAGGGGAAAAAAACATAAATGCAATCTGTCATATCCAAATGATAAACAAAATTCACATAAAAATTGGCCCCCACTATTACTATTTACCTTTAAACCCACTGAAAAAGATGAATGCTCTTTACAGTCATTATATATGCAAACCACTGGCAGAAGTGTTGACAAAATAACTGTAAGTTCCTGCAAAATAAATAATTACGTACGAATTAGAACATAGCTTAGCAATTGATTACATATCTATATTTCCAATGTCAAGCAACAATTGTAAGAAGAAAATCTTAATTTTAAAAAAGAAACCAGAAATTGAAGAAAGTAATCAATAGAACAAAAAGTCAAACACAGTAGCCTTAGCCTTCATAGGGATGTATTTGCTAGTGCATGATATACCAGTCAAGTTTAGTATTTGACATGACTACTTATATTATGATTGGTCCTTTGACTTAATAGCTTATTTTTACGACCCGCCCAAATCGCTTGCTAGAGTGGCCCAAAATATGCGCAAGGCTTGGCAAGTCCAAGCCCATTTTCTAAAATTCTCTAGCAAGCCTCACTTATAAATATCCAAAATATTTTTAGAACTCTCCATGTAAATAACTAGATTCTTTTGTAGAAAGGTCTAGAGAATAAATAACGGCCGTCGGATGTATTAAATCTTGGCCGTCCATTTATGAGGTGGTTTACTATAAATACCCCTCCAAGGTTCATTTTTAAGCCATTGTAAAAAGTTCTTGAGTAATACAAAGCTTTCTCCCTTAGCAACACTTGTCTCTAACCTTCCAACACTTCTCATCACTTTGCCTTAAAGCTCTTAGCTCAACGATCCTAGCCTCTCAAGCTTCTTCTTAAGGGAAGCAAGCCAACATCAAGGCTTACTTAGCAACTTTCGAGTTCGAATTGTCCAAGTGTCGCACGAGCGTACTGCGCAACTTCTAAGCTCGTGACAGTCGGTATCAAAGCGCGGTTTGAGCACTAGAGCGACATGGCATCCGACATTGAAGTGACTGTGGAAGAGCAAGTTCACGGACGAGAGGAGCAACCTCAGCCACAACCATGCCTACAAGGCAAACGTGGCAAGTCCAAAGCTCCGCCCGCGGAAGCCTTGGAGCCTCGTGTTGCTAGCATAGAACAAGCCATCTCGGGGATGGACAATGTGATTGAATGTCTCTCCGACCGTCTTGATGGCCTAGAGAGGGACTATGGGGAGATCACTTAAGCCACAAAATCCAACATTCTCGAGTATAGCAAGTCCTACAAGGAGGAGCTTCAAACCCTTATACGAGAACTCCACGGCTTGCGGACCTTTGTTGAGCATGAATTGCGGGCCATCAGTGCGGAAGTGAAGGAAACTCGCACGGAATGGGAGAGGTATAGTTGCGAACGAGCTAGCCCATCCTATACAAGTGCTAGCGCACTCAACACCATGCAAGTGCCTACTCTCGCCACATACCATGACACCCGCAATGTCACCGAGGTCGAGAACTTATTATTTTGCCTTGAGCAATACTTCGAAGCCAAGAGTGTCCATGACAATGCTTCAAGAATCGGCATTACGCCCACATTCCTACGGGATGCAGCCCAATTGTGATGGCGTCGAAAACATAGCGACGCGGGCAAGGGCATTTGTTCTCTCCGTACATGGGAGGACTTCAAAATGGAGCTTCGGAAGCACTTCTCCCCAAGCAATGCCGAAAAGGAGGCAAGGAGCTGCCTCTGCCGTCTAAAGCAAAGTGGCACCATTCGAGATTATATCAAGGAATTCACTACCATTATCTTAGAGACCAAAGACATGTCCGACAAAGACTCCCTCTTCTACTCCCTTGATGAGCTCAAGGATTAGGCGAGGGTCGAGCTCGAAAGGCGCGGAGTCCAGTATTAAACCTCATTTTATCGCTCAGCCAAATCTCATTCCGTGGTTTGAGTACTAGTATTAAACCTCATTTTATAGCTCAGCCAAATCCACCCCCTTCAAGTTGCTCTATGGCCATGACCCTCCACCACTGGTACGATATGGCCAAGGCTCCACTGTTGTTTCTGCAATTGAACAAATGTTGGAAAAGTGGGATGCATTGTTAGATGAGCTAAGACATCATCTTCAGGCAACCCAAGACCTGATGAAATTGGTTGCAGACCGCAACGGTAAAGATGTTCAATTCCAGGTGGGAGATATGGTTTATCTCAAATTATAACCATACAGCCAATGATCTTTGGCCAGGCATAGGAACATGAAACTTAGCCCATGCTATCATGGGCCATATCCAATGGAGGCACGAATTGGACACGTAGCATGCTGGCTCAACTTGCCACCAGATTCAGTAGTGCATCCAGTTTTTCATGTGTCCCAGCTACTGCGTGTTGTAGGCACTGCACCTGTCTCACCATTTATTCCAATTCAGCTCACTATTGACAGGGAACTTATGGTAGAACTTGATGAGGTTTTGGAAGTGCGCCAGTGAAGGTAAGGGCCAAAGTCTATTACAGAAGTTCTCATTAAGTGGAAGGGACTACCTAATTTTGAGGCAACTTGGGAGTGATTTGATTTGATCATGTACTAGTTTCCTAGTTTTCACCTTGAGGACAAGGTGAATGTTTGGGTGGGGGGTTAATGATAAACCCCCAATTCGATTCACCTATTCTAGGCACCACAAACACAATATGAAGTTAAGGGGTAGAGTTGAGTTTTCTTTTTATTTTATGTTTTACTGTGTTGGTAATTGGGGCTGTGGGAGTTAGTTATCCTAGCCTAGGGAGAAGTGCATAGTTAGTTAGAGAATAAGACAGTGAAAGAGAGGAGGAAAGAAGGCAATTAGTCAGTTCTGTGAATTTGCAGAGAGTTTCTCTAAGGGAGAGCCGCTAGACCTCTCGAATAGTCATCTACCTATCTTGTTAATGCATATTTTCTTCCATAATTTCCCCTGTTTACCGTTTTCATCTCCTAATTTCTGTCCTTGAGTGTGCTAAAGTATGTGAGAGAAAAACTGTGTGAGCTAGATTGAGTGTGAACCTATCATCTACATTGAGAAAAATTATTACATACTAGAGGATGCATTATAATTAGTCATAAAAAGTTAATTTGCAATTGCAAATAGTAATAATAATAATGATAATAATAATAGAAGAAACAAAATGTCTAGGATACCTCAAAATCAAGCAAGGGAGGACCTGTTTCTGAGAGTAAAGAAGCATTTAACAGATTATGGAGGCTAATTGTTGCAAGTAGTGCAGTATCTTGATCTTTTTTACACCTAATTACAAAAAAAACAGAAAATAGAATGCACTGTAATCTCTGTTTGATGCCCATGATTAGACAAAAATAAAATAGTGCATGTTTTTGTTCATTGTGTTCTCAAAGTTTGCGCAATAGAAATCATAATATAAGTAGAGAACACAGGCACACAAAATGTCTATATGCAGTACAACATTATGGTATCATGTATGAAGCACTAGAAACTAAATTAAAATACAGAGAAACTACATGTGCAATGCAACATTTGGTATCTAGTTTTAAGCACTGGAGATTAATTAATCGTACAATTCCAATATAGTGGGGACAAGTCTTGGCAAAGCACCCTTTAATTGTGTCCTTGTGATCAGACCAACCATCTGACCTAGTGCATCCACAGTAGAGATACGAACCTAGAATAAATATGAAAATAAGTTAAACAGAAATAAACAAAACAAAAAAAATGCCAAAAATTTTGGCAAAATTTTGGAATATATTTGGTTTGCTCAAGACAAAAGCAATAAAAATTTTCTTAGAGATTTTTTGGGTTGGGCGTTGGGGGGTGGGGGTGGGGTGGGGGCCGGGGGGGGTGTGGGAGGGGTGTTGTGGCACACGGCACAACTTGCGCAAACCTTAAACCTAAATTAAATTTTTCCTGAGCACCTAGTAGATGTTTTGCATGAAGGATTTGCTCTTCTAGTTAACTCCATTTTAGAAATGATACTCTTACAAATAAAACCACATTCATTCATCCAAATAATATGCCATGAGCAACACCATCACATATAATATCATTCATCCATGAGTACAGAGTGCAAGAAGCAAGGCATTGTTAGTCCAATTCCTCTTGTATTCTTCCAAAATTCCGAATAAACATCTTTAGTGATCACATAGAGAATCATAAACTGTTGTAAGAAATCAACAACACCAGATTACTTGGTCTAGTTTTAAATAGAACCTGAGAAGTAATCAATGAATAAAATATAGAGAAGAAAACATACAAACCTAAGATATAATTACCGCTAAAAAAAAGGTAAAAGATTATATATAGAAGACAAAAAGTAAAAAAGAAATAAATAAATAAAGAAGCCACAATAGAAAAGGAACAAGATACTTTCTAGCAAACCTTAAGATCGCGTGATGTTCCCCAAACTCTCAATAAAAGCTCAAAAGCAGAATTCAGAAAGGACCTGGACAACATGAAAAATTTATTGTTATGTAAAAAAAACACTATATATATATGTATGTATGTATGTATGTATGTATGTATATGTATATGTATATGTATATGTATGTATGTATATATATGTATGTATATGTATGTGTGTATATATATATATATATATATATATATATATATATATTTGGAATCCAAGCAGTAAAACAAAATGAAATTTTGAGCTCACATGATGTCACCATCAAGAAAGGAATGTGAAGGGAAATCCGCACTATATTGCCAAGCAGCCTGACACCAACATTTAAATGCTAGAAAACCATAAAATTATATCATCATCATAAGTTGGCTGATTATTAAAGAATAGAAATGGTTAGTGCATGCATGATACATATATTACTACAACATTGCTTAAGAAAATAACTGTACAGAATATAAGACTGAAATATCATGTCAAATACAGACAATGCTTTCAGAAGCAAAACAAACTAATAGTAAAACCAAAATGAGTGTAGGATGAATTAACCATATTGAACCAGCTTCTTTGCTCAGGCTGATCCAATATGCGATATCAATAATATCAGATAACACATTTCCAAAATGTGATAAAATAACATTCACCATACCATTCGCAAATATTGGCCGATGGACATCTCGCACATTTCCAAGTATAGGTAAAACCCGTGACAGTACACCTTTTAGTCGGGGAGTGAACTGCAAAGCTTCAATTGGATTCAGAAAGTACAACAAACACTTCAGTTTTTGCATACAAACTACACCCAGAAACACCCAAAGGTAGAGCAATAACATGAAGAAAAGAGAAGTCAGATGATAAACCATCAGCAGATGCAAAGTCTGCAAGAATTTGAACCATAGCTGGCAAAGCTGAATTTGCCCCAGACAGATAAAGCAATATTTCTTCCATCATCTGCCAAACCAAAATTAGGAGTAATAAGGCCAAAGATAGAGAGATTCAACAAGAGCAAGAGAGAGCAACTAAGTCTAGACTTAATATTAATGATGCCAATAGTCAAGAATGCTAATAAAAACAAGTTACAAAAGAGACACTCAGAAAAATTCAAGTCATAGCAATTTCCAGAATCAGTACATAAATATATACAAGTACCTATATTCATGGTAAATAAATGAAAGTTGACTAAACCTGCATTCTGTCACTTCCTAACACACATTCTAAGTAGTTAAACAGTAAATGCTCAAGGATGGCAAGTGTAATAAATATGAAATTTTATTTAACCAAAATACGCATCATCGGCTACTGTTAGTACCAAACATTCTATCTTTAAGATTATTATCATTCTTCAAATTGTTGCTTTATCAAATTAAAGATTTAGGCAATTAATTTTTTTTATATAATATTTTTGGAAATAGTACCTAAAATATTGTTTGACATTTTACTCTAAGTCAGATTGCTGACTCCACTGAGTTAAAATATTATTCTAAATTCTACCATCTATCAAAAAAGAAAAACATGCTGGATTTCTAAAATCGATGTTGCAAGATATTTAAATCTGTGAGGCAAATGAATAAGGTAACTGATCCAAGGTAGATTAAGTATGCTGCTTCTTGTAGGATGAGGTGTCTCACAAAGAATGGATGTTACAAAAAGAAGCCTAGTTTCAAAGGAGAGAGAAGCAACCTGAAAGAGATATAGGTCCCAGTAACTCTTCTTAAGAAATCTAATAAAGAATAAAGGAACAAGAAGTCTGACTTTGGCAAATTCAGGATCATCTGGCAGATAATCGCATTAGCAATTTTTAACTCTTCCTTTTTTTTTTTTTTTAATAACTGAGGGATTCAGGGTCGGGCCTTTCCTGACTAATCCTACGTGGGATACACCTACGCTCTCCAACGCCAGGTCTCGAGAGACAACAAAGCGTAATCCAGCAGCCTAGACTCGAACCCCATTTGCAATTTTTAACTTACAACAAATCTGGTTGAGCCTTCAACCAATAGGAGATCCTAAAATGTGGAACAGCCAATTTTAGAAGTGCAGCTTCAGAAAAGACATTAATATATAACAAATGTACCAATAGAAAGAATCATTCATTCCTAAAGACCCACCTTAAGTCATCCTAAGGCATCCAAGCAAAGAGTCCCTCACGAGGGCATTATTTATATATAAGTGAAGCTATTAGAATAAGCAGCAATGGCAAAAGACTTACAAGGTCAGGCAAATGTGAGCCTATCGACACAAGCAACCCTGATGCAGCTCTTTGCCAATCAGCATTTAGTTCCTATGACAATGAAAAGAAAAGAATGAATAACTTGCAATGATCCATGAAGATTAGTAATGCAAGATGCATGTAAAATCATAGGCTGCAGAGCAGAAAATCACAAAGCAAAACTTGAGATGCTACAAATTATTACAATATTAAGACTCAACTTTCGAAAACCTTATTAGTATTCATAAGGCAAAAACAAGTAAACAGAAACCCCAGAAAGTCATACATATGTGCTGAAACAATCAAAGTGATTTTGTACCAAACAGCAGAAGAAACTTGGTCTGACTGATTTCAGGTACATAACCGTGAATTTATTAACCACTACACAAACCTTATCTTTGATATCATAGTTCAAACAATGGAACAGTCTGCAAAGCCATATTCACTAAAAATATCCACTTCTCTTCTATCTGACATCCTAAAAATTATCTCCTTTATTTACTAAGCCATCAAAAACCTTGGTACTGAAAATTCCAGAAATGGAATATAATAAGAGGAAAATATATTGTTACACTGGCACACACAAGTATTAAAACTAAAACAAATTAAATTAAATTAACAACAATCGAGGGCTTAAGCTAAAAACACAGCAATTAAAGAAGTAAAAATGCTTTTATTGGCAAGTCTGTGTCATGAGGTGAAATGGAAGAAGACAGTACAGCAACTAATTTCTTCATAAAGCAGCATTAACATTTATTTCAATCTCAAGAACAAGAACTCTTTTGCATTCATCCACAAGATGAAGCTCACTAAGAAAATGAATTGCCCAAGACATAATAAAATAAGTTATAGATCTACCAATAAATCTATATCTCTCACCAAGAAATTTTAGAGATGTTAATTGCAGTCTCCAACAATAAAAAGCTTAGTTAATTAACTTGTCGAAAAAATTCAAGACCCTCCAAGAGACACTTCGTAACTAATATACAAATATAGGACTTGAAGCCAATCTATATTGTGCTTGAGAGCACTTATTGACAACATTAATCATGGTTGCACATAGTGAAAAGCACTTATGATTTAGTACAGTAATGTTTGGCTGAAGTGATTTTTAGGTTATAAAGAAATTGAAGTGCTTAGTTGAAACATATAAAGATGATTTCTTTAGAAAATAAAACACAATTTAGATAAGAAAAGTAGTATATACCTTCTAAAATCACTTTGTTAGAACTTTAGTTACTATTATTGAACCCTTATCCATCAACTTAACCTTTTGCATCTAGTTGTTACTTAACGTGTCTCCAGAAACAGATTGGCTAAGCGGTCTACATTCAAACTGCCCGCGGTCGTATTGATTTAAGTATATTAAGTCAAATTAGTGACTATCATCGAGTTCGAGGTCATGCTTGTAGTTGTGATCCCTTAGACAAGGCATGGATGGAAGGGAACTTGTTAAATCCTAAACGTTATGATGAGTCTAACCGATATACTTAGGTAGGCTTTTGGATCAAGTACTTACTTAAACTTCAAATAACTTTTTTCAAAAATTGTACTGAAATGCTTCTGTATGAGGCTCTTTCACTCAGAATAAAAGCACTACCAATTCAAATTTAAACAGCATACTTAAGTAACTAGTTCCACGAATGAGGAAAAAGAAAAAGAGTGAGCAGAGCACCTTGGATGAGATCATCTCGGCAGTGGCAATCTTAGAGAGTTTAGCCATGTACGCAGGATCAATTTGTTCTTTATCTAAAGCACGAACCGCAAATGCCATGACTTGAAAAATTCCAGCCATATTACCAAACCTCTGAGAACATTCCACAAGACCTTCTCACTCTTCAAGATTCAAAAACGAAATTGACAGGAAAAGAGAAAACAAAAAATCAAAACGAATCGTACCCGGCGGCCTCCCTTGGAGACAGCAGAGCAGCAATCAAGAACCAAAAGCGGATTCCTGCAATTCAATTCAATGCTGAGTATATTTGTACAAGAATTGAAGAAATGATAGCCAGGGAGGGGAATTACAGAGCGGCGATGTCTTTGAGGGAGGACATCGAGGCTTCTCTGACAAAAGGAGAGTCATCAGCCAGCGACGAGACCAAGATCTGTACGGCTTCTGGAAGAAGACAGAACACGAGAAAAAAAGTGCTTGCATTATTGTGAAATGTCAAGAAGAAGCGTAAGTTGCAACGATTGATTGAATGGCTGGGATTGAGAATACCTGGTGCCGGAACTGAGACTCCGGAACTTGAAGAAGCCATGATTAAACGAAGTGGAAGAGACAGAGACGGGAAGGATGTGAAACCAGATGGCGGAATCAGAGAAGAAAGGATGGAGCCAGGCTGGTGCGCGTGACACGTTGGGTTGGTTGTACAATTGCACTGTTCACAGCGTTGACGGTTGCACAAATATAAATAAAGCCTTAAGAAATTATTGCATGATAAATTGATTACTTAAATATTAAATATGAAATGATATTGTAACAATCCCCTTCTCTCATACCTTTGAAGTAGGGGTGTATACCGATCAGATCGGGTCAGGTTTTATTCGACAAGACTCGATATATGATCAAATTAGATATTTTATATTTGTAATCGGGTTTCTGAAGTATATATCTCGAGATATAACCCGAATGGTCAGGTTGATCGGGTCTGTCGGGTCCACTCGACACTCGACACTTACATATCGAGTCGTATCATATTCACAATCGACATTCAATATCAGTTTATTTTCGAAGACATCGAGTATCGAATGATGCATCCGATACTCGACACTAGTCACTCGACACTTACATGTCGAGTCATGTCGGATTCACAATAGACACTCGATATCAGTCTATTTTCGAAGACATCGAATGTCAGATGCATAATCCGATACTTGACACTCGATACTTATATATCGAGTCGTGTCGGATTCACAACCGACACTCGATATTAGTCTATTTTCGAAGACATCGAGTGTTGGATGCATAATCCGACACTCAGCACTAGCTTTCATCCGACGTGCCAAGTGTCGGATAACCATAATCAGGTCGGGTTATATCGGGTTACATGAATTAAACCCGATTCCAAACCCGATTGCACAAAACCAGAATTTTAAAACCCGATTTCGAGTTTTTTTTACATTAACCCACATGTAACCCGACCAACCAAATAAAACCCGATCAGATTGGGTAATTTTGAACACCCCTCCTTCAAAGCATCTAATCAGGTTGAAAAATTAGAAAAAAAATTATATATATATATATATATATATATTAAAAATTATATATATATATATATATATATATATATATATATATTAAAAATCTAGGATGTGTTTGTTTTTATATTTTAAATTTTAGTTTTTAAAATTTAATAAAAACATATAATTTTAAAAATAATATATTATTGCTATTCATAAATATGCGTTTTCAAAAAATAATTATAAATCTAAAATACAACTAAGCCTTAGTTTTATTGCTTTTATTGGTGGAATTTTCTCATATTTCTGTTTGGTGAAAATTTTATTAATTTTCTCTAAATTTATTCTAACTATAATTGAACTCTTTCCATTTGAAAATTTGATAGATAAATTTTATAGATCTATGAAGAAAATTTACTAGTAATTTTTGCGGAACATTAAAGGATGAATATCGATAATAATAAAACAAATCATAGTGGGTGAGTCAAACAAATCAAACTATTACATGGTGATATTCTTCGTATTAAACATTTTTATTGTTATTAAATATTAATTTTGAAGAAAGAACGATTGCTTATTTGCTCGTCTTCTAAATGGCTTAGAAATATATGGTCATCAAAATTCAGGAATTTTATATCTAAGTTCTAGTTCTTAAATTTTTTAAGTAACCATTAAACCACCAAAAGATGATGGCACGTCAGATTACATCATAATGGGGCCAACAGAACCTCGTATTCTTGATGGGACACAACTGTTAGGTCCACGACAGCATCTACTAATAACATCTGCCAAATATATAAAAATAATATTATATTTATAATATAATCAGGATTAATTATTTATAATTTAAATTAAAAAATTTTACTAAATATTGATAACACTATATTTTTAATTAACTATTTATAATTTAAATTAATAAAAATTTATAAAAATAAAATTATATATTTTTTAAAATTTTATCAGTTCAAATTATAAAAGTTATAAAATTTATTTATATATATAACTAAATATATAATTTTTTATTTTTTGCTTCAATGAATATATCATCAAATTTGATTGTAAGATTCGAATTAAGATATAACATTGACCCCACCTACAATATCTAACAGTCTAACCTACCCTCTTCAAAATTCAAATAGTACTTTACAGTTAAATCTCCACACCCCTTCGTTTGACCCGCCATGCTATTTTAAAGTCAGGAAATGCTGCTGGGCCCGGTAACATTATCGGCCCAGCATTAAAAAACAAAATCTGAGAAATTAACTTTGCTCAATCGATATAAGTGCTTCTACAAAGAGCTCAAAATAGAAGAAACGTAGGAACATCCATACAGCCAAACACAACTTAAATCCATTGATTACGAGCTCAAATCAAGAATTGCAAAACATTAAACAGAGACTAGTAAGATACTAATCGAACCCTAAACGCGCTATTCAATTACAAAACAAACAGATGAAGCTAATTCAAACCCTAACGCTAAGAGCTTGTGAACTTGGTGACGGCCTTGGTTCCCTCAGAGACGGCGTGCTTGGCAAGCTCACCGGGCAGCACGAGCCTGACAGCCGTCTGGATCTCGCGAGAAGTGATGGTCGGCTTCTTGTTGTATCTGGCGAGACGAGATGCCTCCTGAGCCAATTTCTCAAAGATATCGTTGATGAAGCTGTTCATGATACCCATGGCCTTGCTGGAGATCCCTATGTCCGGGTGAACCTGCTTCAACACCTTGAATATGTAGATCTTGTAGGTCTCGACGCTCTTCTTCATTCGCTTCTTCTTCTTGTCGGCCGAGGAACCATCCTTGGGAAGCTTCTTCTCCGCTCTCGGCTTCTTCTCTGCCGCGGGAGCCTTCTCGGCTGCTGGCTTCTTCTCGGCGGGCTTCTTCTCGGCTTTGGGGGCCATTTGGGAACTTGGGAATCGGATTATGCGAAGTGTTCGAAGGCTGAAAGGCTAGAAATTGCGTGAGAAAATTGTGCTTGTTTGAGTTTGTCATTGGGCTTTATATTTATAGAGGTCTAGTGAGGAACGCTATTGGTGGAATTGGAGTAACGCGGATTGAGGAGTGGGTGCCGTTGGTTTAGATGAGATTAAAATGACTGGTCAGGATTATGTATTAGTTCCGCGGGAAATCAGTTATGATTTTCTTGGGGAAATTGTTAATTCCCGGCTTTGGGAACGCTAATACCAGAGGGGGGGATTGATCCTTTCAATGAAACCAAAAAATATAGACAAAACAACGGTGTCGTTTCGACATGACTGCCTTCACATATTTTTTTATGTAGTTATTTGAATGAATAACTAATTGGAGAATTAGAAGTTGTGATAATTACATAAAAATACGAAATTAATGGCCATATTAGTCTATATGAAATTTTTGCGAAAATAAACTATTTTTTGATCCAATAAATAGAAGATTTAATTATAAAAGAATCATATTAGCTAAATGTGTTATAATTTTATTTAAGATAATGGAAATGGATCTCTCAACACAAATTTTTTACATAATTTATTGACATAATTTTACGATAATTAATCTCACAAATCTAATAATTGAGATTAAAAATCAACAAGTTACATTTAATGCTATTAACTCATTAATCATCTCAATCATTAAATTATGTAAATCAATAATTAGAAATTTATGTTTTATTTTTATATTAAAAAATTTGTGTCAAAATATTACTCCCCTAAAAAAAAAAATATATATATATATATATATATATATATATTTCATATAATTTAATTATAAAATAAAAATAATACTAATCATAAGATATCATATATAACATGAGTCATCGATATATTTTGTAATATTAGTCATTAAAAACTTTTTTATTGGTATAAACTATTAATCTAACTTGTATTCATAATTACATATTTAGTAATTTTATTAAGTAGTTAAAATTGAAGTGACAACCAAAAACTACTATTTAACAATGGGTTCTTTTTTATAAATACATGCATCAAATATAAAGTTAATCCACTTGCTTTAAAAAAATAAATAAATAAACAACAAATTATAACCAATCAGCAGTCACCGATCCCTCAATGTATTTGAAATTATTGACAAGTCTTGTCTTTTTAACAATTCAGCTTAATATAGTTAATGACACTTAAATCATCATTCGCTTATACTCAATTAGTGGGCTTAAGTATGGATTAAGAATCTCTTAAGTTAATAATATATCATTTGTTTTATGATGAAAAATTATATTGAATTGCATCATTTAGATTACATTTACACATTTCACATTAAATTTCTAATTCTATGGTCTAACTTATAAAAAACTTGTATATTGCTTTGACACTGATTATATTTTATTTTTGAATATTATGTTGAATTATATGATTTAAACTGTATTTATGAATTCTACATTAAATTTATATTTTTTATGTTAACAGTTTATAAATACAATATTCATATACTATGTTTATCTTATGTTTACACTTTCAAATATGGCTTTCACAATTACCATATCGCATTTTGTAAATTATGTTGAATTATAAGATTTAGATTATACTCTTGACTTTTATATCAAATTTATGTTATGTTATGTTTATACTAAATGTATTACTTTTATAATTATTACATTGCATTTCAAAAGATCATATTAAATTATATCGTTTAGATTTTTTATGCATTTTGTATTAAATTTACAATTTTATTTTATATTTATAAATATAATTTTCATACAATATTTAAATTTATGTTTTCAACTTGTAAAATACATTCATTTAGATTTTTTTGATTTAAAAAAAACCTAAAAAATTTATTAGACATTTTTTATCTAAATGACAAAAAAAACTAAAGGCTTTATTTATTTTTGTTTTCATAAAACATTTTCTGAAAAAATGCACATTAAATAATGTATTTGAAATAAATGAGAAGTAATAAATGCCCCAAAATTTTTCTTAAAATCATGCATCACAAATGATAAGCATAAAATTAAAGCCACCATATCACATTACATTATTTATTACGTCATCACACCATGCACTTGACAAAGCTATACACATCATTTAGGATGCAATTTAAGAAGAGTATCATTATTCTTTTCAAAATTTAAAACCAATCACGTTTATGTAATTTTAAAGATAAAAATACAAAATTCATAACAAACGCACCCTAAATTTTCTAGTTTTTATGTGACTAAAAAAGTCTAAATGATTTAAAATTATTTTTTATTCAAAAAACAACGCTATAAACTATTGTGTCCTTTTTATGAGTTATACATTTTTTAAATTAAACTTCTTAAAGTTCAAGATTAGATATTTTAGGATCATTAGAGAAATGTAAATAATTATTTTATTTTAGTGAAAAAATAATATTCTTTAAACAAAATTAAAATTTTCATTGGTATAATAAATTTCATAACTTAATATTCTAAATAATGTAATAGTGTATTTTTTTTAAAATATGTTTTATCAAATTGATAAATTTACTGCTAATTTTATCAGCATAAAAAATACAATCAATATATGTCATAATCATTTGGAAGGATATTTATATAAAAACATTAATTTCATGCATTTCAATTCATACGTTAAAATAAAAACAAAATAAACATGTTATACAAATGTATATATTCAATTTATTCAGTGTTCAATTTACTTCAGATTTATTCTTATTTTAGATTAAAAAAATTACCACCTAGTATTAATACCAACTTTTTTTAGAGCACCATTTAGATAAAATTTAATAAAATAAGTTATTGATCCATACATATTTTATGTATTACCAAAAATAACCTTCCATGTCAATTTACTTCTATGCATTTATCATTCTGCAAAGTCTGCACCCATTTACTGCTCATGATTACTAATCTCTACTGTTGGCTCTTTTGCATAACACAAGGTTTTGAATTCTAGTTCCTACTTGTTTTAGATATATTGATGATTTACAAAGCTTAGCCATTAAATTACCAAATCAGCTATCCTGTGCAAAGTTTCCAAGTTTCAATAGAAGAGGAATGTGGTTAGTTTCGTTGATGTTAATTTGCCAAAAGCTAGAGATCTTTCAAAGTCGTGACAATTTTGGAAAAGAAAAAAAAAAACAATACTGCTTCTGTAGATTCAAGAATTTTATACGAAAGCATTCAGGATTCAAGAATCTAATAAACAAAAGTTGGTGAATAAGAACATGCAGTAACATTACAGTGAATGTACTTCTGAAAGAAGGAATGAAATGTTGTAATTAGACCATTTTTCCTCAACTACTTTAATACCATAAAATCAATGAATTTGTTATATTTGATAACAGAAAGAAAACATAAATGATGATAATTAAATAACATGGGTGTTAAAAGTAGTAGTAGTAGTACAATAACAATAATATATATATATATATATATATTTCAATTGCATTACCATTTTTATAATGATAAATTTATTTATGAGTATTTCAGGAATATAAATTAGTATAAAAAAATTGGATGCTCATAGTATTTTTTTTTGGGTGCAAATTAGCCCCGTCCTACCTCAAATTATGAGAGATGGATTTCTCTGTTATATTTATTAAAAAGAAAAAAGAAAAAAGGATGAACAACCCCAATACTAAATAGACTAAAAAGCTTAAACACATTCCCACATTGTAAAAACTGGTTAGGAACAAACTTCCAGAGAAAGTTACAATCTTGAGAGAAAACAAGTAATTGACAAGCAGATAAAGACTCAAACCTAATAGGCAACGTAACTGGTTCAGAACAAACTTCCAGAAAATGTTACATAGGTATCATTACAAGATTAACCCATTAACATTATTTGCTCATAGAAATCATTGGATTGACACTCACATTCCCCTGGAAGTGTTAATCCAGTCATCATTAAAGAGCTAGGAACTTACGAGAGCAATATCATAGCATTCTCAAGTTATATACATAATGTATCAAAAGAATAAAACGAAACTATTTAATCTGATAATACTCTACTCCTAAATACAATACTTTCGTTACAGACATAATAAGTAAATGGGCACGCCAGTGTGGCAATGCTTCTCAACAAGCATAAATAAGGAAAATTTTCTGTTGTTATTGAAAAGCAATCTGAGTAGTGTGGTGTGCCAAAAAGGAGAACCTACTGGATCTATGAGACCAAGGTACAACATTATCTTAAACCAGCGAATCTTTCTTGTAGATTTTAGAGGAAATGTCACATCTTACACAAGAATGTGAAAAAGTGTAATTTAGCACATTTAAGTAGTTACCATAGGTCAGTCAAAATTATGAAGGCCACTTACATCATAGTGAAATTCTGGCTTCCTTTCTCTTTTGCCTCTCCCTCTTTCAGGGGGATCACGGTCCACTTCACTTGTAATTGACAGAAGTCCATTTATCTGTCCAAACAAGATGCTGAATAAAATAAGAACAGAAAGAGGAAAAATGGATAGGTGCTGTATTTTTTAAATGATAGTCTTCCTAAAAAGACAATGAGCATATATTGTAGATTCATCGACAAACTCATAACCAGAACTATTAGTTTATCTCCCAACCAATATAAATAGATGATGTGGCCGAAGGAATGGAATTATCATAATTAACGTGAATAGTTTAACTGTGCCAGCAGATAATTACTCATTCCTTGTAGCATTAGCAGTTCCAGGGCAATGTTAAAAATAATTAATGAGAACAAGCATGAAACTATGTTAAAGAGTTTGATATCATCCTCCACATTAAACATTTTAATTCTCATATGCTATTTTGTCTTCGAAATATAGTGAAGTTTAAAAAACATAACAAAGAGAACAATTCAAAATACATACCTAACAACTGGTCTTGCTGGTCAGAATAAATGGACCTATAAGGGCTTTCAAGAAGCTGTGTGAATGAACTTATATGTTCCTTCCTCCGTATCAGTGCCTGTAAACGATAAAATGTAACACATAAATGCACTGTCTTTTTGGAACAAACTGCAAGAATTGCAGTCTGAAGTAATTTCACCAAGGATCAGCGTGTACTTGTTTTAAAGCATCTTGAAAATTTTCCATTGAGTTGCAGCACCTTTCTTCAAAGCACTGCAAAAGAGAGTATGGATCATGTACATGGTATTAAACATTGACACATAAACATAGACTGACTATACTACTTATTGTTGAGCTGAATGGAGGTTACTTAGAGAAGAAAACAAATACAAAGGTCTTATAAGATAGTATAGCGCATATCTAGAAGCACTTTCTGTTACAACTGTTACAGCCAGTTGCATGTCCCCATTTAACATGCACAAATCACACCATGAAGAAGGATTACCATCATCTACAATCCTCCTTCAGATAAAAGGCTCCTGATTTGCAGATAATTATCAGATAAAAATGAAGGAAAATGGTATAAAAGAAAGGAGCAAGATCCTTCAACCACGTTGGCTGCATCTTCTAGGATAGCAGATGGCAACACATATACTCACATCCTCAAGCTGTGAAACTTTCTATAGCCGGATCAACCCAGGCACTGAAAGCAATTCATTAAGATTTTGGCTTGTAGAAAATCAAGATTAGAAAACTTTAGGGCTATACAGCAAGAATAGCTAGATTCTTACCATTCAGAGTTCCCATAAAACAGTACCAAGACATGTTCATCAATCCCTTGATTTGCTGAATTGGCAAAAGACGATTTTTCTTCAATGATCTGAACATGTTTATAAAATCTTAACAACATAGTACTGACTTATGCAATATAGAAAATTAATGCTTCTCATACAATGGACTTAAGAATTATTGACACTGACATAAAGTGTATTGCAATATAAACAATAATATTCTAACTTAGAAAGGTTAGCTGTAGGATTCCAAAAATTAAGCAATGTTACAGATTCTATTTGTTGTGTAAGTTGTAAGGTATTATGCAACTAACTTCAAGACTTGAGCAAAGATTCAGGGCATACTATATCCGCTGTTAAAAGAAAAAGGACATACATGCAACCTAAAAATCATCTACCTTTCATATGTGTTCATTGAGTTCTAAACTGAGGGCTACTTTCTTGAGCTTACAAGCTTGGTAGTTACAAAAACTGTATAACATCATGTCCCAAGCAGATGGCACATTAGCATGTTGAAATGAAAATGCAATGTGAATGATATCACTTAAATTTAGTTGCAACAAGAAAAGTAAGGAAAACCTACTTTAACAGGCCACCACATCTGACAAGCTGTTTTAGCCCATAAAACGTTTCCTAGAGTTATGCAAACTCCATTCCTTTCCATAACCTTTGATTTTTTTTAGGTATATTCCAATATCCCTGCAATACCATTTTCCTCTTTTTCGACTTCCCTACATGGCATGAAAAAACAAAAAACTAAATCATTGGAAAAACAGAAGATCAAGCTGACAACATCCTATATCGCTGAGGCTCATGGCAAAAAGCTATTGGACACACTTGTCACCATGATGGTCAACAATTGCATCTGGGACAACTGATTCAGTCTCCGCCTCTGGAACTTCAAAGGTTTTTGATCCACGATCATCTGAACTGCTGATTGTGACACTCGACAATCTATCTCTAAAACAGGATGGCCACAACAAGGAACCTATATATCAAACATAAAAAGATGCACCATAAACACAAGAACATGAAAAGAATCTTTGATTCACAGTCTTGAATAATTCTTTCACAAGTCCTTGCACAAACCGGATTATCTACATAAAAGAATGAGATCATGCAAGAACTTGAAGGAAAATAACACAATGCATGGAAATCTCTTCCTTGAAAGGTGACCAACTATATTCTTTCTCCAAGACGCATCAAAATATATTCACATTCAAACCCATCCATCGAAAATTACCCTACATGCTAGTTCCATTTCTAATGAGCTGCAACTCTAGTTATCATACCATAATCTGAATTGGGATTCATCCTAAAGTTAAAAGACTACAATTCCTCCGCAAGTTTCAATTATGGGTAAATTAATGGCAACAGAAACAAAAACAGATTCATATCAGGCAATTGAATGAAAGACAAATCATATTCAACTACAATCTCGATTAAGCAATGAAGATAAACAGAGAAACTGAAATCATAAAAAATTACATTAAATAGAAGGAGAGTGCGACCTGAATTGCAGAGAAAAGAGGAGAAGTGAGAGAAGTCAAGTCATTACGGAGGCGTTTGGGAGGAGGGCTTCTTGAGTATATTTAGATTTATTATCAATTTGGCTAAAAGATTTTGTTTTTTCCTTCTCTGATTTTGTTCTCTTCTTCGCCATTGCCTTGCCTCGAATTGAAATGATGCTGGGAAAGGGGTTTAGCTTTGATCTCCCCATTTCGTTTGCTCTGCTTTTTCTGTAGGTGAGTAAACAAACTTGCCACCCCGAAGTTCCTCCCCTAACCCCAACTCCCCCACCACACCAAATAACCAAAAAAAAAAAAAAAAATCGTTAAAAGAAATCGTTAATACATCCACTAATAATTTTATCTGTTTATTTATTTCACTTTATAAAAAAATTTTAAAAATAATAATTTTTATTTATGAACTATTTTTTAATTTTTATTTTTAAAAAATATAAATTTTAAAAAATTAGAAAAAGACCATTTAAACTATCATTTTCATTTATTTGTAAACTATTTTCTTTTCAAATTTTATTTTGAAAAATTTATTTTATTTTACAAGCTATCTATATAAACCCTTTTTTATAAAAATTAAAAAATATATGAATTTTTTAAGTTTTGTTAAAGTTTTTAAAAATTTTCTCGTTTATAAAAAAAAATAAATAGATAAATCTTATAACATAAATGAGAATAAAATTATTGTTTTGTAACATATTTAATGAATAGACTAAAAATATTTAAAAATTAAAATTTTTTATATTATTTCATCGAAAATAAAGAAAAAAAAATGTAATTTGTTCGACCGTTGGAGATGACAATTGATTACTCTACTTTTTGCTCGGTGTCTATGTGTGTTTCGTTGAGCTGCACCACATTCTCAGCTATTAACTAAGTTGACTGTGACTTCCTCCATAACTATCAGATGCTACATTAAGATCCTTATTATCACGACATGATTTTCAATCGCTTCTGTCATCTTATGTTAATCATATAACAGCTAAAATATCGTTGGTTTATTTTCAAATTTAGCAAAAGATTAATACTACTTTTACAAATTACTTATAAAAACTTATCTATATAAATTGATGTGATATGATATGATTTAATAAATAAATATAATGATTTAAAAATACATATTAATAATATATAACATTAATTAATATGAATAATATGACGATTATATAAGAATATCACATCAGTTTGTATGTATAAATTTATATAAGTAGTTTAAATAAGTAACATTATTCTTAGCAAAATCCGAACCCTTTTTTTGTCCAATTTTTTCTCTCTAATTAATTAAGATGTCATGACATAAGACATCTGACGAGGACAGATCAAATGGTTATTTGAGTTACATAAACAAGCAATCATATAAACAGTTTAGTGTCAACCATATGAAGCTAGTAATCACAACTTACCAAACTCTGGTTAACTCAGTCAATTTTTGTCGAACGGTCTTACGTCATGGGTCTCACTACACTACACCCAACGTATCCATACGTTGGGTGCTTTTACAATTTTTAGAGGGCTGTAATAGTTGCCTCTCCAACTGTTTGCACACCCCCCTCCCTTAAAAGCAGCGGTTGTGCTCGTACAACCGCTGCACTCTTAGCTATTCCCCTACGTCATACCATCTAACAGCTCGCATGAAAAAATAGTTTTGTTTTTTTTTAAGGATATACTTCACGTTGACTTTATCCCCGGTTTACATTTAGCAAATTCGGACCCCCGTTCTCAGACCAATGTTAGACAACAGTAACTCGATAAGGGCATTCTCGACCTTTCAATTATTTAAATTATAAAATACTAAAACCTATTTAAGATTTATAACAATATTAAGACATCTTTCTCTCTCTCCACGTTATCTATTCTAACTCACGTCTCCTGCCCTACGAAAATATTTCAAACTTTAAATCTACTCCTCTGTTCATCCTCATCTTCTGCATGGCACCCAATTTTTTCTCACGCTCCCTATCAAATTTCTTCCGGTCTCTCTCCGCACGTGATCGTCTTCTGCGACAACCTCACCCCACCAGATTAACAGACAGTAGCAGATTGGGATTTTGGTGCGCCCTAACCCCTCTCTAGTTTCTCTCATCTCCTCGCGCGCTCTCTCTCTCTTCTATTTGATTTAACCAGCACAAATTGTGAGCCCAGATTGACAGTGGCACAATTCACTGTGTTGATTGTGGTAATTGGCGGCAGCTGGTGGTAGTGGTGGGTGTGGGTGGTGGGGCGATTTTGGCTTTGATTAGGTTCCTGATGGCGGGTGGTGTAATGGTGAAGTTCTATTTTTTGGTTGAATGGTTTGTTGCTGTGGTGGTAGCTATTGGCAGGTATGGATGGTACGACGGTTATAGCTTTGAAGGGTTTCTTGGTGTGAGCTGCGAGGTGTCAAGTTTTATTTATTTATTTACTATTGTAGTTTTGAAATGGATGCTTTGTTTGTGATTGTTTGTGTGCTGGATTCGTAAGAAGGGTCCGT
This sequence comes from Boswellia sacra, assembly GCA_013180625.2. Classification (NCBI taxonomy): domain Eukaryota; kingdom Viridiplantae; phylum Streptophyta; class Magnoliopsida; order Sapindales; family Burseraceae; genus Boswellia; species Boswellia sacra. Next base: position 147,471 of record SNVD02007408.1, on the reverse strand, counting down.
GTTTTATGGGTTTTTGTGAGTGACAGATCTGAGCAGTGAAACAGGGGATCTGAGGTTTAGGATTAAGATACCGGTAAGGTAGTAATTGCGTAGAGGAAGCTATTTCAGTCAAATATCCTCAGACGGTAGTCTGAAAGTGGGCGTCTTTTACATTCAACTTAATTTTTCCCTATGAACAATCAAAAGAAAATATTGGGTCTTTAAAAATAAAAAAGAGCACCTTCACTTAGATTATTATTATTATTATTTTTTTTATATATTGTTTTTTTTTAAATCTGTCCCGTTTAGAATTTAATATCCTTAACCTGCATATTAGAATAATATTTTTATTTGTAAATGCATCAAGTATGAATTTAAGTGGATTCATTAAATCAAAAGTTATTTTTATCTATTTTTTATTTAAATTCGTCCCATTAGAATTTAGTATCTTTAACCTGTTGTTGAGACATGTCTTGTTCCCAATGAATTCGAGAAGAGGTCTAATCTCAAATTTAACAGTGTATAACTCGCTCAAGAATGACAAACTTTTTCTGTGTTGTGATTGATGATCTTGTGTTTCCCCAAAATTCTCGTTTTACTTTATTTGATATAACAACCCTCTCCCGAAAGAAATCCTTAGGGGATAAAACTCTTATCTATTTTTGAAAAACCTCCTTATAATTAATTATTACTATGAAAGTAGTGTCCTTACATTATTCGAAAATAACATTAATAATATTCTTTATAAAAAGAGGCCGCATTTATGTAAGGAAAAACACTAATTCCTTTTGTGAAAAACGGTTGATATCTAGTATAATTATAATGATATCTTTTTGTAAAATTGGTTATTTTAGCAAAATAACCTTTAATAGATAGGTAAAAATAAAATTAACCTAATTGGAATCATTTATCAATATTTACATTTTGGTAAAATTCTCAAAATTAAACTTCAAACGTATGATCCCTTACCAACAGAACAGCCATCAGCAAAATGCTCATAAATGAAAGGTGATATGGAATTGATGGGATAATTTTAGTTCTACAACAATTAATAATTGATATAACATGCATGCTTCATAAACTACATTGTACTACTCAAAGTCTAGCAATTTCGAATGGAAGTTTCTTTAATTAAATTCTAATGAATTTGATGCTTCATTAACGTGCATTATTATCTCCAATGCAGGTGAGCCAAATTGCAAAGTTGTTTAAAGGTTTGGGAATATTGTATTGATTAGTCTGGCAAGTTTGGCCAGTGTACTGTCCTGTGCAACAAAATTTTGGATCCTTTAACGCGCAACAGGGACTACCTACATATGCACAATCTTGGCTTTTAGCCATTAAGGTCGAAGGGCGCACATATGCTCAAGTCCTCAACACAAGCTACAGGTACGCGGCATGGTCCCGATCCGTCCTCTGATGACCCGCCAACCAGTTGGGATTGGATTAGATATTGAACCCCTCTGGGTGGTGGAACTCGGCGTTTGATTTTGCCGAACCCACAATCTCTTTGTCTCACAAAACAAATAGTTGGAAGCATTGTTGGAGCATATTGGTTCGAGCCAAAATACTTCCAGTCCATGGATCGGGCATGGAAAATATTTCCACGGCGTCCGGCCCCTCGATTCTCAGGATCGAGGTCAGCATGGGATGGACTTTCAGCAGTCCACACCGTGAATGGCGCTGGTTCTCGGTATATCTGCAGAGCAGGTACCACCTGAAATGTAGATTCGAAAATTTGCAACAAATTATTCGCTTTTGATTTTGATTTAACAACTTCAGCAAACAGAAGAATAGTTTAAATTGATATAGAACTCCCAAGTTCATGGCACATTGGCGCTACGATTGAGACACACTGACTATCCAGAAAAGAGAAACAAAAGGAGGAGCGGCCGGTTGGAAAGAAAAGATATGCTTGCCACTGCTTATCAGTTTTAATTCAATAAGAAAATTTTGGTTTTATAGCCTTTACGCTGAGTAAATAATAAAAGCATGCGCAGAGTACTACATTTACGAGAAGGAGAAACCATATATGATAAATCCAAGATTATGAATAATAAATGTTGAGGGAAAGAATCCATGTATAATTAATCCGAACAATTAAATATTACAATTAGTTACTAAATATAATACCAACGAAAAATAATACTACATTAACTAATTGAGAAAAACTTACGTATTACTTGGCACACCACCTCATCTAGTTTATGTGGTGTGTCCAACAAATCAGTGAGACAATCTCGTCATCATTTTAAACTTTATTTTCCTTCCTATTTTATATTATCCCTCTTAACTTTCTCAATTAATAATACTATAAAAGAAGTCTTTGTTCTCTCTAACATTATTTTCTCTCTTCCTTTGAAATTAAAAATAAATCCCTCACAGTCGAAAATCCTCCAGAACTCTCACTCAAGCTTCTCTATTATTTTCCTTCTGCAAAAGCCTTTATAATCCACTTCGGGAACCCATCCATTTTTCTCCAATTTGTTTGGCAGCCAGCAGCTAGGTATTTATTTTTTTGGTTATAGATGTATTACTTGCATGTAAAAACTACAGAAAAAGAAGACTGCATAAATATTTGCTAAAAAAAACTGATAATAATAAAAATTTAACAAAATCCATGATGGATTGAATGCGTATTGTTGAAAAGATCTTTTTTCTGTGGTTAGGACTATTACGTTTTTGCTATGAATTCCTTTTAGTTTAGACTTAATTTGTTAGTCTGACCAAAAAGATGTATAGTCAATTGTTTCAATAGTAATCATAGTACAAATCTGAGTCAAGACATACCAATCAATCTAAGTTTCTATACCGAGTTAGCAGCAATCAGGTGAGGAGGCGTTAATGATGATACTACAATTTATGGAAGAGCGTAAATTGTAATATTGTTTCCATGAGAATAAGAATTTGAGTGGTTGGCAGTTAACAATGATTTGGCGACTAATCAAACGGCAATGACGGAAAAACAAGAAATAAGATAGAGAAAAATAAGTTTTATAGAAAGAAATGAAGAAAAATTAGCATTAAAATAGGATTTTATTTCAATTTTCAACCAGATATCAGATGTCTAATTTTATTGGTTGGACTCACCAAATCAATATGATAAGATAATAGCCTGTCTCACAAAAGTATTTCTCCAATTTAAAATTTCGATTCATGAACAGAAGGTAATGACATAGTCAGCCCCACCAGTGCATGAGAACAAGCTAGTCTGATCATCGTAAGCATAACTATAAGCCTCAGGGCACTGACGTTTGAAGATCATGGAATAGTAACCTGGTGGGCATGTTTCACTAGTGTTAAAGGCTCCAGTGCAGCAATACTCCGGCTGGTTCAACCCTGAACAAGCACTTTTGCAACCAACCACAATCCCATCCGGCCCTTTTACCTGTAGCTCCTGTGGACAAACGGCGTTCATGTCACTTGGACACCTCGCAGTAGTGCAATGGGTACCATTCCCGCCTAGTGGGGTCACTGAAAGAGGCAAGTTGAAGCCATCAACGAGACTTAGATCGTAGAAATCCTGTCCATTGTTGGCTGCGATAGTGACTTCTACAAGGGATGGAGGTGGGGCTCCTCCCTTACCATTGCATGTGACTTGGCCCGTGCCATGCACAATCAGCTGTGGCACAAGTGAACTTGCCAGAGAAGTCTGTAGAACGAACTTTTCGAGCCCAGAAACGGCCTGACCATGGAGAAGGAATGTCAAGAGAATTTAATGCCTTGGAGGTTAGCTCAAACCCGGTTTTGGTTAGTTGATTGCGGCTGCCGAAGGTAAGGGTGGCGGGCTAGATGGTGTCCGTCTGGTGGTGATTATTGTTAAGTGGACCCCTGCATCACCCAATATAATATTAGTGGACGAGGAAACCATGCATGAGCCACAAGTATTTATTCTTCGATCCTGTCAACTATAATGCTCTCAAGTAGAGAAGAGAATTACTACATAAAGTCTATTATTAAAATCTTCCATATACCATATAGGTTAATTAAACCTAAGCCGAGAAAAGTAGATGATAGCTTTTTTTAGAGCAAGAATTTAGATTAATTTGTTGTTTACAAAATGTTTTCAGTAACACATAAAATATAAAATATTTAATATTTAATAATAGCATATACATTAAATTAATAGTTTTAAGATGTTTTTAGTTTGTAAAACAAATAATTGAAGACTTATAATTAGATATTAAAAAAAAGGTAAATAGGTGGTGTTTGTTCTCAAATCAATTCAAATATGACTTAAACAATGTTTAAGTAAAATTTGTGTTATTATTTTTCAAGTAATACTTATTCCAAATTTGTTTAGCGCAAATGATGTATCTTATTATATTATATTGACATGTGAAAGATGAGTTGATAAATAATATATCAATGTCACATGATAAGACAACAAATTATTTAGGATAAAAAATTTCTAAATATTGCTTAAAATGAATAACATTACGCAAAGCAAAGACAAAGCCGATAAGATTTGCTTTTGATTATAACGGTAAGATTCGTTTTTAACGGAAATATTATTTTAGAAACAAAGAAATTAAAAGGTAAGAAATCCATATCTTTCATAAGATTTTATGTTTGGCCTTACACGTCTAGTTGCCTCACCGGTTTTTAATTTGAAGTGCCATTTTCACAAGTATCGTGATTGTAATTATAGAATTAATAGTACTATACTTACAAATTTTGTATACAAAATTTATATAAAAAGTTGATATAATATCAATTGATAAAAATATTAATATAAATTATCAATATAATAAATATTATGAATAACGTAACGTTAATTGTGTGATGTTTATATCAACTTAATTTGTATGTCGATTTTATAAGTATAGTATTACTTGTATAGAATATACCTCGTTCACTCAAAAAACTTAAATATTGGGTAAATATGAATATCATAATTGGCATATAATTTTTATGTAGTTGCAAAAACATATTAAAATAAAACAACGGGTGAGGATATATATTTGCAATCACCTTCCTTATAACCACACTAACTTACTCAATAAACCCCGTCTCTATTTTAAAATATTAATTTTTACTATATAAATCCACTATAATCCCTAATATAAACGTGCTGAAATAAGTCTTAAAATAAATCCATCGTGTCCATTTTTGCGCCCACCGCATGATAAACAATCATTCTTTGCTTAAAATAAACTAAAAGCAATATAAATAAAAGTTGCTGGATCGAGTAAGTGGCATGTCTATCCGAAGGATGATACTAGGTTTATAAATTATCCGTATAAATTCATTAATATAAACCTATTCATACAAACTTATCTGATATTATTAAATTAAATGATTGTCACATCATTCATTTTAATTAATATAATTAAAATTTAAAATTTACTTATCCAATCAAATCATGATATATTAGTTTATATGAACAAGTTTGTATGAATAGTTTATAAAAATGGTATTACTTTTAATTGAATAATATATTATATGTAAAATAAATGAGTATTGGAATTCTTTTAACGCTTTAATCACTTGTTTTAGACTGCTTGAAGATGTGAGTGGACCACCATATTTTTTCTTTTCTTGTAACGGAGGTGTCCGGGCCAGCTAGCGCGACCACAACTCACAGTCACGATCTCCCACTTATCTTATGGGAAAAGGTTATTGTGAAGAGTCGAACCCAGGACTTCACCATTGGCCTTACCAACTCCCTCATGGGCCGCTCTTACCACTTGAACCAACTCATTATGAGTCACCATATCTCTTTTAGTTAAAACATCATACAGGTGTAAAGCACTAATCTAACAAGTGTCAAGCCAAGTAGCGCAAAAGCTATGTGTTATTTCTATACTCATCCTAAATTCATATAACAATCTATGTAGCTAATGTCTATCAAACTAATCCCGAATTATAAATTAAAAGACAAAATTCAAAAGTTATTATTTTGTGACGAAAAAATTTTATACCTTTTCGTGTTGTAATCCTTACAATCATTGATTTGTTTCTCCCTATGCAAAAGTTGTCTTAATTTTTATGGAATTTCTTTTGAACTTAATTTCAAAAGTTTGGCCAGAATAATTATTTACGGTAGGAAATTGATGATAGAAGCAGAGACGGTGGAAGTTGATTATGATATAGTGATGGTTGTAGAGGTGGGTGCAGATCATAAAAAGTTTTTAAGTTAATTATGTTTAATTGGACTTAATTATAAATTTATTTATGGATAATTTTGTAATTAAAATTTGGGAGATTATCACCGAGTACCCCATCTTTTAGCAAAATTTCACAAAAAAAGCGACTTTTGCCCTTTTGTATTACGTGCACTCCTAACTTATGAAAAATTCATCATATATATCCCCCTCGCTAAGTTTTCTGTTAAAAGCTCGTAAATAAGCTGAAAAGTGAGGGTTACGATCGTCATTTTCTAAGAGGGACGGTAAACAATATAGAAAGTAGAAGTGAAATTTAAAAAAGAGTCCACTCTCTCTTTTCTAAACTTTCCCTCGGTTTCTCTAGTCCCTGCTTGTCGTTTCGCTCTCTTTGTTCCCCTTTGCACCTTATGACTCTTGACCTAACTGTTCATCTTCATTCTACCTTCATCGTTCTACACTCAGGAAGTTGGTTGAAGCATCACGTAATCCTTACTTGTAAGCTCCTTTTCTGGTTGTTTGCTATTCGTTACATGCATTAATAGCGAAAAAGAGCTACTATGTTTGCTTACATCTTAAATATTATTATGAATTTTTTATACTATTTATAAGATGGATTTGTGTGTGAATGTTATTTGTAAAGATCGTTTGCTTACGGTGTGCTTATTTTTATAAAAATGGAAACCCTAGAAATTGGGAAATTGGGGTTTTTTAAAATTAATGGGAAAAAAGTGTAATTTATGTGATATCTTTGTTGTTTTTGATTGTTTTATTAACATGCATGCAATTGATAGTGTTACAATACCCTTTTACTCATGGATGGCCACTGTTTTTGTGTGATACTAAACCTTTCCTTTTTTTTTTTTTTGTTTTGGAACACCATTCTCTTTCAGTATCTATGTGCTTTGCTCTAACTATGGATGAAGGGGCTTGAGTCATCATCGTTCGTTGCAGTCTAAAGGGAGTTTGCTCAAGCAATGTTCTACGCAAAAGGTTTAGGATTTTATCCCTGGCTTTGTTTGAGTATGCCTTGTCGCTTGCATGTTTATTTTATAAAATTTCTTCGCTTTTTAGTTTTGTTTTGTTATTTGCTTAGATCGCATGACGTTACATTATCTGTGGACTAAAGTTTGCATATGAAATGTGGGAAATTGGGACTATTTATATTTGATAGGCTGTTTATATTTGATAGCCAGTGAATTGTAAGTCATGTGATGGATTGACTCTATGAAATGTGGTGTAATTTTGCATGGATGTATCGATTGAGCTAACTGTGATAGAAACATGGTTGTGGTACTATTTTTGTATTAAATTGCATGCATGTGTTAAATAAGTTGTATGAAATTTGTTAAATAGGTGGCATGCAGGTGTTAAATAGGTCGTGCTAAATGTGATGTAATTCATGTGTTAAATAGATTGTGTGAAATATGATGTAATTTGTTTACTAAGCTCATCAACTTGTTTGTTTTTTACTTTTTTTTTTTTTCTAAATTTAGGCTCCCAATACCTGATGATGCATATGGCAGCACCATGGTTGACTTTTTTATAACTTTGAAATTTTGGGTAATGAGTTTCTAGTTGGGTTAGTAGACCACGATAAAGTTAGTGTAATAGGGTTATTTCAAACAGCTAATGTGATATATAATCTAGGAGTTGTTGATCATAGGGATATAAATTTCACAGTTAATTTACTTGGAATGGTGAGGAGTTTCACATAGATACTGACAAACAATTTTTAGAAGTGTTAAAAATGTATGAAGTTAATGGTGTTTCTGACATAACCGTTCCAGTAGAGGTAACTCCTTTAGAAAGTGAGCCACTTGCTTGTGAGTTCCTTGAAAATGAACTTATAATTAAATTTTAGCCTATAAAGCCTATTAATGTAGGTTTCAATGAACCAGGATCAGAGTTGCCTAATGTAGGGGAAAATAGTGAAAAAGAACCAGGACCAGAGTTGCCCAATATAGGAGAAAATGGTGAAAAAGAACCAGAACCTAAGATGAATTGTGAAAAAAGTATAGACAATGAGGAAGAAACTAAATTGCCTTAACCTGACATTGAACATAGACTAGAAATAGAGTTGCCAAGGGTAGAAAATAAGCTTCCTAATCAAGAAAATATAGACGGTGATGAAGAGTCAGTAGCAATGTCAATGGGCCATATTGAGTACGTAGGACCTTGAGAGTGATTCAGATGCAGAATATAGACTTGAATTTGATGTGGACTTTGAACATAATGATAGTGGGCTAGGTAGTGGGGGTAGTGGGGTAGATAGTGAAGGAGATTTAGAAGATGATGATAGCTCTCATTACCAGAGTGATGGTGAGAACTTTGAGAAACACATAAGTAATTCAGATGATGAAGTGGGTAGTACAAGAATGGTTAGAGCCTACAGGCAGAATAAATTTACCCCTGGCTTAGAAGGAGAGATTGTCTTTAGGGTGGGACAGACATTTAATAATTACAAACACTTTAGGGAAGTACTTAGAGAGTACTCAGTGCAAAGTGAGATTAAGTTGAAAAGGCTTAAAAATGAGAGAGATAGGATCACTTGTAAGTGTGCTACAAAAGGCTGCCCTTGGAGTATTCATGCCTCTAAAACAAAAGACCTCATTACCTTCGAAGTTAAGACCTATTACCCTGATCATAAGTGTGAAAAGGTGGCCAATAAACTTGAGTGCATCTATCTTTGGAATGCTAAAAAATATGAGGACAATTTTAGGGACAATCTTGACCTTAGTTTTGAATGGTTTAAGAACAACTTTGAAGAGGAGATTTGGGCTTGAACCCTTAAAACAAAAACTGTATAGGGCTAAGATGAAAGTCCTTAATGTCATAGTTGAAGACCATATGAGGGCTCTTAATTTGTTGCATAAAGATGCAAATATAGTGAAGCTTACAAACCCTGGGTCCATTATCTTTGTTAAGGCAGATGCAAATATGATTTCTGCCACCCCAAAATTTCAAGGTTTTTCATATCATTTCCAGGACAGAAAGTTGTGTTTGTAGAAGGATGTAGGCCATTTGTTGGTGTTGATAGGTGTCACCTTAAGGGCCCAATAGGAGGGGTGCTTTTATTTGCTGTTGCTATTGATGCCAATAATGGCATGTATCCTTTAGCTTTAAGAGTTTGTGAGGTTAAATGCAATGCATCATGGAACTGGTTTCTTGAACATTTAGGTGAATACATAGGAGGTGTTGATGGATTAGGGCTGCCTATGACTTTCATAAGTGATATACAAAAAGGAATTATTAATGCTTTAAATGAAAAATGGCCATATGCATGTAGTAGGTAAAATGGAAAACACTTGTATGATAATTTTAAGAGAGGGCACACAGGACCAGGTCTGCAATAGTTGTTTTGGATGGCCTGCAAGGCCGCAAATGCCATTGATTTCCACTATACCATGGAAGAGATCCGAGCTTTGGATGGATCTACATTTGAATATTTGGTAGCCATTCCCCCCATCATTTGGAGTAGGTATGCTTTTGATGAAAGGGGTGAAGATTGATCATGTAACCAATAACATCATAGAGTCGTTCATTTCATGGGTCAACCGACACCAAAGTCAAACATATTTGACTATGATTGAGGATATCAGAAGAAAAATCATGAAAAGAAAGCAAAAAAAAAGCAAGTAGGTAGTACCATATAGCTAATATTTACTTTATTTTCATTTTGCTAGTTTTCATTATTAACATATGTGCTAATATTTATTTGATTTGTTTTGATTTAAAAGGTTTCGTGAATGTATGAGGTGGCATTTAGATGTGGGACCCAAAATTAGGACAATTATTAGTGATAGAGGGAAGTGGGTTAGGGTGATAGAAGTTATGTGGTGTGGTTCATTGGAGTTCAAAGTTGTAAACGGAGGGAGAGTGTTGTAAGGTTGAATGAAAGCTTTTGCTCATATGGGTTGTTTCAAGTTTCAAGAATCCCATGTGTACATGCAATTGGATGTGCAAATAAGCGGAGGGTTGATGCCTATTAGTTTATGGACAACATGCTATTGAGAGATTGATATATTGCTACATACAACCAATACATACACCGAATACCAGATCAAAGTGAATGGCCAGAGGTGCCTTGCAATAATTTGGAGGCTCCTAAGATCAGATGCAAGGCAGGGAGGCCTAAGATATTAAGGAGAAGAGCACCTGATGAAGGCCCTCCACCATCAGATAATTTACATCCAATGAAATGCGGAAATTGTGGTGGCTTTAATCATAACAAAAGAACTTGCAAAGCTGCCCCATCCATGAAGAAGAAAAAGGTAATTTCATTCATAAGTCATAAAATTCTAATTTTTAATTTTAATTTCTGTTAAGATCTGTTGATTGTTTTTTAAATTTTTTGTCTATGCATAAGGCTTGCACATCCTCTCAACACCCTCCATCATCATGTCAACACCCTTTATCATCATCTCAATAGCCTCCTTCATCATTATACCACCCTCCATCATCAAGTCAGCATCTTCCACAAGCATATTAGTAAGCTGCAACAGCATCTCAAACAATTCCTAAAGAGCCATCTCAACAGTCTGTGGGATGTTCAACACCATAGTCATCACAGCAGTCATTTGGGTTGGACATAAACACAATAAGGAGAGGGAGAGGTAAAATATTCAAATATTTATTTCGTTTCTTTATTAACTTATTTAGCTTTTTCATGAACTTATTTAGCTTCTTTATAATGCAGTAACAAGGTGGTTATCTAACCAAGGACATTAAAACAAATGAGGTGAAAGCATACTGCTGGGTATGAAAAACTTAACAACTTTTCGAAGATGTTATTTTGGATCTATTGCATTTAAAAGGCAATGGACTTTGGAGGATGCATTAGGTATGATAGGTATATTTTGCAAGATGTTATTCTGATTGCTACTTTTTTGTAAAGATACTTGATATGCAGTTACCACATGGCTGATATTTTTTGTCAAACTTATGAATATTATGCTCTATATGGCACCATTCGAGGGCTATATAAGGCATAATATTCAAACAAAAACTTGATGGATGTCTATGCAATGTTCAATATCACTTTTGATGAATGAAATATATCTATCACCGTTTTTTTTTGAAATGTTGTGTGTTACACATTTACTGCTTCGAATTATATTTCATATTGTTTAAGAACTAATACATTACATGAGCTTTACAAGGCATGCAACTAAAAATAGTGCGAACATGTAGACTAGGAACTTCATCATCATGCCAACATTCTTCAGTTGTTCATTCATTTCTTGGACAATTTTACTGCTGCTCAGCAATTGCTTCAAATCACATTGCATCTCTCTTATAATAGGGTTGATTTCATCCATTTCTTCACCATGTCCATGACAACATTCTTCATTTATATTAATTCATCATTATTAAGCTCCCACCATTTATAGAAGTTGCATGTACTAGATTTTCATATAAAATATAACTTACCTGGGTTCTTTGAAGACTCAGACATCATTACAACTGCTCTTGCACCACATTTGCATCTCTTATTTTTTAATTTTATTGTTTTGCCATTTACCATTTTATTTCTGATATTTGTATAATTTGATGTGTTGCTTTGCTCCGTTGCATTGCTTGAACTTGAGTGACTCATTAGGAATGCTTCTGAATGGGTTCTTCCTACTGGTGATATGTGTTTGATGTAGATGTGGATGAAAGCAAATGTGATTAATTGCAGCTGTGTATTTGGATGGATGTTGGATGAATGTGTTGCAGTTTGAGTTGAATCCTATTATGAGAATGGATTAGAAGTAGGACTAGAAAAACAAATGTCAATAAATGGAAGTGTGTTATATGAATTTGGCTATGAAATAACAGCAATTTGTATTGCAGAATTCAGCTTTTTCCATAACTAGGAGGTACACAACATCGGCTACGTCCAATGGCTAATCCAGCGGATTTTATAATTTTCAAAATTTTGAGAGGTAAAATCGTATTTCCATGTGCTTAGATGGCAAAGGATAACTCTATATTATTTTTATTTTATTAGGGGTAAAATGGTTATAAAATGACGTTTTAACTTATGCATATGTATTTTAAAAAGTGCTACTGGGGGTATTTTAGTAATTAGATGAAAATTATATGGAAAAGTGATGGCTTTTAACGAAAAACTTAACAGAAGGGATGTATATAATGATTTTTTCATAAATCAGGGGTACACGCTAATACAAATGGTCAAAAGTTGATTTTCTGTAAATTTTGCTAAAAGGTGAGAATACTCTGTGATAATCTCCCATAAAAATTTAAACGAAAAAGTAGGTGTGGTGTGCTATAAAAAGTGAGGTGCAAATAACTCCCCCCTAAAACAAGTGTTACTCATTCTAGAGAATAATAATATATATTATCATAATATAAACCAGAAAACATATATCATAAAACAAATTAATTAAACAAGAGATCAATAAACATGTAGAAAGCTAGAATTCATATATGTTCGTGGTGACATAGAGTAAGTTTACATAACTCAAATAACAAAGCTCTTAAATGAAATGATTTCATTCCAAAGTTCTTGTTTATGTAATTAGCGTGTGCCTTGATTTAATCTAGAATCAAGTAGTATACAATCATTCAATGAGCTTATGCAGCTGATCATAACTTTTTTTTTTCTTTTAAAACAGATACGTAAAAGATGGCAAAACTATACGTAAAATATGTAAATAAATGCAAGTATATATGTACATATATGCATATTCACGTTGGTAAATGATATGAAGAGGAACATCAATGCATGCATAAAGCACAGCAAATTTTGTTTACGACAAGGAAGACAATAAAGGTAATAATGACAAATATTGCCTGGCTAGAACTATTCATCATGGAATGCTTTGATTTCTTTAGTTATAAAAGTTACTTTGTTTGATCCAACATTCTTTTATTTGTTTAGTTTAACATGCATGTATGCATCAAAATATAATATTCAATTATCATATAAAACTCAACATATCAATGTTCAAACAAATGAATTTAAAAAATGTGAAACAACGCAACATGGAATAATTCAATCAATACACCCACCCTTAGAACACATTAAAATTAAAACAAACGAAACAGAGATTTTAGCAACTCCATTCAAAAAGGGATCGAATAAACCAGATAATGAAACTGCAACATTAGGAGATATCAAAAAAATTTATGAACAAAATAATTTTCATATTTAATTAGTAAATACTGTGTCTAAACAAGTTATAAGAATAGTTGAGGTAAAGCAAGATGAGTTGATGAAGGATCAGCCACGGCAAGACCAGGTCAAGTTAACAGGCATAGCTTTTGGGCCTTCTTATCAGGTAACGACCTTAGAGCTTCTTCTATTTATGTGTGGTCTTATAGGTTTTTTGCTATTGAACTTGTTTATGGTTTATGACTCGTGTCTTTGTTTGCCGTTGGTAGAATTTATGATTTCCTGTTTGTAGTAGTTAGATATAGATTTTGTAATTCTAAAAGAGTTAAATTTGTTATAGGAGAAGAATATTTCAATTTTTATTAGGTGAGTACCTGGAGAGTAATCAGGAAAAAAGAAGAAAAAGGTTGGAATGTGATAATTTGATTTCAGTTTCTTGCTGAATTAGTTCTAAATCCCAATTGATTATCCTAGTAGGTAGAGAATGCACCTAGTTGTAAGCTTATTCATGTTTTATATCTCAATTTTGTTGTGATGTAAGCTTTGGGCCTCCAAATTCAAGGCTTGTATTATTACATACGTACAAGAGTGAAGCTATGAAAAGAATAATTGAAATGTTAACCGTTGTTGCATTACTAAATATGACTTCGAATTATGCTGAAGGCGGATAATTTCACTGAAAGTAGCTTAAGGGGTCACATTTGAATTTATCGGGTTTCCATGTTTAATTGATTTGGTCTCATTAGTTTGGAAGGGGGAAAAGGAAATAGCTGCTTTAATTGCTTGAGGGAAACAATGAAGGAAATTATGGCTAAGTTAGATGATTTCGCCAAAAGAAGCTGAAGGTCTTTACAGTTTTATTTTATTTATTTATTTTGTTGAAGCGCTAGTTGAGTTGTTCATGGCATGAGAAGAGTCCAACTCCCTCCTTTTTTCTTATGAATGCTATTTTCTTTTCTTCTTTTAGAGTTGTAGTGATGTTTAGCAGTTAAGCTACGCATTTATGCAGTCATTATGCGGAGCATTTTCTGGCGTTTTAGATATTGGTGCATCACTAGGAATACGGACTTTTGTATGGTTCCTGTCCTAAGGCACTGTTCTTAAGAGAATGATACTCATTTCCCTTTATCGTAAAAATAACAATAATAATAAAGAAAAAAATGAAGTTTTCCTCACAGGATTCATAGCCCAGAATGATGTATGGTACCGAGTGGTAAATCATCATAAAGATAATTAGCTTGTTAAATGTATTAATTTCTGTAAGTTGCTTCATTCATGAGTAGTTAAGTCCATATATGTGCATGCACAGTTGTGCGCGTGGATGTTAATTTTGTTTTCAACATTTTTACTTCTGCCCGCTCATGTCTGCTGATTGCACTGATCTATATATTAATTTAATATATTTCTCCTGCAGCCTGTTTCAGCAAAGGGGAAGCCTTCAAAACTTCACAAGAGGAAGCATCAAATAGGTTCATTATATTTTGATATGAAGCAGAAGGAGACAGAACTGGCAGAGCGGCCTTCCAGGGGCTTATTGACAAAATCTGAGACACAAGGCAAGTACGGATGGTGATTTCGAGACGATTTCCTTTTTCTTCACTTTTGTAACTGAAAAAGCATGCCAACATCAAGCACTGTAAAACACAATTCTCTCTTGTAGTTTACAGTTAAAATCTCCGAGCTACTGTTGTGAAATTTGCCAAAGTTTGAATGAGTGCAGTGTAGTCTTCATTACTTACCGAGTTTTTAGCTGTTACTTAAAAACTCAATGTGTAGGAAAGTTCTGTATTACATGGTCTATGGGTTTGCTCCAAGCTCAGGAGGAAATTTCCTCTTGGTTTATGCTGCGCTACGTTCTTCAAAGTTCAATTCCATTTGATGTATATATGCGTTTTTGTTATTCAAGTGTTTGAAATGCAAATTACGGTTTTATAATTGGCAAATTTTACACCGAGTGCAGCACTACAAATGCAACAGTCTTCGATAGCCAAATTTGTGTAAATTTAGCCAAAACCAACATGGCAATTGGCAACATTTGCACAATGCCACAGAGAGGACAAGTTTGTGCAGAAAGAAGATCGCTCTTTAACACTGTACAATTATAGATTTTGTAAATAATCAAATTTTTTAATTACAGACATTAAATTTCATAGTCATAACTAGTTTATTTAAATCTTCGGACAAAAATCCAACTCATCGATAACTTTTGACAAGGTTTCTTAACAGAGTTTTAAATAAACTAACAAAAAAGAACGCTCAATATCAAATTTACTTCTTTTTCTTTTTTTTTTCTTTTTTAATTTTATATGCAAACCTAATACTCAAATGGTATGACACATTGTTTAATAAACATCTACTTCCTTTGATAACTCAATTTTTTGCTGAACACTAGTCTAGCATAGCTCGACACTAGGTTTTATACTGTCAAGCTCGTCAACCTTTGGCTAAAATTAAAGATTAAAAAAAAAAAGGTTGATTATTTCCCCAAATAATCTCTAAGTCGTGATTATTTTGTCTCAAAAATGATGTTCTATTTACCCAAATCTGAAAGCACAATGCAAAACATCTGAAAGCACATTAAGCAACTTGTTTAGAAATTTGTACAGTTAATTAGCCTAAACGACAGACTTTCTTATCCATCCTGTAACATCAATCTGTCGGGACCTCTTTTACCAATCAGTACTACATAGGTTGAGATTATCTGTTACAATGTTTCGAAAGAGGATAAAATCTCTCACAACGTTCATAACAGTAACCACATATAGACAACTATCATTATATAGTCATAAAATTATGAAATTACTCAGGCGGTATCCTGTTCCTACACTTACACTACGTATGTACAGAATTTACAAACTATTTGACAAACAAGCCAAGTAACTTACCACATTCTACCAATCCTTGAGCAGTTCAGCCGCGACATCCTTGTAGCTGACCTTTTTCTTAGAACACCCAGCGCTGGGATCTGTAGGTGGCTTCTCATCTTCATGGATTGCATCAGTAGTTTCAACCTTTTTTGCCCCGAGGCTTGGAATCATGTCTAGTAACATTGCTTGAACTGGATCAACCATAACTTCCAGTGTCTCAGGCTTGTCACTGTCTTGGCCACGATACCTTCCATCCATTTCTGTATCAGGAGCTTTAACAGACTGTTCTACTTGTCCAACATATTCTGTAAACTCTTGCTCAGGTGCCTTGCCTCTGTGTGATGATTCTGAATCTTCTACAATTTCAGTTTGTTGGATTTTCAAATTTTTGTTACCAACTGATCCATGATTTTCATGTCCTTCACTCGTATCTACATTTTCCTTGATTGCTCTTTCAGAAGAACCACAATCGTCTGACTCATTTTCATATATTTTAGAAGGCTTCTTACCCACCCGCACCCTTGGCCTTCGAGCTTTGTTGACACTTATCTTTCCTTTCTTTGAGCTCCCACCAGCAGGTCTTCCTCTTTTCCTTTTGCCTTCCCTATTTGATGAGGCCAGCATTCCAGAACTTTTCTCCACAGTTTTGCTGCTTCTCTGTTTTCCTTCACTGCTTCGTAAAGATAGCATATTCTGGCCTTCTAAAGTTTCTGAGTCCAAAGAAGCCTCTTTCATATCTATGTCTTGCTTCCTGGAAAAACAGGCACCAACATTATTAGAGGGGTTGTCAAAGAATACAGCAGTTAGGAAAAAAGCACTATCTTTAGTCTCTGTAAATTGAAACGCTATTTTTACCCTATATATAACATACATTCCTATCTTTCTGGCAAGGACTGGGGTGAGAGCAAGTGCAAGAGTGCGCGGTCAAGGTTTCTAATTCATCTGCGTTTGAAAGAAATTACTTTTTATGGGTATGCAAACAAATGTGTAATTGCTTAATTCTTAGATCCTCTTACTTTGAAGGAAAACTGACATTTTATCAGATATTTAGCTTTTTTCCTTCTAACAACCCAAAAACCCCTTGCCCTTTCCTTATTCACCGAGTTTCTTTTTTTCTCTTCAAATAAATCCAAAAATCCCTTGCCCTTTCCTCATTCACCGAGTTTTTAAAATGAGGGTTACATCCATACCCTACAAGCTTAATAGTTGGGAAATATAGAGACATATGTGTCATAAGTAGGTGGCCCCAAAAGGACTTGAACCCTTAACCTCAATGACAAGGGCTAAGCTTGGTAACTACATGTTTAACATGTGGGTCTCACCACTCGCTTGACCTGTCGTGATCATTGAATCATATGGATTTTCCAGTTAAGGTAACATGAATGGATGGTCAAAAATCTTGAAAATTCTCTATCAAAATAATTACTTAACTATAATACTGATTATAACAGATTTTACATATATTTTTACACTAACCACAATTCGGAGCATGATTCTTCCATCCTACCGCGCTTCAAGCTATATGTGTATTCTTGCAACTTTTGCTCCTTCTCCAAGCAGTCTTCCAACCACTGGGATCCAACAACACGTAACTTCCTGCTCCATAGAAGATGTTTCTCTGTGGCAGTGAAGCTGTACAAAGAAGCAGCAAAAGTTAAGAACCAGATCTTTTCATATCAAATGTTCTGTCGTATCCGCAATAATAAATCATCAAATTATGGTTCTAGCATGATACCACCAGAATTGTAGCAAACAATAACAATGTTAGTAAGTTGACTACCAGAAAATAGGTTCCAAGGTTCAGTTTTTCCTTCAGACATCAAATTGAAATTCAGCATAATTGTTCAACCATGTACAACATCAGAACAATTCATAGTGGAACTGTTGCCAAGACTTGGAAAACAAAGCAAGAAAATAAATTCAAATCTTAAAGCCCTACTTCAGCAGAAAAATAATACCACTGCATTTAACCTTGCCCAATGCTTGTCAAACTCTAATCAGTACGCTAAATAACTATTTTCTTAATGAAGACAATAACTCATGGGAAATTGCTGCTAATTTCACTCAAAAAAATAAAATAAATTTAAAACCTAGAGAGGGAGGGAAAGAGAGGAGAAAAAAGGAAAAAAACAGAAGGAACTGAAGTGAAGAGAAAAGAAAAAGACTAAACATTAAGGTTTCTATTCTCAAACCAAGTTAAGTACACCACTTCAACAATTAAATCAAGGCCTTTCTAAAAGCACTAACAGACTCAAAAGAAATTTAAGATCAAGTAAATAATAACCGAAGCAATGACATCAATTAAAATAAGAAACAACTAACATCCCTAATATGATGAATTGTACCAATATCTATATAATCCATTAAGACATATAGGTCCTAGGTTGTGACATAGACGTGTAAGCCTCATTGATAATCTCAATCAATACCATTATGTGCAGTAGTGTCGTCTATACCTAAAGAAAAATGAACAAATATGCACACCATAGAGGAGCTGAATGTCCAAAGTAGAAAACATTTCAACATTAATATTGTTCAAAACAAGAGAATTTCTTTTGCTGCAATATAGAATAAAACATTGTGAGCAAACCAGCGAACATGTTCATCAAATTGGTTTCAATTAAAACATTTCAACATTAATATTGTTCAAAACAAGAGAATTTCTTTTGCTGCAATATAGAATAAGACATTGTGAGCAAACCAGCGAACATGTTCATCAAATTGGTTTCAATTCTTACTCGACCTTTCTTACTGATCCACCATGCTCTAAATGGAGAATCCTGACCAGATCTTACAAACTTGATGGTCAAGAAACCTTTGGACATAATAATCCTGGGACGTGGGCCAGGGGATTCTAATCCAAGCAATCTTGATTGCGACGAAAGGCCTTAATTATCCAAACCAACATTAGCATTTGCAACAATAATTTCAGACAATAAGGTAGAACAGCTTGTGTAATCTCTATAAGTTATTAAAAAGTTATCACCAATTTGTGGACTGACATCCTCATCTTGTAATAACAAATAAAAACCTGTACCTCTTAACAAGAGAATCAAAGCTTGCATCAACTCCTGTTACTGACAAGATCACCAAGTGGGTAGCATTTGCAAGATTGTTGCAGACTTTGCCACCACCAAAAGAAACTTCAAGCTTCATTCTCTTCAAGGAAAGCTCCAACAAGACTTCCCACTCAGGTTTTCTTTGACAAAAAAAGTTATTTATTAGAAAGCACCTACGAACACTCTAGGTTATAAAATATTATGATGGCCTATTATGGTCGGCTCAACCAAAGAGAGAAATAGAATAAATAAGGACTAATAAAAGTCTTACAAAGACTCTGCCAAAGTGTAGAAGTAAATGCAGCAACCATGAAAGCAAGACCACTTATCCTTCGGACAGTACTTTTTCTTATAATAGTCAACAGTTTTGGGATCTTCTGATCTATTGATGCTGCTTAAGAGCTGCCCAAGAATGGAAAATTTGATCAAAAGCTTGCAAGTTTGCTCTACCAAACAACAAAAAATTGATGTCGTGTGCACATACCTGCTTGAGGTCTGCAAGGTCAAGATCCCAGTAGAAAGAGTCAGAAAATTCATCAACTTCTTCCTGGAGCTTTGTTTTTGAAGAATCAGAAAGGTAGAGGAAGTACCTTAAAGAGAAATGTGGAGTTAAAGGAATTTCATTGTTAATATAACTACATAAAAGTTTTTCAGAACAGAAAAGGGCTGTCAAAATTAAGAAATAGATTAAATGACGAGGGCTAACCGTGGCTGCCAATGGAGGAGCTTCTTTTGTGAACAACAATCCAAGACCCAAGAATAATGAATAACATCTCCATGAAGCTTTGCTGCATGGTACTTGACCCCTGAAATTTCCTCCTACTTGTTTATCTTTCAGCCAAGAAAAATCATCCAAGCGCATGCGTGTGTGCACATGTATGTGTGTGTGTGTGTGTGAGAGAGAGAGAGAGAGAGAAAGAGAGAGAGAGAGAGAGAAACCTTTGTTCTCAGCTGCAACACAGTGGGTGACAGATTTATCCAAATTCATTGAAAATGTGCCACCATTCTTAACAACCATTTTATGCAAAGAGTCGAGAGAATGGGTTCGAGGCACATTAACAAAGTCTATCATGTTAAGGAGATCAAGTAATTTCTATGGAAGAAGAAAAGAAATATTTATAAGCAAAGCAGCAAAGACTTAATAGCCAGAACATGCCAAGATTGATTGTAGACAAACAGTGCAACAATAAAAGCATGCAGTAGAAAAGTAAATAAAGAGAGAAAATAAAAGATAAAACGGAGAAAAAAAGAAAAGCAAAGAGAGAAAACAAAAAGTTTGTGCAGTGGGGACACCACTATTAGTACATAATCAAGTGTTGATCATCACCAGTTGGTAATATTTTTGCAACTTTACTACCTCAGAAAGGAGAAGAATTGGTTTTCCAAACAGATCTATTCTGTCAAGATTGAGATCAGGAAGCAAGGCAATTATAATTGCAAGTACACAACAAAAAAATCATCAGAAGACAGACCCAATAAAAAATAAAATCGAAATAATTTCCGGACTTGGATGAGTTCTTCATGCCATTGTTTGGAGCAACACATGCAGAGTTAGGATGTGACATGCAATTTCAAAAGTAAGACGTGAATCTTACAAGGCTTGGAAATGAGGCTGCATTCACTTGATTAAGCTATGAAAGAATATGAAGGGGAAAGGGAAAGGTCAAGTTAGGTTACAAAGGATACAAAACACCTTATTTGAAAATATTAATGTTTCCCCCTTTATGTTAGAAACGTCAGTCTGAATGAAATGAGAAGGAACAACAGAAACATTCTTTTTCTCTCCCATTCTAGAGGATTTGGAACGTCGTGGTTTATCATCCTCTGGGCCCCCATATTCTTTTCCCTTCTGTGTGGTACCATTACTTGAATGTACTAGTTCTACAAATGCTGAAAAATGGAAAATTTAACAAAAAAGAAACCAAAAAAAATTAAAGAGAGAGCAGTCCAGAGTAAAAAAGGAAAACATCTCATTAACCTATGCAGTATATCAGAGAAGAATTTCTTACACTGCACGTCAAGGCATTCATGCCAAGGCTTGTCATATCTCACTCTGTCAATACGTGGAAATCTCAGGCTGTAGGGTGCAGCAAAAACCTGAAGAGATGAAGCAGATAGATTAATTGAGGTTGAGGTAACCAGAAAAGGATAAAGAATTAAGCAGTGCATGGTAAAAGAGAAATCTTTGAACCACTTCAATGTATTATTTCGTCCATGATATCAAGTAAACCCAAAAGTTATAGTCTTGAAAACGCACCTCAGATCTTATAGTCCGGATATCACTGGTAATAGAAAGTATTAGTGATCTGTAAAGAGAGGGTCACAAGAAGAAAAGTTTACAAGTCTGACGTCAAAAAAGCAAATTTCATCCAAATTAAAAGGAAAAGACAATGCTAACTTTTCAGGGCTCTCAATCCAAACATCTGGTCTCTCTTTTGAATTATTCGTAACTTCATAGAAACTTGGTGGTGGCTTCTTTGGATATTCATACTTCCTGATAAAACATGAGCGAAAACATATAAAATAATTCTAACTATGAAATAAAAAAACTACGAGTTTCTCAACATGGGATATTAGTTTCTTTCCAACAATAGGGAAGTTTTGAGGCCACAGACCCATGATATTACATATTGGTAGTCAGAACAATATGTTGTCAAATTCACTTTTTTTTTTTTTAACCAGTTTCATCAAGCTAAATTGTAAGCATCAACATTGAGTTTGACACAACCAAGAATGTAAGAAATTATTGAAAATAAACCATGATCCAAACGATCCCACAGCCATTAAAAGTGACTCATTGGGCATTTCAACAGGACATGCCAAATGCAACCATCGCCTCATAAGATCTACTTATTAGAGTACCTGAAATAAGGTTTTAATTTGGAAACAACAGTATCTAGCTCGTCATCTGAGAGGCCAGTGCCCACTCTGCAAAAGGAGATAAATCTGCAATAGAATAACTTGATTGGTGCACTGAACTGACAGATTTAGCAAAAAGATCACACCAAAATAGGATGCAGTTCAGAAGAAAAATATAATTTAAACCTGAAAATGCTTTATACTACTCTTTCCAGAAATCACATTGGATCTCATTAATAGGATAAATTAGCTAGTGAAGGGATCCAATCACAACCAAACATATTCTAATTACAGCATCTGTATCACTTAATATCATCCACCTGAACGTTTTAATAAAGTTTCGGCAAATACGGAGTGGCCTAGTCATATTTCTGTGTCATACATTATGAAAAGGATCAACATCAACATTCTTCTGTGGATCATCATTTGTCCTTTGCGATTATGCCATTAAGCTAAGCATTTATGTTGTTCTCAACCTTCAAACGTTGTGCTCAAGCACATATTATGAGCCCAGTGAATGATTTGGGAGAACAGAGTATATGATAGCTGGAATGTTTGTTGAGCATTCCCAGGCAGATGATTGCCAAAGATACATAAACATCTTTGCAACAGAAAAGTGGGAAACACACAGAGTAACTTTGAGGGGACAAACAAGCCACGTAATGCATAAGTTTATATGATAAAGGTTCTCTAGAAACAAGTTATTATTGGTAAAACTTACCGCCTAGGATAAGTATTTGGGGCGGGACGCTCTGCTAGGGCCACCAAGAATTGAGCTACCTGCAAACATTAAAACCTGTTAAATTCGTGTTTCACCAGTATTTAAAATACAATAGGGCTACAACAACAAATTACACAAGATAAGCTAGCAAACCAACCTCCCCTCCACGTCGTCCAGAGCCATAGTATCCTCCTATTGATAGGCATCCAAATATTGAAGGCAGCACGAATTAATACACTAATCTTCTTCTAAGTTCTAAGGAAACAAAATGCCTTTAAGAAATAAATAAAATAAATAAAAATTACCAACCTATGATGAGAACATCTAAATCAGAACCGGCACGGATGTACTCAGGCTTCAACTTTAACCACTTTCCACTTCGATCACTAGGTTCCCATTTGGAACCAAGGTCTTTCAATACAATTCCTTCATCCCTAACCAAAAAATAATATAGGCACACAAAATTAGCTAGCTTTGTTTTCATTTTCAAAAATTTTTTTCTAAAAACATACATTTAGTAATGCATTTTAAATCAATATCAACCACATATCATTTTCAAAATTCAAAAAATTTAATCCAACCATACATTCTTATTGAAGTTTGAAAACAAAAACTCCAACTTCAAAAACAAACACACCCTTGTACAACATTTGGATTGATAAGAAACACAGAGTATTTGAAGTAATGCAGAAACAAGCAAACAGATATACTTCGAGAAACCCTAACAGTTAATAGGTCACTGATTTTAGTCAATTTAATTTTATGTCTTTCAGAATTAGAGGAACAGAGGTAAGGCTAGTAGGAATCCACAACTCACTACCAAAAAAATTGCTTTTGGAAATACAATTAAGGCCTATGAAAAAAGGACTTGATTTGAAATAGGTTGTTTATTTACCTTACCTAGACCAAGCAAAGGTAATATGATGAGGAACGAGGTTCCTCAAATTAACAGAAAGGGAGGGAGATGTAGACGGAGGAAAGGGGAGAAATAATAGAAGAAATTTGGGGAAGAAGTAGAGTGAAAATTGAGGGAGAAATAATCTTTTTACTAAAAGATCAAAAAAACAATAACAACCAAATCTGAAAATAACATAACTAAAGGTTCCTATTTATAGGACCTTAAAGCCTTGTTCTACTAGGAAATAAAATCCTATTAGGAAATAGAATCATAATCCTAGTTTAACTAGAAAATACCAAAATTAAATCCTAAGTAAAATAGTAAACTATTAATTTAGGAAAATGACTCAAATTAGGATTACTCCCAATTTAGGAAGTCAAAATCCCTAATAATAGTCAAAATCCCTAATTTATTAAAATCCCTAAAATCAAAATTAAAATCCCTAATTTATTCCTAATTTGTCCTACATAAATTCTCTCCCTCTTGAAAAAACTCGACTCCTGGCGAGTTGTCAAGGAGGAAATTGCCAATACACGAGGAAACGCCACGTCTTACCTTGCATGATCATTGGAAAGTCGTCAATCCAAATCTTCGCTTCATGATGATCCAATATTAGAAGCACACATGATAGAAAAATTATTGATGCTTCAGCAGCCTTCAATATTGGTAGAGAAACAATAATCCCCATGGAAGACTTGACCGTTGACTTGATAGAAGACGTCACCGTTGACCCAATAATAAAAGTAGGTGAATCCAAATATGACTCACAACCTATGAAATCAATTTCTTGAATGATTTCATGAGATTCTTCTTCACATATGGATTCAACTTCGCATGTAGGCTCTACATCATTTTTCAAATTCGTTTCGCCCTTGACTTCAATAAAACTGTTAGATTCATGCTCATCTGCAAGATCAATATCACTTGCTTCCTCATCTCCACTAAAATCATCACACTCAACCTCATGGTTCTTAGGAGTTGCACCCAAAATCCCTTGATTCTGATGTTTGGTGGAGGACTCCAAATTATGGCCTTGTATTTTAAGAAAGGAAGCTTGTAAGGCTTTTACAGTTATCAATATTTCTGTAATTTTATCTTCCATGGCATCCATTCTACTCTCCAGAGCATCAATTCTGACGTTTGTCCTATTTTCTGAGGCTTGTATCATTGAGAGTATTGAAGTTTGTAATGAAGAACACATTGTAGATATTGACAAGAACAATATGATGGTGTCGCGGTGAACAGTACTTTGATGAATAGTACCCGTGATGAACAGTAACTCACGTGAACAGTACCCGGTGAACAGTAACTTCGGTGAAGAGTATTTTTTTTTTTTTTTTTGGTTTTTGTTTTGTAGGGGTGATGGAAGATGAAATTGGGGTAAAGTAAATTGATGGTAGTGGGAGATTTTAGGGTTAATGGGTTGAACAAAATTAAAGGATAAATAGTATAAGAGGGGATCAAAACCACGCTCTGATACCAATTGATGAGGAACGAGGTTTCTCAAATTAACAGAAAGGGAGGGAGATGTAGACGGAGGAAAGGGGAGAAATAATAGAAGAAATTTGGGGAAGAAGTAGAGTGAAAATTGAGGGAGAAATAATCTTTTTACTAAAAGATAAAAAAACAATAACAACCAAATCTGAAAATAACATAACTAAAGGTTCCTATTTATAGGACCTTAAAGCCTAGTTCTACTAGGAAATAAAATCCTATTAGGAAATAGAATCATAATCCTAGTTTAACTAGAAAATACCAAAATTAAATCCTAAGTAAAATAGTAAACTATTAATTTAGAAAAATGACTCAAGTTAGGATTACTCCCAATTTAGGAAGTCAAAATCCCTAATAATAGTCAAAATCCCTAATTTATTAAAATCCCTAAAATCAAAATTAAAATCCCTAATTTATTCCTAATTTGTCCTACATCATAATATCTCCTTTGAAACACACAATCCAAACTTACCAATTCTGAAATCTTCAATTTCATGCAGAACATCAATTTGATATTGCTTTGTCCATAAGTCCACAAATAATTCCTTTGGTGGCATAAAAGGATTATTGGGTTTCATTTTAGTAAGTGTTGAAAGAGAGAAAATGGAATAAAATAGATAGAGAAGAGAAGGTGAAAGTTGTTGTATATTATTGATATGTGAGACTTACACATACATAGTAGAAAGTTGTTGTATATTATTGATATGTGAGACTTACACATACATAATAGAAAAATTAAAACAAACTATGAAATAAAATCACTCACAATCAATACATATTTTCACCACCTGTAGCAAAATTATTATAATTTAAAACTTCCATATAAGTTCTAACACTCCCCTTCAAATTTAAGTACAGATATTTTTAATGCCCAACTTGGAAACAAAGATTACTAATAGATATTTGACGACTCTTTTCACTACAACATAAACTTCATAGTCATTCAAATTCACAACAGTGATGAAGCTTGAAAAGGATTGACAAGAGAAAAGGCAACCATCTCACTCAAACTTCTAGACAGAAGACCCAACCAACAAGACAGTAAAACCGAAATTATAAGAGACAACGATTTCTAGTAAGAGGAGATATTTTCGACCACGAATCCTTGGTGAGGCTGTAAGGGTAGTGGTGACTTTTATCGCTAGCCAGAGGTAATGAGGTCGTTTAATAGTAAAGAGGATGGATTTGGGATAAAAATAATGTTTGTACAAACTAAGGTGATTTGGCCAAATTGAGCAAAATTTTCCCGTGTTTAGAGGGATTTTTTTTTATTTTTTCATAAACGCCCTAAAAAAATTTGAGACACCCAAAAGTTTTCAAAATTTTCAAAGGACCCCCTGAATGCTTATAAAACAAAATTCACTGACTTATGACGACTTGACACTGAGAGGGAAAGAGAGCTTAAAAAAAAAAAAACTTAAAAGAACAAACAGTGATTGGATTTTTTTTTAAAATTGATTATTAATAAAAATAACATCAGAGACTTAATGGAAAAGGAAATAGAAACTTTTTTTTTTTTCCTTATGATGGATCCTAGCTTCAACACACACACTTACACACAGTAGTGTTAACAGAGTTTGAAAGATTGATTGTTAAAAATCAGATTAGAGTCTGTTTTGTAGAAACAATTTGGAAGAAAATGTTCATAGATTGGATAGGTAGCAGGATATTCGAGAGTCCTACAAAGCTCTCCCTAGAGACGGAAGTCCCTCCCAAAATTCACAAAAAAAAAAGGTCAAGTCCCCCGTCTCCCTCCTTTTCCCCTTCTTATCCTCTAACTAACTCCGCACATTTCCCTAGGAAAGTATAACTAATTTCCACTGCCCAAAGCATAATAGAAAAATAAACATAAGGACAATTCCCAACTCTTCCCTCACTTCTTCTTACTCTGATGGCGCCCAACATAGGTGAACCTGATTGAAAGCCTATCATTACCCCCGGTCCAAGCATTCACCTTGTTCTTAAGGTGAAAATTAGCAAATTGTTGCTTAATCAAATCAAACTGCTCCCATGTTGCCTCAAAATCTGGTAGATCCTTCCATTTGACAAGCACTTCAGTAGTTACTCCAGATCCCTCTGACTTTTGGCATACACTAAGAATATTTTCAGGCTCAACTACCAACTCCATGGTAGCACTAAGCTGAGTAGGAAGTAGAGGTGAGGCTCGAGTACTTCCTATCATTTTCTACAATTGTCATACATGAAAAATCGGATGCATAGCTGAACCAGCAGGTAATCTTAACTTGTAGGCCACCGGACCAACTTTGTTTTCTACTGGAAAAGGTCCATAATATCTTGGACTCAACTTTTCATTTCTTTGCCTAGCCAAAGATTGTTGCTTGTAAGGTTGTAGTTTGAGATAGACCAAGTCTCCTTCTTGTAATTGGACTTCTCAACGCTTCTCATTTGCCACTCCTTTCATTTTATCTTAAGCTGTCTTCAAATTCTGTTTTAGTTCATCTAGGATAGCATCCCTTTCTTCAAGTAATTGTTCAACTGTCGAAACATTAGTAGAGGTTGGACCATAACGAACCAATGGGGGAGGGTCTCTTCCATAAAGGATCTTGAAGAGGGAGGACTTGGCTGAGGTATGGTAAGTAGTATTGTAACAATACTCAGCCCACGGAAGCCACTTTACCTACTGTTTCGATTTTCCACCTACAAAGCACTGTAAATGTCTCAAGATAGCCGTTCACCATTTCTAATTGGCCATCGGTTTGTGGGTGACAGGATGTACCATGTTTCAGTTGAGTGCCCTGCATTTTAAACAGTTAAAACAGAGGAAGACGCGATCTCTATCAATGATGATGGAACGTGGAATTCCACGTGGTTTAACAACTTCTTTAATAAAGATTGCAGCCACCATTTGAGCATTAAAAGAATGTTTTAAAGGCAAAAAATGTCCAAAATTGCTCAATCTGTCGACAACCACCAGGATAGTATTATACCTCTCAGATTTTGGCAATCCTTCAATGAAATCTATGGAGATATCTTCCTAAACTTGATTAGGAATGGGTATAGGCTGAAGTAGACTTGCCGACGAAAGTGCCAAGTACTTGTTTTGTTGACAAATGCCATACAATTCTACATAGGCTTTTATTTCTTTCTCCATTCCAGGCCAAAACAATTCATTAGAAATACGCTAAATAGTCTTTAGCAATCCCGAGTGTCCTCCTGCAAGGCTGCCATAGAACTCTTTGAGCAATTTAGAAATCATCATAGACGTTTTGCTTAGAACTGTTTCCCCCTTATATAAGAGTCTTCCTTGAAACACAACATAACCCTCATGGCTAGCATTTCCAATGGTAATATCTTCTTTCAATTTTCTCAACTCTTCATTCTCTACCAGTTCTCTTTCTAAGATGTCACAATCAAAAGAAGGTAAGAATGATAGAGCATTGAAATCAGGATGCCTGGACAAAGCATCTGCTACTTTGTTTTCTAGGCTAGGTTTGTATTGGATTGCGAAGTCGAATCCCAATAATTTAGCTAGCCATTTTTATGCTCCACACTTAATAGTTGCTGCTCCAAGAGATATTTCAAGCTCCTCTGGTTAGTTCGCACTACAAATCTCCTCCCCAAGACATGGGGTCGCCATTTTTGAACTACCATTACTATGGCAATCAGCTCCCGCTTATAAACTAATTTCAACCTTTGATTTTGAGGAAGCAAATGACTGTAATAGGCTACTAGTCTGTTTTCTTGCATTAATACTGCACCAATTCCCCTTCCAGAAGCATCAATATCTATATAGAAAGGTTGAGAGAAGTCGGGTAATGCTAAAACAGGGATTGTAGTCATAGCTTTTTTAAGCTTGTTAAAAGCCTCATCAACCTTTTCATTCCATTTGAAGGCATTTTTCTTGAGTTGCTCAATTAACGAAAAAGCCAAAGTACCGTACCCAATAACAAATTTTCTGTAGTAACCTGTCAACCCGAGAAATCTGTTTAACTCTTTCAAATTTTTTGGAACAAGTCATTGCATCATTGCCTCAATTGTAGAATTGCCAACAGCTACCCCATTAGCAAAAATTATATGACCCAAATACTCCAAACTTCTTTCAGCAAACCAACACTTTTTTTATTAACATACAGATGCTGGTTCATGAGTGTTTTCAAAACAATTGTCAAGTGCTATAAACGATCTTCCAAATTCCTACTGTACACCAGAATATCATCAAAGAGGACCAGAACAAATCTTCTCAAATACTTTATAAATATGTCATTCACCAAAGCCTGTAACGTTAAGGGGGCATTAGTTAGGCTAAAGGGCATTACCTGAAATTTGTAGTGCCCATCGTGTGTTCTAAAGGCAGTTTTGTACACATCCTCAGATTTGACCCATGTTTGATGATAACTTGATTTGAGATCTAACTTAGAGAAAACGCAAGCTCCATGTAACTCACCAGGAGTTCATCAATTACTAGAATAGGATATTTATCTGGAACAATGACTTGATTGAGTGCCTAGTAATCCCTACAAAACCGGCAATTGCCATCTTTCTTCTTCACCAAAAAACCGAGCTGAAAAAAGAGCTACTACTTTCTCTAATTATACCAGCTGCTAGCATCTCATGAAGGAGCTTCTCAATCTCATCCTTTTGTATCTGTGGGTATCAATAGGGTCGTAAATTAATTGGTTTGCATCCTCTCTTAAAGAACAATAGCATGTTCTCTTCCCCTTTGAGATGGTAAAACAGGTGGCATGGTAAACACTACTTGAAATTCGTTGAGGATATCCTCCACTGCCTTAGGCATTGTACCAGGAGCAGAATTCAGTATCAAGGAAAGAGCACTCAACTCTAACAATAACCCTTGTCCACCAGCTTGCACTGCCTTCGTGAGATTCACTTGAGTTCTACATGGACTAAGATCTCCCCGAAGAACCACTGCAGCCCTGTTCACTCTAAATTCCATGGTTAACTCTTTACAATTAAATTTAATTTCCCCCAAGTGATGAGGAACGGGGTTCCTCAAATTAACAGAAAGGGAGGGAGATGTAGACAGAGGAAAGGGGAGAAATAATAGAAGAAATTTGGGGAAGAAGTAGAGTGAAAATTGAGGGAGAAATAATCTTTTTACTAAAAGATCAAAAAACAATAACAACCAAGTCTGAAAATAACATAACTAAAGGTTCCTATTTATAGGACCTTAAAGCCTAGTTCTACTAGGAAATAAAATCCTATTAGGAAATAGAATCATAATCCTAGTTTAACTAGAAAATACCAAAATTAAATCCTAAGTAAAATAGTAAACTATTAATTTAGGAAAATGACTCAAATTAGGATTACTCCCAATTAGGCTTGGGCATTTGCCCCGTCGGGTCCGGGGCCCCGGCCAGACCCGGACAAACGGGGCGGGTCTGGACCCGCCCCGGGGCACTGTAAGGGGCGGGTACGGGGCTATATAAGCCCTGCCCCGTTCGGGGCGGGTCCGGGGCCGGGTCCTGCATCTGGACCCGTTGCCCCGCCCCGCCCCGTACAGTAAAGGGTATAAATGAAAAGTTTTAAAATATAAGGGCTTCGTAGTAATTAATAGGGGTTATGTTGTTAAATTTTAATATATGTGGATTTTCAATAAATAACATCCTTTATAAACTTTGGAAATCCATATTTCCATTACAACCCTCCCCTCCCCATTCTCAAAATCGAACCCTAATCCCTAACCAAGAGGCGATTTGCTCTGCCGCCGTCCCTCCCCCAAATCCCGATCTGCTCTGCCACTGTCGCCGCTCCACCGCAAGTCCACGACTCCATCTGCGATCTGCGTCTAGTCCACCGTTGCCGGATCGTCAAACATCGATAGCCCCCCGATTTGCAGCCATCAAGCTTGACCGTCGATCTGCTCTGCCACCGTCGCCGCTCCACCGCGAGTCCGCGACTCCATCTGCGATCTGCGAATAGTCCACCATCGCCGGATCGTCCAACATCGACAGCCCCCGATTTACAGCCTTCAAGCTTGGCCGTCGCTTGCCTCGGTGATTTGCAGCGGCCACCATCCACAACTGCGCTGCACCTTCGTCGTCGTCACATGACGGTCCACGGCTACTCCCTCCCGTCAGTCGTCCAGCTCCGCCAGGCCTACTCGGTTGTTCGTCGCACTCATTCAGGTGGTTGTCTTCGTCAACTCCAAATTATGTATATATCTATATAATTTATGTGCAAACATCATACATGTAAGGTTATTGTTGTTAAAAAATTTTAAAGATTGCAAAAATTTCTAATTTATGTGCAAACATCATACACTCATCCCGTTTTGTGTTTTGGGAATGCACGGATGGTTTTCTAAGTTAAAGATTGCAAAAATTTTAAAGATTGCAAAATTTCTAATTTATGTGCAAACATCATACACTCATCCCGTTTTGTGTTTTGGGAATGCACGGATGGTTAAGTAGCCGAATAAATTGAACGAGATTTTTTATACGTATTTGTCATTTGCTCGATTGATTGGATATCTTCAACTGAAATTAGGATGTGGCTTGATTGATTTTCAAGGAATTTGCATGACAACATGGGTGCTTTGAAATAGATTATCACAAGTACTTTCCTGCCTTCAACTCTATTCACCCAAAAATTTCTAAGATTGCAGAGTTTGAGGTTGGTTTTGTTTATCCAATTACTGTCATAATGTAAATGCTCTCTTCTTTGTATTGTATTTCAATTATCACGTTTTGTGTTCTGTTTATATGAAACTTATGATGATTCTTGTGTTTTCATCGACATAGTTGGATGTGATTTTTAAGTTTTAGGTTGGGTGTGGGATGTCTGTTGTTATATTATAATTTTTTTTGTACTTTTTTGGTGCTACTCTCTGTTTGGCTGCTTTGAGAATTCAGTTGAAGGATAGAATTTTAGGTTTGATGATTCTTGTTGTTTTGTTCTGTATTGGATAGATGAAGAATTAAACTGAGAACAAATACTTGTGTTGAGTTTATTAAATATTTGGTTTTTTCAGGCTGTTGGAGTCTTGGAGAATAGCTAATTGATTTAAATAGTATAGTTGAAATGATAGTGTGTTAAAATCAGTTAACTTGTGGTCTTTTTTCACAAAGTAATCTTTTATTATGCAACTAAAAGCAAGGTTTAAAAATTTTATTTAAATGGATTTAATTGCAGTTCTTGCTTTCTAGTTTTTTTCCCTTAAATTTATTTAAATTTTGCATACATTTTACTTTTTTAGGTAAACAATGTCTTCGCAACAAGAAGTGGGGATGTCAAACACAATAAGTCCAAATGTTGATTTAAACCTTGATAAAGATTCGGAAGATGTTGCATTATCTACTAGTAAGAGAGTGGTGGAGAAAGATGAAGATTTGTCTCAACATAGTAAAATTTTGAAGACTACATCAGTAGTTTGGCAACATTTTACAAAGATAGTTGTTGATGGACAACCAAAAGCCCGTTGTAACTATTGTGGGACAAAATTAGTTGCGAAGGCTTCAGATGGCACCTCCCATTTAAATAAGCATTTGAAAAGATGCCGTCGAGTTAACCAATCAACCATGGAACAAAGCATTTTGAAATTCCAAAGACAAAGTGATGGAAGTCTTACAAGCTTGGTAGCACTAGATAAAGAGGATTTTGATAAGGATGTTTGTAGGGCTTTAGTTGCAAAAATGGTTATTTTGCATGAACTTCCATTGCGTTTTGTTGAATATGAGGGCTTTAGGGAATTGATGAATTATGCCCAACCTTTGGTTGGTCCCATGAGTAGAAGGACATTGAAGAATGAAATACACAAGTTGTTTGAAAGTGAGAAAGATAGAACAATGGAATTATTTGAAAATATGCAAGCTAGGGTTGCTATAACAACTGATATGTGGACTTCTACCAACCAAAAGAAAGGTTATATGGTCATAACAGCTCATTTCATTGACAATTTATGGAAACTCCACAATCGGATTTTAAGGTATGTCTTAAAAGTTAAAATCTTACGTTTTTTGTTTATTCACATTAAGTACAGTTTCTCATAATTTTTATGTTTATTATTGCTAGGTTTGTATATGTGCCGGCTCCACATACAGCAGAATGTCTTAAAGAGGTATTGGTTAAGTGTTTGTATGATTGGAATTTGGAAAGGAAATTATCAACTTTAACTGTGGATAATTGTTCTACCAATGATTCCATGATAAATCTAGTAGTTAATAGATTAGGAGATAGACATTTGATGTTGGGTGGGAAATTTTTTCACATGAGGTGTTGTGCTCATATATTAAACCTAATAGTCAAAGATGGTTTAGATGTGATTGGAGAGAGCATTGAGAAGGTGAGGGATAGTGTTGCTTTTTGGACATCTACACCTAAGAGAATAGAAATGTTTGAGGAGACGGCACGCCACTTGAAAGTGACTTTAAAAAAAAAAATTGTCTCTTGATTGTAGAACTAGGTGGAACTCTACTTATAAAATGTTGAGCACAGCTTTAGCCTATAAAGATGTGTTTGCTCGTTTAAAGGAGCGTGATGGCCACTATAAGAATTTGCCTACGGAAGAAGAGTGGTTAAAAGCAGAACTAGTGTGTGAGCATTTAGAAAAATTTTATAAGTTGACTGAAATATTTTCTGGGACAAATTATCCTACAGCAAACAAGTTTTTTCCAGCAATTGGCGAGTTAAGATTATCTTTGACCACTTGGCTTACATCTTCTTGCAAAAAGATTCAGGAAATGGCTAGTGCAATGGTAGAAAAGTTTGAAAAATATTGGAATGTTATCCATGGTGTGTTAGCTGTGGCTGTTGTTTTGGATCCTGGATGTAAAATGGTAATGGTGGAGTTTGTATACAAGAAGATTTATGGAGATTGTGCATTTGAGTATATTGAGAAAGTGCATAGTCTTTGTGAAGGTTTGGTGTTAGATTATCAATATAGATTGGGTTTGGGTGATGGACAAAGTGAAATTGATGCAAATTTATCGGTTACCGAAGGTGTTACAGGGGAAAGTGCATTAGGTGATTTTATGATTGAATTTGAAAAATATAGGAAATCTACTAATATGGGATTGCAAAAAAAGTCTGAGTTAGATATTTATTTGGAGGATCATGTAGTTAGCAAAGGTCCAGACTTTGATATTTTGCTTTGGTGGAAGATGAATAAGAGTAAATTTCCTGTTTTGTCTGCTATTGCTAGAGATATTTTAGCTATTCCAGTGTCCACAGTTCCATCTGAGTCTGCTTTTAGCACCAGTGGTAGAGTTTTGAGTCCACATCGCAGTAGACTTCTTCCTGACACATTGGAGGCATTAATGTGTACTCAAAATTGGTTATGGCTACAAATGAGAGGTTATTTTTCATATCAAGTATATTTTATGGATTATTATTTTTTTATTTCGTCTCTATTTTCATTTACTAATTTGATGATTATGTTGTTAGGTGTAATTCCCCAAGAAGAGATGGTTGGAAACGAATCACCACTGGATGATGAGGAAGAAAGTTCATTGTTATTTTTGTGAGAAATGAGAGATGTTTCATATATATTTGACTTTTTTTTTTTGTTTTGAGCATGATTATTGGTAATTGGATAGACTATATTTGTTTTTTTTTTCCGGTTGTGAGTATGTTGTATGAATAGACTTAAAATTAATTTTCCAGGGGATGAAGTTGCAAAAATATAAATATTACAAGGGTATAATAGAAATTTGGCGGGGCGGGGCGGAGCGGGTCTGGATCCCTCCAATTTTTTTTTGCCCCGCCCCGCCCCGCCCCGTCAAGGGGCAATGGGGCGGGGCGGGGCAAAAAATAATTGGGCGGGCCGGGGCTGGATACCTGCTGCCCCGTACCCGCCCCGCCCCGGTTCCAAGCCTACTCCCAATTTAGGAAGTCAAAATCCCTAATTTATTAAAATCCCTAAAATGAAAATTAAAATCCCTAATCTATTCCTAATTTGTCCTACATCAATTCTCTCCCTCTTGAAAAAAACTCGACTCCTAGCGAGTTGTCAAGGAGGAAATTGCCAATACACGAGGAAACGTCACGTCTTATCTTGCATGATCATTGGAAAGTCGTCAATCCAAATCTTCACTTCATGATGATCCAATATTAGAAGCACACATGATAGAAAAATTATTGATGCTTCATCGGCCTTCAATATTGTTAGAGCAACAATAATCCCAATAGAAGATTTGACCGTTGATCTGATAGAAGACTTCACCGTTGACCCAATGATAGGAATAGAAGAACCTAAATATGAATCACAACCTATGAAATCAACTTCTTGAATGATTTCATGAGATTCTTCACATATAGCTCCACATCATCATTAGAATTCATCTTGTCCTCGATCTCAATATCATCTCTAGATTCTTCACATGTAGGCTCCACATCATCATTAGGAATCGTCTTGCCCTCAATCTCAATATCACCTCTAGATTCATGCCCATCTACAAGATCAATCTCGCTTGCTTCATCATCTCCACTAGAATCATCACACTCATCCTCATGGTTCTTAGGAGTTGCACCCAAGATCTCTTGATTCCTATGTTTGGTGGATGATTCCAAATTAGGGCCATGTATTTTAAGAAAGGAAGCTTGTAAGGCTTTTACAATTGTTAATATTTCTTCCATCTTATTTTCCAAAGCATCAACCCGAACGTTTACAAGCCGGACTGTTTCTAATATTTCAGGTTATTGGACTGAGGTTTCAGACATGTCAGGGTCTTCAGTTTGATTTTTTTTGCTTCGAATTATGTGCTGTTGATGAACAGTATCCGCGGTGAACAGTGACGTCCGTAAACAGTGCATTATGAACAGTGTGGGGATGAACAGTAATTTTTTTTTTTTTGAGGGGGTGATGAAAGATGAAATTGAGGTAAAATAAGTTGATGGTGGTGGAAGGTTTTAGGGTTTATAAGTTGAACAAAAATTAAAAGATAAATAGTATAAGAAGGGATCAAAACCACGTTCTGATACCAATTGATGAGGAACCCCGTTCCTCAAATTAACAGAAAGGGAGGGAGATGTAGACAGAGGAAAGGGGAGAAATAATAGAAGAAATTTGGGGAAGAAGTAGAGTGAAAATTGAGGGAGAAATAATCTTTTTACTAAAAGATCAAAAAACAATAACAACCAAGTCTGAAAATAACATAACTAAAGGTTCCTATTTATAGGACCTTAAAGCCTAGTTCTACTAGGAAATAAAATCCTATTAGGAAATAGAATCATAATCCTAGTTTAACTAGAAAATACCAAAATTAAATCCTAAGTAAAATAGTAAACTATTAATTTAGGAAAATGACTCAAATTAGGATTACTCCCAATTTAGGAAGTCAAAATCCCTAATAATAGTCAAAATCCCTAATTTATTAAAATCCCTAAAATCAAAATTAAAATCCCTAATCTATTCCTAATTTGTCCTACATTACCAGGGCTTGAAGCCACAACATTCCTAGCACCATATCCGATCCCCCCAAATCCAGAGGAAGGAAATCTTCCATCAATTTCACCCCTTGCATTGACAAGACCACTCCCTTACACACCCCTACGCTGACAGGATCACCAATACCTAAGAGCACTCCATACTTTTTAGTGTTGTCCACCAAAAACCCAACTTTTTAACCAAAGCCTATGAGATGAAATTGTGAGTCTCTCCAGGGTCAATCAAGACAATTACCTCTTCACCTCTAACCATTCCCTGCAATTCAATGGTTTTGGGAGAAGTAAGTCCTATAACTGAGTTCATGGAGAGTTCCCCCACTCCTTGATCAACCTGAATTCTTCCACTATCCACACCGTAACTATTCTCCTCTTCTGGCTGACGTTCCACTTCTTCTTGAACCACAAGAACTTGGAGTTCTTTGAATCGACATCTGTGTCTAGGTGAAAATTTTTTGTCACAGCTATAACAAAGGCCGTTGTCCCTCTTCCTTTGCAATTATGCATCTGTTAACCGTTTGAAAAGGTGCTCCAGAGTCTGTTTGATTTGACTACTCACGGTAGTAGCAGTTATAAGAGTTAAAAGGCTTTGGGCTTTCAGGCTTTAGGTTGGATTCATGGTTACTTCTTTTCCAGAATTAAAATTGCCTCCAAATTTAATCTGTTTCAACCAGATTACGGTCTTCTACTCGTTGAGCCACTTCTATCAATCGGGCCAACCCAATAGGTTGCATCAACCGCACTTCAGCCCTAACATCAAGTTTTAGCCGATTAACAAAAGCCCCCTCCAATATATTATCTGGCACATCGTGAAGAGATGCAGCTATCATCTCAAATTGACGGCGATAATCCCTGACTGTTCCGCCCTGCTTTAACTTCAATGCCAGAAATATCTCAAAATTTGTTCCCTCCTGCATCGACCAAAACCTAATCAGTAGCAGCGCTTTCATCTCCTCCCAGTTGTGCATTGGACGTCGACAATCTTCCCACTGAAACTAGGTTAACGCCTCCCCGTCGTAGCACAACGTAGATGCCTCAATCTTCTCCGCTCAGACATGCAATTCAATGAGAAGTAATGCTCCACTCTAAAGGTCCACCCATCTGGGTTGCTACCATCAAACAGAGGCATCTATAATTGATGAGGCCAACCTTCATAATGTCAATCGAAATCGCAAGGGTTCCCCCCTCCCTCGTGCCCACCATGACTGCTCCCATTTGAATTCCCCTTAGGGGGACTTGCTGTACACGATGAATCACCAAGCTTTGGCGCCAATTGCTCCAGTTTTTCCAAGACCACTGCCAGATTTTTCTCCAAGGCTAGAAGCCTCTGAATTTCAAACTTGACACATTCCATCTCTTTCTTAAGCTCCTCTTGTACCGACTCCATTCTTTGCTCTACAGAGTCCAGCCTAGATGTGGCTGTGTTTTTTCCGGCCATACCAGGTGATTGTTTCACGCGCTCTGATACCAGAATGATGGATCCTAGCTTCACCACACACACTTACACACAGCAGTGTTAACAGAGTTTGGAAGATTCATCAGATTAGATTCTGTTTTGTAGAAACAATTTGGAAGAAAATGTTCATAGATTGGATAGGCCGCAGGATATTTGAGAGTCCTGCAAGCTCTCCTTAGAGATAGAAGTCTCTCCCAAAATTCACAAAAAAAAGGTCATGTCCCTTCTCCCTCCGTTTCCCCTTCTTATCCTCCAACAAACTCTGCACATTTCCCTAATAAAGTATAACTAATTTCCACTACCCAACGCATAACAGAAAAATAAACAAACACAAGGACAATACCCAACTTTACCCTCACTTCTTCTTACTTTGATGGCGTCTAACATAGGTGAACTTGATTGGAGGCTTATCATATTATTATTGAAAACAAAATCATTAAAGTCTAACAAAAAAGAAAAGAATTAAAATATTGAAAACTTCAAAGAAAAGAAGGATTGTTTTTTTTTTCTTTTTCTTCTTCCTATTCATTTTTGAATATGCAAAAATTTCTAAGGAACACTAA
Source organism: Boswellia sacra (assembly GCA_013180625.2). Classification (NCBI taxonomy): domain Eukaryota; kingdom Viridiplantae; phylum Streptophyta; class Magnoliopsida; order Sapindales; family Burseraceae; genus Boswellia; species Boswellia sacra. Next base: position 108,984 of record SNVD02007408.1, on the reverse strand, counting down.
CCTTCTATAATACCATACTAAAAGAGAGAAAAGAGAATAAAATAGATAGAGCATAGAAGGCTAAAGTTATGGTATATTATTGATATGAGAGACATATTTATAGTAGAAAAATCAAAGCAAACGATGAAATAAAAGTACTCACAATCAATAAATATTTTCACCATCTACAATATAATTATTATAATCTAAAACTTCCATATAAGTTCTAACAGTAAGTACCATGCATAAATACAAAAAATGGTTAATCTAGCAAAAGAGATTAGTGCAGCTACAGCAACAGGCCACCGACACATTAAGGCCTCACATTAAAAGGTTATCTTAGAGATTTAAGCTTTTGAACCTAGCAATGAAAAGAGTGGAAAGAGATTTAATGCATGGAAAAGGGATTTTTATAGTCAACTTTGGTTCAAGCTGTTTTACTAGTGATCCAACATATTTCTTTCTTTTAAGATTCTTGTGAGAATGGCCCATAGTTGGAGAAGTTAACGATAGATTCTCTATATGAAGGATATGGTGAAGGTTGTTAAATCTCTATATAAAAATTTAGGATTATGTTCCTATTAAATACATATTTGATTCTCTTTCTTATTTTATTTCTCCTTATTGTACTATATATATTTACACCTCTTTACAATGGAATACACACAAAATATTGCTCCTGAATTCGTTTCTCCCTCTCTCTCTTAACATGGTATCAGAGCAGGATCAAGATCCTCCTTCCTTTCTCCTCTTTTATTAAAAAAAAAAAATCCAAAACCCTAACCGTTTCTACCTAAAGCAAAATCAGCCACCTCCGGTTAACGGTGATAGTCACCACCTGCTCGTTTGAGATCGCCGGTTGCTGACGACCAAAACCCCTCTGCCTCCGCTGAAAAAATCTGCCAAAAAAAATTTCTAATCACCGGAAAATCAACTACCTTGCTTGAATATGGCCGAAAATCACTCTATCAAAGTCGCCGGTCACTGGTGAACAAAACCTCTCTATCTATGTTTAAAAAATAGTCTACCGGAAAAATTTTTCGGTCATCCAAAAAAATCTTCCGATCGCCGGAAAACTGTTGTCTCATCTGAATCTGATCAAAAATTGGTGTCATATCCCAACTATATATTTTCTTGACCACAACGTCCCTATCTGAGTGTTCATAGCCAATCGTGTGGTGCTCTTTGGTACTTTCAAAATTTTTTTCTTGAAAATTTTTTTCCGAGTGGTGGATCTATTTGGAAGAAAAATTGTGTTTGGGGTTTCCATGGTTTCTCAACCGTCCTCTAATACTGATGGAATTGGTGGTTCCATCACAGCCGTAAAATTGAATGACTCCAATTACAAGTTATGGGCAAAAGCAATAACCAAATATCTGATTGCCAAGGGAAACATAATTATATTACACAAGATCCTCCATCGTCTGATTCAAAGGAATAAGCTAAATGAATTCAGAAAGATAATTTGATTACTACATGATGATGGAACAGTATGGAGCCATCACTTGTGCCAACTGTGATGTGGGTTGATACTACCAAAGAGTTGTGGAATTCACTTGAAGACAGGTTTGGCGAATCTCAAAATGTCTCGCATTTTTTATGTTTACTTTATTTTATTGTCAGCAAGGTGATAAAACGTTAAGTGAATATTTAGGAGAAATCAAAAGATTAATGGGTGAGCTTAACTCTTATCATCCTGTTACTACTGAGGTTGAGACATTATGTTAACAACGCGAAGAATTATTTGTTGCCAAGTTTCTGTCTAGCTTAAATCATGTCTATGAAAGTGCTAAGAATAGTATCTTGACTGAGCAAGATCTCCCAAGTCTTAAAACGGCATATGCTCGACTCCAACGGTTACCCATCTCTCAACATAATCAGGAAGCTTCTACCTTAGTTGTGTCTGGTAGTCGAGGTAGAGGATCCTTTTCTGGATGGAGTAGAGGGCGTGTTAGAGGTCGAGGTGGAAGAGTTCCTTGTTCCTATTGTGGTAGACTTAATCATCCTTCAAAAAAGTGTTGGGATAAATTTGAAAAACCTGAATGGGCAAATCAAAGCTTTGAGGAGCGTCTTTTCGTTGGTAATTCATCTAACTCTCATGCTCCACCTTCTGCGCAGTCTGCTCATAAATCTGAAGGTCAACTAGCTAGTGAGCCTTCCGCTTCCTTAGTCCAAAGAGGTAGGTCCACTGCCTTATTTTCTTCTTCGTACCTACATCATTGGATTATAGACTCTAGAGCTTCTTCTCACATGACTGGTAATGATTATTTTTTTAGTTCAATTATCCCTTCTAACAAACAGTCATCAGTTGTTCTTGTTGATGGTTCTAAAACCCAAGTACAAGGGGATGGAGCCATTCGTACATCTAGTTTTCATTTATTTTCAGTGTTACATGTTCCTAAATTTCTTGTTAATCTTTTATCCGTTAGCCAGTTAGCTAAGAATTTAAATTGCTCAATCACTTTTTTTCCATCCTATTATATTTTTCAGGATCTTGGTACGAAGAAGATGATTGGTGGCGGACATGAAAAGAATGGCGTTTATCACTTGTTTGAAGCACTTTCTTCCTTTCATACAGCTCTTGCTTCTTCTATCTCTTCAGAACAATGGCATTATCGTTTAGGTCACCTTTCAAATAAATTGCTTCAGCATATGGGTTTTTCTAGTCCAACTCAAATTGAATGTGAGTCTTGTTAGTTAGGTAAACATTCTTGTTTTTTGTTTCGTAGTCGAGTCAATAAAATTAGTGACCAATCATTTGATTTGGTTCACTCAGATGTATGGAGTCTTTGTCGAGTTATCAACAGTCATCGGTTTAAATATTTTGTATCCTTTGTGGATGATCATTATAGAGTTACTTGGTTGTATCTGTTAAAAGATCGATCTGAGGTACCTAGTATGTTTCAAATGTTTTATAATGAAATAAAGACTCAGTTTGGTATTTCTATTAAAGTTTTACGTTCTGATAATGCTTTAGAATATACTTCTTCCTCATTATCTACTTTTTATAGTACTAATAGGATCTTACATCAAACATCATGTGCTTACACCCCTAAACAGAATGGAATTGCTAAGCGGAAAAATAGACATTTGTTAGATGTGGCTCGAACTCTGTTATTTCATATAAAAGTCCCGTCAAAATATTGGGTGGAAGCATTACTTACCGCCTGTTATCTCATTAATCGGGTTCCTTCTTCTGTTCTCATTTTCAGTCTCCGTACTCCATCTTATTCCCTAATCAACTTGCTTTTCCTCTTCCTCCTCGTATTTTTGGTTGTGTTTGTTTTATATCTTCATAGGGTTTTTGATAAACTGTCTCCTCGGTCCACCAAATGTATTTTTCTTGGGTATTCTAGAACTCAAAAAGGTTGTAAATATTTTGACCCTTGCTCGGGAGAAACTTTTGTAATTGCAAATGTCACCTTTTTTGAGTCCACACGAGATTTTTCATCTAGTGGTTCTAGACTTGATACTGGTTTAGTTGATCCTCCAATACCGGTGTCAGTTTTACCGTGTCCCTCTACTCCACCACTCCAAGTTTATTCTAGACGAAAACCATGTCAATCTAGTGCTAAACAAGATGATTTACTGCTCACTGATCTGCCCGTCATTCAAGAGTTTACTTCTACCCTAGATCCGACTCCTCCTACAAATGAGTATTCCGATCTTGATCTCCTTATTGCTCTTGCTTCTAAGAATTTCTAAGAATTGCAAAGGAACTAGAAATTCTTAGAAGTTTTGGCTTTAATTTTTAGGAATAGAAATTTTTAGAATGATCTTAGAAGATTTATCATTGTCTGCTCGCACTTTTGCTTTGTGTTTATCTGTGGTTTCTATTCCTAAAAATTACTAGGAAGTTTTGGCTCATCCTGGCTGAAGGAAAGCTATGGAAGATGAGATGTTAGCTTTTTGTGATTGTGGTACATAAGAGTTACAAAAATTACCAAACGATAAAGAAAAGGTTAGTTGTCGTTAGGTATTTGTTATCAAATATCATCCTGATGGTATTATTGAACGCTTAAAAGCCCATCTTGTTGCTAAAGGGTACACTCAAACTTATGGTGATGACTATGTTGAGACTTTTTCTTCCGTTGCCAGGCTCAATTCAGTCCATATTCTCATTTCCATAGCCGTGTTTTTTGGCTGGCCTCCCATCCAGCTAGATGTCAAAAATGCCTTCTTGTATGATGATTTATACGAGGAGGTTTATATAGAGCAACCATCTGGATTTATTGCTCAGGGGGAGTTAACCAACTCTGTTTGTAAGTTAAAAACGGCTATTTATGGTCTAAAGCAGTCACCTAGGGTCTAGTTTGAAAAATTGAGCTGCGTGTTAGCTTCGATCAACTTCTCCCGTTGTCAACCTGATCACTCAGTGTTTGTTAAATATACAAGATCAGGTATTGTTATACTTGTGGTGTATGTGGATGATATCATTGTGACTGGAAGTGATTCTAATAGCATAGAAGTGAAAAAACAGCTAAAGACACATTTTCAAACAAAAAACTTGGAGCAACTTAGATACTTTCTTGGTATTAAAGTTTTAAGGAGTAAAGAAGATATCATTTTATCTCAAACAAAGTATGTGTAAGACTTACTTGATGAGATGGGCCTGTTAGAGTCTAAACCAATAAAGACCCCTATGGATCCTAATATACTATTGGATGGTGACAATAGTCCAGATTTTGAAGATAAGAAAAGATATAGAAGTCTTGTGAGAAAGTTGATTTATCTTACTGTCACTAGACCTGATATTACGTTTGCTGTGGGAACAGTTAGTCAGTATATGCAAAATCTGAATAAGATCCATTGGGAGGCGGTATGTAGAATTCTACGATAACTAAAACAGTCCATTGGTCAAAGAATTCTTTACATGAAAGGTAAAAGTTGAATATTGTTGGCTATTCTGATGCTGATTGAGCTGGATCCAAAACTAATAGGAAGTCCACAAGTGGATATTGTACTTTCTTGGGAGGCAATCCAGCGACTTGGAGAAGCAAGAAACAAAATGTAGTTGCGAGATCCAATGCAAAGGCAGAATATCGTGCTATGGCTCATACAACATGTGAGATTATATGGGTTAAGAATTTCTTAACTGAGATTGGAATTGACTTCAAAAAGCCATAAAAAATGTTTTGTGATAATATGACTGCAACATATATTGGTAACAATCCAGTTTTTCATGAAAGAATTAAGCACATTGAAGTAGATTGTCACTTTGTTTGTGAGACTGTAATGAGTGGAGAGATTATCACTCCTTATGTTAAGTCTGAAGACCAAATTGGAGATCTTTTTACCAAGGCAGTTCATAAGGGAGTTTTTCTTCATCTATGTTTCAAGTTGGACATCGAGAATATCTACACTCTAACTTGAGGGGGAGTGTTAAATCTCTATATAAAAATTTAGGATTGTATTCTTATTAGATACATATATGATTCTCTTTCTTATTTTGTTTCTCCTTATTGTACTATATATATGTACAACTTTTTACAATGGAATACACACAAAATATTTCTCTTAAATTTGTTTCTCCCTCTCTCACTCAACAAAGGTAAAAAGACCATAGAATAATATAGGAAGACGGGTTAGAGCGCAAAATTCAGTTTAAAGAAACTTAGTTGGACAGCGTGTTGCGGGCATTTTCCATGGCAAAGAACACATTTTCACAAAAGGCTGTCAGAAGCAAATATGGCATCCAACCAAATGCATGGGACATTAATTTTTTAGTTAGATGTTCAAGAGTCTAGGAAATTCATTTCTCAAGGCAGCAACTTAATCTCCTTGCAGTTGCCAATTTAGGTGAGTGCTGGGAAGCTAACAAGATTTTAGGAAAACTAACGGGTTGGTTACTCTACTTCATGATTGTTATTTCATGAACTTCATAGGCTCCCTTCATTCATAATGTTGCCATTAGAATTTCCTGAATGCAACCCCTCCCCTTAGATGCTGGAGATTTAATTTTGTTATAAGCGATTGCAAGATTTACAAATATTCTTCTATAGTGAATTTGATCGAAAATTTCTCTCTCCAAACAGAAGGGATAGCAGAGTGTGGAGTCATGAGTATCCAGCAAAGGTGAGCAAGAAAGGGAGAGCTTGAAATGAAATCATTTTTGCTCTTGGAAAGCATATGGCAGAGTTAGCACTTAAAATATTTTGAAGGAAAAAAACACAAAAAGCTGACACCCTTTTGTTTATCGTTATCCCTCCCCTAATTGGTACACTAAGTAAAAGTGGACACCAAAACTTTTGATCATGTTTTTCTTCAGTGTCTGATCACTTATAACCTGTGATATTCTGACGCAAGGAACCTAAGCTGAGTTGGGCTACAGGTATACCGATTGAGATGTATACTGACTGTAGTGTTTTGGATGTATGGAAGGAAAGACAAATATTTAGAGGATTATGCATGGGAGGAGGTATTACTTTTCAGAGATTGAATTCATTTTCTGGCTTTGCGTTGGGCGTCAGTTTCCAAGAAATTTTAAGACACTTCTTTGTTTTACATTCCTAATTTTGGAAGCAGTGCTTTCTTAACATCAGCATGATTTATGTATTTGTTTCTGGTTTCCTTAGGTCCATTCTCATTATCATATGATTCTTCTTTTTAATAATAATAGTACTAATAAGCTGAATGCATAATCTGCAGATATTTTTCTAAAGTAGAAGCCAAAAACTAGATATGCACGAATGTCATCAGAGCAACTTATAGGTCACTCACAGAAGAAAAATCAAGAAAATGAGAAAAAGAGTGAAAGAAGAATGTTCAAGCATACTGGTCATTCTGTGTAAGTCAACTACTGTTGAATTCTAAGACAGATTACAACCACCACACTGCACAATGATTATAGGCACTAAAATCTTCAAGCTTTAAAATGATTATCCTATATCAACCTAGAAAAAAAAAATAAAATAAAAAGTCAAAAGAATGCTGACCTATTTTCAATGGTCTCTTTGAAAAATTTCTCAACATCATCCACGTTGGAAGCAGCAAGTGACCAACAAGGTTCCCCTGTGTAATTAGCAGTCATGTAAGAGATATTAAATTTACACAACCAAAAACTAACAAGGACACAACAAAAGTATTATTAAGCTATCTCACCCCGTCATATGCAAGTCCCTGAGCTGAATACAAGCATAAACACAAGCATAACAACGTATACAAATAAATAAATAAAAATTAAAAAAAAACACACATACACACACAACACGTAAACACAATTTATATTATTTAACTGATACACATTAGCGAATTCAAACATGAGACCTTTTTGGTCAATCTTGCTTTGGTACCATATTAGATTTTCACTTGATCCAAAAGCTTAACCAAATAGGCAAAGCAGCAGCATAATATTTAAGCTTTAATAAGAGACATACACATATCAGAAGTTAAGGAAAATGCATCAACGCACTACAAGACTAGCTGTAAGCTAATATAAGTGGGTCATGTAGATATCATTTCACTTTTCATGCATGGATGGCACTCCAAGAAGTTAAACTAGAAAAGGAGAGCAAACATAGTACCATAATAAGTAATATATACACATTTTACTCTTTCCAAATAAAAGTAGATAATAAATCAACAACGTATTCCAATCTAAAGCATGGGACACCTCTCTCATATTAGATATCTCACACAAAAAATTATGAGAAAACCCAAATTGTGTTACCAAAATATCTGATCGTGTTTGGAGTGTATTAACCATCATTATAAGAACATTTTACCTTTTTTTTGGGTTATTTAGTAGTTGATCTCCTCTGTCTACTCCTATGCTTTTTGAACTTTATGTGGACCATTGGTTGGCTATTCTTTTGGGAAAACTAACAATGATTATCCAAAAGTCACAACAATACCAAACTAGCCTACAAATACTCTTCTGGTAAACAAAAAGCCATCAAGAACAATGGCATAATACAACATTCTGAAAAAGATCAATCACACAAACTCAATCTATTCATGTAGCGAAATAGCTCATAACTTAAAGCAAGTTAGAAATAACAAACTTGAATTTAACAAATTTAATAAGCATGTGTTTTTTAATGTTAAGATCCTATTTATTCTAAAGCTAGCTTCTAGAAATCAAATAATAATTGATAATAACAAATTTCTTAATGCAAAGTAACCAAATTCTTATTACCAAGTTGGCTTTGAAATCTTAATTTTAGATGGAATTTGCATAAGAGATCCTAGGCTAGTCCGTTTGTGAGGCAAATTGACAATGACATGATTAACGAAAAGATGGAAGATAAGAAAACTTGGAAGCTTGCCTATGAAGTTCTACACATTTAAATCCTATTTTGATGAACTTTGTGAAAAATCCCCTAATGAACACTTCAATCAATTTCATAAAATCTGGAAGGCATATGTTCCTCCTAAAGTTATAGCCTTTGCTTGGGCATTGGTGGAGGATAATCCAAAATAGTACAAGTCATTTGAAAAAGGTATATAGATATGTATTTGTTCCCTTATTGGTGTGTTATGTGCAGAAAAGACAAACAGCAGATTATCTCTTGCTTCATAGCTCAGTAGCTTTATTCTTATGGTTGAAGCTCACAAAGAAGATAACCCCAAGGGGTTATTTCAGCGTTCAACTCACTTAGCTCTTGCCTAAGAAACTTTAGGTCTAAGGCAGACTCCTGCCAGCACTGATTCATTGGGTAACACTAATTTGCTATGCCTTGAGATCTGCCAAATATGTGTGGAAGGAGCACTTTGCAGGAGTCATAGAGACTGATACCACAATTTTCAAAAAGTAAATAAATGAAAATTGAAATAGAAAAGCTAGCAAAGAAGCTTCAATGGGCCATTCTGAGATCTTGTTCTTTTTACTAACAAATACACATGCTCTTGGTTAATTAAAAAGGCCAAAAGTCTGTGGCACTGCATGGTGCTAGCTCCTAGGTGTTAAGGTGTGAAAGAAATTGCAGGAATTTTGAAGAAGTTAAAGGGGAAGAGAATAGTTTGTTTGGAAGAAAAGTCAGATTCTTTGCTTCCCTAAGGGCTTCAGATTCAAGAGAGAGTTCCATAAGCCTCTTTGGCATGGGTTTTTGGGTCAATCTGGTCTAGTGTTGTTTTTGGTTTTTGGAGCTGTTTATTCTGCATAGATACACACAGAATGTGAGATTTTTTATACAGTCACTATCTTCCTTCTTAAAGGGAGAGCTGTTATCAACAGCGATTTTTCAAAGCCCCTCTTGTCTCTTCCCTTTCAATACAACAATTTGAGCTTTATTTCCTAGGATAAAAAATAATAAATAAAAAAATAAAAATAAAAATGTCTCTAATGAAGCTAATGCCTGATTTAAATTTGTAAAATTGGTGATGGACTCCAATATAGTGAAAATCATATCAGAGAATTAATTTTACCATATCCACATAAACGAAAATATACCTCTTACCGTAAAACATGGTTACCTTTTTATAATAAAATTGTTACATTCATTTAAAAAAATTCATGAACATTAGTCACCAAGAAGACTTTTTTTTTTTTTTACCTAGAGGGCGATGAGTATTAAGACCACCATTAGGTACTAAAATCTCCAAACGACCCTTCAAAGGCTTCACAACTTTCCTGAGAAGCTCATGTCGTTCCTTCAAGGTTTGGTGAATCACACTAGTATCTCCCACATAAAGAATATCAAATGCAACATCTAGCCAATTGTATGTGAAGGAAAACCAAATCAAATTGAAGCATTACATGTTCAATTTTGAGGATATGTAGAGTATGCAACTCGAAGTTATGCTTGCCAATAAAATCATATCAAGCAATCTGAGTCTTTACTCGGACACAAAAAGGATACAGCACAACTGCATCAGAAGAAAACATAACATTAATATTCAAGTTATGCTTCATTATTTTCTAACAAGAGGAAACAAATATGTGATAAGATAACCTGTCGATCACTATCAAGCCCATCCCTTGCTGCCTTGGCTGTCAACAAGAAACATAACAATGAAAGTTAAATGAAATCTAAACAATTAAAACAACCCCCACAAACCACCCTATACAATCTACTTTCATATGGAGACAAGAGGGCAATAGCTAATGAATTGATATTCGCATAGAAACCTATTTCCTGGTTTGAACCAAACTCAGCAAACCGATTCAAAGAAGTGTCCCAGACCAGCATTTCACCATCTAGTATACACCTACGGAAAATTACAAGTAGAAAATTTATTAATATAGTCAAAAATTCAAAATCATCCAAAAGATTTATTCCATTAATAACAACTACATTGTCAATTAAATCCATGAAAACTAAATTAATACATGCACACTGAACCATTGACATAAATAAACTATAATTCAGTACCAAAGACATTTTTGAATATGTACTCTAGACTCTATACTAAAGATCAACAGGGAAGAGTAAGCACCCCATATTTGGAATGATTCCAGTGAGACAACAATTTAGTCCAATATTTAAAAGAGACATGTTATGGAACAGTAATTCCAAATGTTTAATTTTATAAGAGCCCAGCACTAGTATTTAGGTCCTACCATACCTTCTCATGTGCAACACTGGATTTAATCATTAAAACTTGGCAAATGAATCCAACAGAACATAAAATGTAACATAAAATGAATAATTAAAGGTTTAAGCGGTTCTGTGGTTCAAATACAAAAACTCATTAGTTAAAAAATTTATGAGATCATGCTGAGGAACCACTAATTCAAATCCTTAAGCTTATAAGTGACCAATATTTAAGCTCTAAAAGACAAATGTGAGCATAAGACATAAAGACAACCAGCAGTAAAAGAAGTTATACCATAAAACCTGAGATAAATTCTTACCTATCAACCAAAATATTTTGCATGATAAGATTTGACATTGCATGTCCATATTCTGAATGGTCAAGAAAGTTCCTGCATACAGCTGATTCAATGAATTCTTCCAACCACGGCTTAGAGAATGTACTAATTACGAAAAGCATTCTGAAAGAACCACTAAAACAGTAGTTTCCAAGCTTTATATTTTCTTTTACGTCTTAATAAATTTTGGTTTAATTTAGCCTAGATGGTAAAAACTAAAATAAACATAATAAAAAGATGTTTACCTTATATTATTGATTGGGAAAGAGTAGAAGGTTAATTTTGTATAGACAAATTTCGTTTTGGCCTACAGGGGCAGTATTCATTGAGGTTCGTAGACAGGTGTTTTTTGGGCATAGGATTTTTGTCTTAATGTGGTTTACTGGCCCACATTTGTATCTTCTTCTGCGAATATTTTGAATTTTAGTTTTCTTGTTGCTTACTAGGAAAATAATAATAATAAATAAAATATCATCTACTACCACTACTACAATAACAACATTAGTAACAATAAGATGAAAATTTAGAACTTTATAATTTCAAGTTAAAAGAATTAAAAAGTCAGAATAGGCACCCGCGCCTTTTATGTGATAAGACCTTAAAATTTATTAAAAACTAAAATCAATCCAACAATGTGAAGAAGAAGCCCAAACTAAAGAAGTCAAAATAGACAAGAAATCAACAACAGTACAAAATTCCCCAAACCACCAAAAAAATGAAAATTAAGACACAACAGCTATCCAGTCCAATCCTTTTTATAATAATAATAATAATAAAAATAATAATAATAAAACAAAAGAGTTCCTTCAAAGTGATTTGTAACGACACTAACAAAAAATTAGGAGTAGATAAAAATCAAAGGAAGTAACCACCTCACAAATTTTCATAAAAATTCAGAATAGGAATCTTAAGAAATAAAAATGAGAAATTAAAAAGGAAGCACCCACCTCGAAAAGTAGTGAATTTCTGTTCCATTTTTATGAATTTGAATGCGATCACCATCAAATTTGCACTCAACAACCACTTCCTTCCCATGGAGCTAAATAAAGGAGAAAACCAGACAAATTAATTCAATAGCAATGAAAAGATAAAATAAAAAATACTAATAAAGAATGAATACAATTGTTAGAAACTTAAGTTGTCTTTGTTTATGTTTTGCAAAATCATTCTCACACATTTTACAATGCATTAAAAATTCAAAAATCATTTTTCAAATGCACTACCAAATTCATGCCCTTTACTTAAACATCAAAATTCATAATTCAGGTAATTCATTTTTTAAGTTGTTTGGAAAACAAAAACACAAAATTTATAATCAAATACACCCATAGAACTGATATAATAACACAAAATGAACTTGTCCATATTGTCAAGGTAACTCCACAACAATTCTTGAATGTTGGGAAGAAAATTTACTCATGTATTGTAAATTATCAAGCTGACAAAATATCATTCATGATCAGACCTTTTTCCATGCAGTGTGCGCATCACCAACCCTCATGGCTAGTTGAGGCCGTACTGCCTTTCCAACTTCAATGTCCTACAAGAATAATAAAGAAGGGACATTAAGTAAAACATTTATCACTAAGAGATGTGAAAATCCTAAAATATACAATCATTTTTTAGCCATAGACCTTAAGCAAAAATCGATTTAACCCCCACAGAAAATTAGAGGACATGAGTTTTCATTTGACATATTGGTTGCCTATAGAAGTTGTGGAAGAATGCAAGTGGAAGATAAGGCTTGGTTTTAAAATTGACTTTGATAAAACTTTAATAAGACCCAAAACATGTAGACTGCCGTTATTTGGACTTCATCTTGGAAGCATAAGGTTTAGGTAATGGATAAACAGAATGGATTTGTTGCTGCCTATTTCAAACAAGTGACCTTTTTTATCTCCCTTTTTATTGACATTGATTCTGATGGTATGAATTGGCTTGGCCATGGAAGATAATTTATTTAAAGAATTTCAATAAAATGGAATAAATTATGTATCACGTATCTGATTAATTTTGATTAATATTGATTGAGGTATTTGGTTTTAGAAGAAGCCTTAATGTCAATATGTCCTAGAGTGAGATTGTCAAAATTAATTAGCAAAGTGGCTTCTTTGGAAAATAAGTTGAGTTGCAGTATTGGTTAGTGCCTTTGACGTAGTTCTTTAGGGATGCAACCCAAGGTGGTTTTGCTTTTGCAATCTTATGGTAGAAGAAGCACACCGTAGATTAAATAGTGAAGAAAGGCCTTTTTTAATAAAAAATGGGTAGACATACTGATAGGGCCTATGATTAAACCTCCAATCAGAATTACTTATTCTAGACGCCAGAAATAGGGGGTCTCATTAGAGGCAGGGTTGGAATTAATAAGGAGTGCTTGTTTTTTACTTTCTTGCTAAGACTTTTTGTTTGTAAATAAGGTTTGCAGTTAGTTTCTTTTGCTAGTGGGGGGTGGGTGAGGGGGAAGGAGAGACAGTTTGTTTGAGACTATTAAGAAAAAGGAAGGAGAGAGAATGGTGTGTGGCATTTGTGAGAGAAATCTGTCGAGCCTAGCTCTTGGGAGAGCTGGTAGACCTCTCGAAAGTCTACTACACTATTCTATTGCTAATTTTCTGAATACAATCAATATATTTTCTAGAAAAGCCTCTATTCTACATTCTGCTACTCTATTTTTCTTTCTTCAAATGTCCTAGTTTGCTAAATAGTGTTGTTTGTGAGAAAGAAACATGCCATTTGGTATCAGAGCTGCTTAACTGGACATGGCTGGAAAGAAAGGAGATGGAAGGATAGACATGTTAGAGGAGAAAGTTCAGTTGGTGCACAATGATATTGCTGTGGTCAAGAAGGGAATGACGAAGGTGAGACAGTTTGTTTGAGACTATTAAGAAAAAGGAAGGAGAGAGAATGGTGTGTGGCATTTGTGAGAGAAATCTGTCGAGCCTAGCTCTTGGGAGAGCTGGTAGACCTCTCGAAAGTCTACTACACTATTCTATTGCTAATTTTCTGAATACAATCAATATATTTTCTAGAAAAGCCTCTATTCTACATTCTGCTACTCTATTTTTCTTTCTTCAAATGTCCTAGTTTGCTAAATAGTGTTGTTTGTGAGAAAGAAACATGCCATTTGGTATCAGAGCTGCTTAACTGGACATGGCTGGAAAGAAAGGAGATGGAAGGATAGACATGTTAGAGGAGAAAGTTCAGTTGGTGCACAATGATATTGCTGTGGTCAAGAAGGGAATGACGAAGGTGAATCTCCTGGAGCAGAGTGTGCCAACAATATTGGAGCACCTGGATACGATGGCAATGGAGTTCATGGGAAACGCAGATGGTGGAGCTTCCTCATCATCTAAACAGAAGCCACCGACAAAGGAAGCAAGATATGGGTCATTGGTGCCAACTTTGGTGACTGGTGGCTTAATTTCCGGCAAGACCCACAAGGGGGAGATCCGTACGCGGTGAGTGGAGATGCCAACTTACAATGGGGGAGATCTCGATGAATGGGTGTACAGAGTTAAGCAATTTTTTTCATTGAATCGGGTGACAGAGAAAGAAAAACTGATAGTCGCTGTTGTGTCGATTGAGGGGAAGGCCTTCGCATGGCACCAATAAGAGGATTCTCAAAATGCGTTTCATTCATGGGAAGAATTGAGAAGGTTGTTGCTTGAACGCTTTCAAGAAAGTCAACAGGAAATTTCGGAGTGGTTCTTGGCTCTTCAACAAGAAAGATCCTTGAGGAAGTATCGTCGTAAGTTCAAAGATATTGCTTCGTTGATGGATGAAAAAGGGCTGAGATAAGGGCTTTTCAACCCATTGGGCTAGGCCGCATCATAAGCTTGGCCCAAAAACTTGAAATAAAAATTCTGCCTTGAAGAGTTGCAGAACAAGCTATTTGACTAGCAAGAAAAAAAATTAGTTCCAGTTATTGCCCAATGAAGAATACCAGCTTGATCACCAGACGACTAACGGTGTTGTCAGAAATGGTCACCGGGATTTGTTCGGAATCTCATTTTCAACAGTTATTAGATTCAGAATTGCAAGCCAAACGTGAAAAAGGTTTTCGTTATTGTTGTGATGAGAAATTTTATCCAAACCACTACTGTAAATTCAAGGCTTTACAGGAGATGCTGGTCTAAGGGGAGGATGAGTTAGCAGAAAAATATGAAGAACAAATCGAAGAGGACAGTGAACCAAAGGTACTTGAATTGGAGAGAATTGAGTTGTCAATGAATTCTATCGTTGGATTATCATCTCCTAAAACTATCAAATTAAAAAGAAATATGTATGGGGAAGAGGCGGTGGTGCTCATTGATCCAGGGGCTAGCCATAATTTTATCACCTGTGTTGGTCAAAAAACTATCATTACCAATGGAGGTTAGTAGCAGGAATGGAGTATTGCTGGGTACCGGAATGCCAGTAAAACGGGAGAGGGTTTGTAAGAATATGAAACTGACAATGCAAGGCCCAACAGTTTGGAGGAATTTCTTCCGTTACAGTTGGCTGGTTCGGATGTTGCATTGGGAATACTATGGTACAAAACTCTAGGTGATCAAATTTGATTGTAAAGCCTTGACCATGGAGTTTAAATTTGATAGGGCAAGGGTGTTATTACAAAGGGATCCTGGACTATGTAAAATTCAAGCTTCCTTGAAGACCTTGCTGAAATTAATAAGGAGTTGGTGTCAATGGGTTTTGTTGGAACTAAATTCATTATCCTTAGTGTCAAACCCCAAGTATTCAACAGTTCCTGAGGAAGTTAAAGACCTTCTCAATCAATTCAAATTAGTTTCCAGATGGCCCAAGGATTACCGCTTAGTAGGGGGCATGAGCATCCCATTGTTTCGAAAGAAGGAAAGCAGCCAGTAAGTGTGAGGCCTTACCACTACCCCCAAATTCAAAAAGATGGAATTGAGAAGCTTGTGCAAGAGATGCTAGCAGCAGCCCCTTTTCCAGTCCAATACTTTTAGTGAAAAAGAGGATGGAAACTAATAGTTCTGTCTAGATTGCAGGGCCCTAAACCAAGCTACAACTCCAGATAAGTATCCTATTCCCATCATTGATGAGTTGTTAGATGAGTTATATGGAGCATGTGTGTTTTCAAAATTAGAACTTAAGTTTGGATACCATCGAATTTGAGTAAAATCAGATAACGTTCATAAAATTGCATTTTGTAGCTATGATGGGCATTATGAGTTCTTGGTAATGCCTTTTGGTCTCACAAATGCATCGTCGACATTACAAGCTCTAATGAATGATGTTTTCAAGAATTCTCTAAGGAAGTTTGTATTAGTTTTCTCTGATGACATCCTTGTTTACAGTAAAAGTATGGGGGATCATTTAAAACATTTGTGGATGGTATTGGATATTCTTAGGCAAAATTAGTTATATGCCAAAAAAAAAAGGTTTGTTTGCTCAAGGCCGATTGGAGTACCTTGGTCATGTAATTTTTGGAAATGGGGTGGTTGTTGATAATTCAAAAGTGGAAGTGATGCAACAATGGCCTACTCCTAGAAACTTGAGGGAGTTAAGGGGTTTCTTGGCTTAACCAGATATTATAGAAAATTTGCTGAAAGGTATAGGAAAATAGCCTTCCCCTCTACAGAACAGCTTAAAAAAGATAATTTTGGGTGGAATGCAAGAGCTGAGGAAGCTTTTCAAAAGTTACAAAAAGCTATGTCGACAATCTCGGTTTTGGCTATTCCCAATTTTAGCCAACTACTTGTTATTGAGACGAATGCATTCGAGACTAGTTTGGGAGCTGTTTTGATGCAGGGGCAACGACCAATTGCTTATTACAGCCATGTACTTCCCTAAAGTGCTCGCTTGAAGTCGGTGTATGAGAGGGAATTGATGACTACTGCTTTGGCGGTTCAAAAATGGAGACCTTACTTTTTGGGTAGAAAATTTGTGGTAAGAACGGATAAAAGAGTCTTAAATTCCATCTTGAGCAACGAATGATTAGTGAGGAACATAAAAAATGGTTGTCTAAGTTGATGGGGTTTGATTTTGAGATACATTATCGACCCGACCTTGAAAATAAAGCCGCAGATGCCTTATCTCGTCGACTGGAATTGGGTGCTCTTTCTTTGTCTCCAACTTATGATTGTAGCCTAATACAAAGGGAAATAGATGAATATGATGAATTGAAGCAGCTCAAAGAATCCATTTTGGTCGGAACAACCACTCATGAAGGTTATGTAGCGATTCAAGGTCAGTTGTTGTATAAAGGCATAAACAGTCCATTGGGTGGCCATTCAAGTATGTTGAAGACAATTCAACGTATTTCGAATGAACTTTACTCGAAAGGAATGAAAAAGGATATAAAAGCCTACGTGAATTCTTGTGGGATTTGCCAACAAATAAATATTTGGCATTATCCTCAGCTGGTCTTCTGTAGCCTATCCCCATTCCTAACCAAGTTTGGGAAGACATTACAATGGATTTTGTGGAGGGCTTGCCTAAGTCAGAGGGGTATGACACTATTCTTGTGGTGGTGGACCGTTTAAGCAAATTTGGACATTTTTTGGCTCTTAAAGATCCCTTCACTGTGCAAACAATTCCTACCCTATTTATTAAAGGGGTGGTACGACTTCTTGGCATACCTCGCTCCATTATCACAGATAGGGATCGAGTATTCCTTAGCTAGTTTTGGATAGAGTGATAATGCAAGGAACGGTACTTAAACGTAGCATAGCTTATCACCCTCAATCTGATTGACAATCAAAGGTAGTCAATAGGTGTTTGGATACTTATTTGAGGTGTTTTGTGACTGACAAACCCAAACAGTGGGCAAAGTGACTTCCTTGGGCTAAATATTGATACAAAACCTCCTACCATGCTTCAACCAAAGCCACTCCATTCGAACTTTTCTATGGTCGAGATCCACCTCCATTAGTTCGGTTTGGACAAGGTTCCATTGCTGTGTATACCGTCAAATAGCTATTGGAAGAAAGGGATGCCATGCTGGATGAGCTAAAACATCTTCAGGTTGCACAAGACAGAATGAAAATGATTGTGGATGGCAAGTGTAGGGATGTTCAATTTCAGGCGGGGTATATGGTTTATTTGAAACTAAAACCTTATCACCAAAAATCTTTGGTTGGACATAGGAATGAAAAGCTAAGTCCCAGATTCTATGGACCCTACCTAGTAGAAGCTAAGGTTGTAGGTTGCTTATACACTAAAGCTACCAACAATATTGCACTATACATCCTATTTTCCATGTTTCTCAGCTCTGAAAGGCTGTGGGATCTGCTTCTGTTTCCTTTCTTATTCCCTCATAGCTACATGCTGATATGGAACTTGTGGTGGAACCAGAAAATGTTTTAGGAATCAAAAAGAAAAGGGACATTTTGGGTACTAACTCTGAAGTGCTCATCAAATGGAAGGGACTTCCTTATTTTAAAGCCACTTCAGAGAGTTTTGACTTACTTAAAAATCAGTTTCCTACCTTCCACCTTGAAGACAAGGTGGATGTTTGGGTGCAGGGTAATGATAGGCCTATAATTAAACCTCCAATCAGAATTACTTATTCTAAATGCCAGAAATAGGGGGTTTCATTAGGCGCAGGGTTGGAATTAATAAGGAATGCTTGTTTTTCACTTTCTTGCTAAGATTTTCTGTTTGCAAATAAGGTTGGCAATTAGTTTCTTTTGCTGAGCTGGAGAGAGAGGGAGAGTCTAATAGAGACTATTAAGAAAAGGAAGGAGAGAGAATGGTGTGTCGAATTTGTGGGAGAAATCTATTGAGCCTAGCCCTTGGGAGAGTTGGCAGACCTCTTGAAAGTCTGCTGCACTACACTACTGCTAATTTTCTATTGAGCCTAGCCCTTGGGAGAGTTGGCAGACCTCTTGAAAGTCTGCTGCACTACACTACTGCTAATTTTCTGAATACCTACTGCTAATTTTCTGAATACAGTCAAATCTAATTTCCAGAAAAGTCTCCACTCTAAATTCTGTTACTCTATTTTTTTCTTAAAAACTGTCCTAGTTTACTGAATAGTGTTGTGTTTGAGAAAGAAACATATCACATACTTTAACTCATTTAGTCCTAGCTTGTCTTTGATTTATTTTACCTCCATTTTCAAAATTCTTTCAAAGGTTGCTTATAGGATTACAAAGTTTAAAAAGGAACTTCTTGTAGGACGGAGTTCAAAAGGAAGAAAAGTGGACTTGGTAAAGGGGGAAATAGTGTCTCAGTCACATGGAAAAAATAGAAAAGGGATTGACAATATAGTAAGGAGAAATGTGCTTCTTGGTAAATGGCTTTGGAGATTTCCATTTAAATCAAATTCTTTATTGCATCATGTTATTTAAAGTACAAACAAGCTTCAAGCCACTAGATAGGATTTTCCAATGTGGTGATGAGGGATTCTTTTTGAGGCCCACGGAAAGTCATATCAAAAAGGCTTCCTTTAGTTCTCCTTTAAAATAAATATTATGATCAAAGATTTTGAATCTAAACAAGTTGAGGATCCCTTTTCCCCCTTCATTTATAAAATTTGGGAAACATTTTTGGCTTTAGTTAGGTTCTTTGTGCTCTGTTTCTATTGTTTGCTAAGTTTGGTCTTTAGAAGTGGAATAGCTGACGGAAGCAGAAGGAGTGGTTGAAGAGACAAGCAGCATCAATTTCCCTTTCCCCAACTTTCTGGTTATTCATACTTTCTTCAGAAAATAAAGGAAGTACCCATGGAAACATGCTAAATCTCCAATTTTGTAGGATCAAAAGCCTCAAAAGAGATTCAGAGAATAACTTAAGTGTTTGAAACAAACCTGCCTTTTATGTCGTTGACTTCGATCCTTTAACTTCTCACAAACCAATTTTAAGTCACAGGTGACATTAAATAAGTCTTCAGCATCTGGATGAAATTCATGAAATATGCTCTTTTCACTAATTCCCAACTTCAGATCTACAAAAAATTCACAAACATTGTTGAAGCTTGCATAACAGATTCAAAGGTTAATAAACAAATAAATAAAAATGAATAATGGTTGTGGATAAATATTAGTCAGCACCTTTAAGAATTATCATGATAATCCACTTCATTTCCATGGCATTTGTCTTCTTAATCAGAGTAGATAGAACTGAAATCTTCTCTGACCTTCAACCATAGTTGTTAAAGACAAAAAACAACAGCAAATTGAAACCAGGACAAAAAGGTCGGATGCACAATTCATAAGAGCATCACATTTTATGCCAGCAACAAAATACATTACAATACAAACTTCATACAATATTATGAATCTAACTTTTAAGCAATTTGGAATTGACACTTTGCACAAGGCTTCCAGGTTCAATGTAAACAAGAAATTTCAAAAAAGGTGGCTACCGGATGCTATAATCACCACAGGTGTCACATGCACTAGGTTAGGCCTAATATGTTATAATTTACATTAGTAAAGCTTGGTTCATTCAGATTCTCAATATTATACAGTTATGTAAGCAAAATCATATTGACTATGAGGAAGGGAAGAAAGAGAAAGCATAGACCAGTAAAAAGCATCAGTGTATTGAAGATTTCAGCCTAATAAAAACGCAAATAGTACCATCTAGGGCTGGGGATTACCAGAATTTATCAATGCAATTCTTTACAGCCCTACAAACTGTTTAAAGTAAAGACAATAGCTTTTTTACTATGATCAAATGATGCAACGGCAGACTAAGACTTTCAGTGATGAACTGTGTCAAAAGCATCTGGTATAGAAGAGTTTAAGCACTGACCATCAAGGTATATCTGATGCAAAAATAGAAGAAAGCTTCCCACTAAACAACCTAAAAAATTGAAATCCCTAACTAAAAGATCAGTAGAATATCAAGTGGTATACCTGTTTTCACTTGAAGCCAAGCGATCAAGCAAGTCATTTAACTCCTTAATTGTAAGTCCGCCAGAAATCATTCCTTGCCTACGCTGCAGAACCTGTGACAAGAAGCAATCAGTTACAAATCAGTAAACACAACCAAATTGTACTACACACTGTTGTGTAAAACTTGGGAATGATTTAACCTCTACAGATTAGTACAACATTTGCAGCTATATATTTTAGGTTCTATGACGTATGCTTTTGAAGAAAGCTCTTTCCAGTAAAAGCATGTTGCATTTCAAGTGCTTTTGTCATCCAAAACCAGCTTCCTAGAGGCCTAGAGGGAAAATAAAAAAAGAAAAAGAAAAAAAATCATTTTAATAAAACGCTTGAAAATAGTTACCACAGCTTCTGAATTTGATATTTCAAAAGCGCTTTTTGGCGGTAAAGTACTCAAAAGCCTAACCCGACAGCAGTTACAACAGAGTGAAGCAAACAAAATGGCTTTTGTCGTTTCATAGACATTGAAAGAGACAGAAAAGGAGGAGTAAACAGACCTCAGAAGCGACCAACGGGAAATTGCCTGCATTGGCGGCTCCAGCTCCCTTGCGCCAATTGATAAGTCGTACGGCATCTTCGGAGTCTCTGGACATGCCGAGAGCGTCGATGAGGCAGGTAGCGAGGACGGACTCCTTGAGGCCATAGGTGCCTCGCTCTCTGTCCAAGGAGGGAAGGATGAGGCGCAAGGCGTTGAAGTAATCGCAGGCGTCGCAGTAGGTGTCGAGGAATTTCCGGAACTTGGAGCGTTTCTTGGGCGTTGGCTTGGTTCTCTGAATCCAGTTGAAGAGGCTCACCAGAACGCTCACCTTCGTTTCTTCGGTCTTGCTCATTTTTTCGATTCAAATAGAAACACACCTTCGTTTCGGTCAGTGCAGTGTAGTTTCGATGAGCGTTTTATTGTGTGTTGCCTCTAAAGCGTTCTGGAGAAGCTTGCGGGCCCAAAACAGAACAGACGACCGGTCCAAGGGCTCATGTATGCTTTGTAGAAGTTTTGAAGGTTTGGTTTTAAAGGTGCATGCCTTTTTTATACATAGGGTGTTTTTGTTTTGTTTTCAGATAGACGCAGCAATTTACCAATTCCTTTTAATTATTACCGATAATATATTATTTTTTAAATTTAAAATTATTTAAAACTAACCATATATTTTTTTCTAAAATTTAAAAAGAAAAACTCAAAATATAAAAATATTCACACTCAAAATGTCCAACACTAACCTATTCAATAACCATAATTCTAATATATAACAATTCCAATAATTCAAGAATAATATTACACGTATAACTCATCGACAATTAATATTTCTTATAACCTGAGTTTGACAAAATGACAATGGATAAGTAAAAATTAAAAATAAATAAAGGTTTAAATTATATGATATACTAATTATTCATCCATTAATATTTTACTAACTCAACTCATGTTATAAAATAAATTAGCAAAAAATGAGTTATATTAATAATATTATTCATAATTTAAACAAAAGTAGCTAAATAAAGAGATAAATTTGTTTTTTTTAACTTAAGAACTTATAAATCATCGTTAATTTGGACCAAATAGCCAAATAACGAATGTATTTGCACTAGATTAGGGATGGCAACTTTCCCCGGTTGGGCCAGGGACTTGAATTTTCGCCGCATGGGCCGGCCGGGGAAAAGCCCGGAAATCCAGGGATTGGGCCCAAGGGTGGGGATTACTAAGGGAACACAAGTCCAGGTGCGGTGCAGGGCGGGGCCAGTATTACTAAGGAACCTCGATCCCCGGCTCGCACTCGCACAGTCCAATCTTTTTTTTAATTTTGTAATGCAAAATGTGTATAAGGACGCTTGAACCCATGACCTGCACCTGGAATTTTCAGTGGTTGACCGCCAAGCTACTCATATTTTTACGCTATTTTTTGTACACAATTTTATAATATCAATTTCCTTTTATAAATTTAATTAAAAGCAATAAACTGAGGCAGCTGGGATTTGAACCCTGACTACCAAAAGTCATTCCACTAGCTTTGCCGGCAGTGCTAGCCACGTCCTTCGTCCAAGTTGCACAACATTACGCTATTTTACTCTATCCAAATTGTAGAAAAATTAAAAAAAATAAAAGCGAGGATAATACGGGGTTTTTTTCTGGGTGTGAGTGCATCATCTCAGCACCCGCAAATACTCGCACCCAGAAAAACCCGAAAAAATCTGGGGATTTTGTGGGGACCGGGGATGAATTTTTTTATCCTGTGCGGGTGCGAAAACGCAAAACCCGCGACCGCACCCGGATTTTGCCATCCCTACACTAGATTACTGTAACTATGTAGTCTAGTCACTATTTTTGAGCTATGAATTGCAATGTTAAAAGTATGAACTCGCCCGTCTTGCCTCTTTATTTTGCCACTTTTATTTAAATTATTAAGCTTGGTTGTTGATTGGAATTATGATCATCAAAGAGGTTGTTTTTGGCCATGTCCCTTTCAAAAATAAGAATGGGAATGAGTTTTCCAATTTTGAGGGACATAAATGATTTTTTTAATAGAAAAAATTCGAGAAATACCCTTATTCTAGTGGCCTTGTTGAAAAATGACAATGTCCTCAAATATTTGCATGTCATGAGCCTTAAACCCCTCATATGACCTAATTGCACTCATCCTTCTAAACCAAATGACATCACCACCACTCCGACTTCCTTCCATCTCCAAAAATCAAAAACAGGGGGTAAAAAGAAAAAAATAGAAGAAGAAGAAGAAGAAGAAACAAGAAATGCGACTTTGGCATTAGGATTATGGAGAAGCCTGATTTTTGGGCATCTAGAAGTGGACAACACAGATCAGAGAGTGGATATCCAAACTAAAGTCGAGAACGCAGAAGCTTTGGATCATCGATGACAGTTTTCTGAGCAAAGGCGAGAATAGGTATGTGCGTTTCTTGGAATTTCTCTTTGACAATCGACGAATACTGTTTTGTTTGGTGAAAAACATGTTGATATTGTGTTAAACTTCTGTAGTTGTGATATTCTTTGACTGGTAATACATTATTTTCATTTTCCATATTTGTTTAAAATTGAAATTTTTAGGGTTAGAAATGTTGTGATTTTTGGTGTTCAGTGATTGAGAATTATATTAGGAATCTTAATTCATTGATCTGGTTGTTAAAAAAGGTAGAAATTGTTATGAAAATGAATGCAATTACAAATCAATGGTGGTTGGTTAGAGGTTGAAGACGACACTCGATGCTCGATAGGGTCGTATTCATCGAGTGTCGAATAATATCTGAAGATCATATAGACTTCGACAAATATCATCAGGCACTCGCTGATTTAGAAACTTACCGAGTGTTAAATAAATTTCAATGGTGTAGTCCGATAGTGTCCAATGCTCATTCATTTGTCTAGTAAATGAATTGTATCCGATGGTGTTTGTCATCGATCGATGGTTTTGTATCTAGATTAGCGCAATGTAAAATGCTCGATATTTTTCATCGAGCTCTCTGATAGTCTCTGATGCTTATCTATTTGTCTGGTAATTGAATTTTATCCAATGGAGTTAGATATGTTTGATGTTTTTGTTGTCTCTAGCATTGCTAAAGATGTAGAGTCAGAATTTTGGACATTATCAAGTATTTGACACTGCTCGATGGTATTTATCGAGTGCTATCGAGGATTATGGTAGAAAGTCTTTTTTTGTTCAATTTTTTCATATTTTGTATATCTAACATAACTTTAATTGATTTTTCAGGTTACAACATCGAACCTCCAACAGTTAATGTTAGTTTCGACTTGAAAACACCATTAAACAAGCATTACAAAGCCAATAGGTGAGGTCAGAATTATCTGAGGCACAAAAACAAATGTTTAGGGAGATATGCTTTGGATACCTATTGGACATGCAGGATCTCACCTTTTCATCTCAATTGGTCCACTGCTTGCCATTACACGGGGTTGAGATAACCCGTTTGTCAAATCAAATATAGTTTCTGTTCATGGTATGGACTTTAAATTCGATTGGTGTCGTGTGATAACTATAAAAATTATAATATGTTATTACAATTACTATTTTTTGTTCTTCAAGTAGGAGAATCCATTTTTTCGTATACGAGTTTAGGCTGATAACAAGGTTGACGTTTGGACAGACCTCTAAGTTACCTAATGCAACCAGTTGAAGGTTCAGGGATGAGTATTTTGGAGGAAAGAACATACAGCTCAGACATGTCTATACACAGTTGAAACCCTTGACCGTTCTACAATGCCTGATCAAGATGTTGTTAGCCTAGCATTGTACTATGTTTTGGAGAGATTTTTGATAGCTCGTGATGGGCGGAGGTTGATATCAGTGAAGTGTTTGAACTTCACATAGTCTTTGATAGAATTCAACTCATATTCATGGGGTATTGAGTCATTTAGCATGAACATGAAGTCATTTAAAGGAGCTTTAGATGGGAGACTTGAACTTTATAAGCAACGATTGGAGGAGGAAAAAGGAGATTATGTAGAAGAGAAGTACAACTTAGAAAGGTGTCCTTATGTAGTTCAAGTATGTACTATAAGAACTTGATGTATTTTAATTGTTAATGCATATCTTACACATCCTTGTAATATACTCACTGTGTCCATTTATGTTTGGTTGTACAAGGCAGTATCGTACATTGACAGTTCATACAGGGAAGTCAGACATGATTCGATAGATATAATCCTCTGTATTTTGAAATGGAAGACATTCAAAACCCTACACAAAGAAGAGGCACTAGAAGATATCTTCAAGAACAGAAGGATTGTAAGTTAATTAATCATTATATATTGAGTGGTCTATGTTAATCTTTTTAGTTCTAACTATAAGCCTGGATGACAGGACCCCTCGCCCCTTTTTTATTGTTAGAGCCCATCCCTACTTTGGAAGCAACACCAAGGCATGTTGTTCTACTTAGGATCGTAGGCATGGAGAGAGGTGTTCATTTTGCTAATGCCTTAGAGGAGATCTTACCTTTACAAGCGAGTGAGGTAATGGAGCAACCAGCATCTAAAAATAAGAATTTATAGAAGTAATTAAGAGAAGATGTGGCCCTAAGACCACAACATCTACTGGAGGAGATGAGGATACCAAGCAAGACACTCATGGCCGTGATCAGACTTCATATGAATTACTTCCATACCATTATTATGATTTCGACTACATGTTCCTAATAATAATTGTAACTATCCATTACAGGACCTACCATCAAGATACAATCATTGTATAGAGACTGTTACCTGTGAGCTTGGGTTATTATAGGAGGAAAGCAAATCCATACAGACTGAGATTCAGGGGCTCAAGAAAGCTGTGGAGAAATTAACCACCCACCTAAATCATCAAATAGAGGTAAATAACTACATAAATTAATTGTACTTATGGTTGTGTCGGATGTTAGTGTCTCATTTTACAAAATAAATTCTCATCTAATTTATATTAGTTTCAGAATTTGAGCACCTTTGACTATGCTTTCAAGCATCCACGTGCAGAGCCATCTCATGCCACAACGCGTGATCCACAGCCGCCCACAAGATCTACACTTACCATTCTAAAGGTGACCCTATGCCTATTCCATGAAGAGAAGGTTGCACCAAATATGATACATTTGGAGGACTTGGAGCCTCAGGGTAGCACCCCTCCAGTTGTCACACAACCACCATCAAGGCTCAAGACTAAACACGGAAGGAAGGTTAGAGTTGGCAGATACAAGTTTAGTCTATACGTGAATCCCCCAAAGCCAAAGAAGTAAAAAAGTGGGCGTGTCACTTTAGGGCAATAAAGAGGAGGAGATGAGTGACCTAAAAGAGGATGACACCACCATTGCACAGGACTCGATACCTTATACGGAGGTGAAAATCATAGATATCCTACACCTATCCCTAGTCAATCCACCACCGATGATGTACCAATAATTCAACCCGTTAGATCACTTTCTCGAGGGGGTTGAAATAAGTTCGATTAATGGGTTACCTGGGGGGTTAGTCATATGAATGTTGGAGTTTATGATGCGTCTCCAAAGTTTTTTTAGAAATTGATATCGGGTACTTTTTGGCTTGAGGGATAAGTTAGTGCCAATTTGGATTAACGATACTAGTTCTTGCATTTCATATTGGTTATTTAGCATGTTTGTTAGTTTCTTTTAACCCATTATATGTTTCATTTTTAGCACATCAATTCATACTTGTGGTTGATTTATCGAAGGAGGAAACTAAACCCATCCCTTTTCCCTTAGAAGTCATCGTTTGTGGATACATATTTCCATATAAGTACCATCGTTGTTACTTCCTTGTTCATTATTAATTCATGTCATGCACTTTATAACATTATGTTAAGAATTTGCTACACTGTCATCAGCAAAAGAAAGACCAACTAGATAAAATCGATTTGGATAAAGAAGGAATAGTCATTGCTTACATTAATGGTGCATCTCCATTGGATGATGATGCATAGGAGGATCTTGATTATGTAAGTTGATTTGATGTTTGTTATTTTACTTGGTTTATTTTATTACGTGAATTTTGCAGTTGATATTTTGAATATATTGTTTTAATGTCACTGTTGTTTGTTCCTGTAAACGTGGGAGATAATCAGCATTAGATGATAGCTCACATAGACTTCAAGGGTGGAAAGATTGAGTTGTTCGGTTCCTCTACGAAATTTGGATCAGACGATTATATTTTAAGGGAGATGCGATCCTTAGACCACCTTATTCTATTTTTGGTGCTGCAGGACACATTTTGCTCCGAGCCCAATTATGATACAACCCCTTTTACTATGGTTCATGTGACAAAGGAGGTTTCTCAGCAAGATGTAGGAGGAGGCGCATGTGGAGTGTACTACACTCATTGAGTACCTGGGGCAGTGACAGAGCTAACCCTCAGGCACGGGATGGCCATCAAGATATGAAGAGCTATATATGACACTCAACCCTTGTTATCAAATCTATCAGATGTTGGTGTTGCTTAGATTTCATGTAGTACCTTATTACGATCCAGTACATGATCCGTTTGTACAGTTATGTGATTATTCTTCAGTTTACATTATGGCCATGAGTTGTTAATAGATATTATATTACTTGCTATTACCTAATGCATACTTTTATGACATAACGTAATTCATGAAAATGACAACTATTATAACCATGTATAGAAACAATGACAACCGTCTTAAAAGAACATCCATGACAATGAACAAACACATAAACCAAGTATAGGAACAATAACAACTGTTTTAAAAGAACATCCACGAAAATGAACCAACAAAAAAGCCAAGTAAATAAACAATTACAACCATTTTAAAATCAAGTACGTGATACACCACAAACATGAACTACATAAAGTAAGTAATTTAAAAATAAACTCATTTGAAACATATTACATTAATGAAGACAATGTTGCTTGATGATAGTTGATCAATTTTTCCAATGATTACCACCAACCGTTTAGGGAAATTGGGTTGCGGCATGTTTTTCTGTTATGTCCATGGGCGCCAAATCTATCACATGTGCGTGGGACTACAGTCTAATCCTATGAAGGGATATGTCATCAACGGGGTCGACCTATAGATCATCTCATCACTGGCGAAAGCACGACAATGTTTTTAACCTCCTATAGGACTACCCACTCCTCAAACAGTCCAACAAGTACAATAGGGGAATTATATGCATGCAGTAGATGCTTAACCGTCTACATTAGGTTACAGGTATCATAACAAGTCCTGAGATTGTTAAACTTGCAAACAGTCATTGTATGTGCACAAGGAAGCTAGTCTAAATCAAATACCCTACCTACACAAGTCCTTGCTTGCATGTCAACTACGTTAAGTTGGTCACCGCTATAAACTTCATACATGAATAAGTTAATTCTGCTAACTTGCATTTGGTCACATGCTATTTTGTGGTTAGTGAGTAACTGGTCTACCCATAAGGTCAAGTGTTTGGTGGAAGGTGCGCACATCTCATGTTCAGTGAAAAACCAATCCTGAAGAACTACTCAATAGTAATCAACAAGCACAGTGATCGATAAGAATCTAGCTTCACGTAACTAACTATTCATTGACTCGGTAATATTTATGGTCATGATGTTATATCTTCAGCCTGAAAAATGAGCATGTGCCCATTTCTCTATCCCAACTTCCCTCAACTGAATGGCAGTAGCGGGGATTGCATCTATTGAAAACACATTCATGATATTTCTTTGCCACTTGAGTGAACATACTTGACAACAGGTTGTCCTTATGCCTAGACTTCAAATTACCCTTGAGATGATGAGTGCAAAGTCCATGTAAAGCATCAAGGAAGACAGAGTCATTACACGCTCAATACTTGCATGGCAGTCTGAAATAAAAACAAGATCTTGCATTGGCCAATGCAAAGGTCACACAATTTTGTCAAGAACCATGTACATGTTTCATCATTCTCAAAATGACCCACACCAAATGCCAAAGGAAATATCTTGTTGTTTCCATCCATGCTAGAAGCCAAGAACATAATACCACAATATTTACCCTTTAGATGAGCCCTATCAACTGTAAAAACTAGGTGAATGGAGGAAAAACCTGAAATTGATGCCCTAATGCTCATGAAAAAATATTTAAAATGGTTGCCTTCATCCGTCTCTAATGTAGTCATAGTAATAGGGTTAGCTTTTTCAACCATATAAATGTATTGATGGAGTAAAGCAAATGATTCTTTAGTAGATCCATATAGATTTTCCAAAGCAGACTCCTTTGCACACCATACGCAAGTCCTTTTCAACATCTTCCACAATTTCCCTAAGTTGGTATATTTTGGAGGAGTGAATAAAGCTATTTTTGATGTGTTTTCTGATTACATCGGCACTTGCTTATCTATAGTTAAGGTGCAATCTTGCGCCTGAACATGTGTATTGGTCCTTAAAAGTCCTGATTAATAAGAAATCAATATCCATAACCTTAGCTGCCTTAAGCCACCACTTACATGATGGTTCTTTGTATACTACCTCAAATCGATCTATTGATGACTTTTTAACCTTGTACTCAAAATTTCCTGGTAATGCCATGTTAGACAACTTATCTCAAAGTTGACCTTTATTGTTAAAAATCTGGCCCATAGCAACATGCAATCCATCAACAATGAAAGTGGTGGTGTCGTCTTCAAATGTAGATAACAGAGGAGGAAAAAGAGTTATCCACCTGAATGTAGTTTCACTACATGTTCACGTTTATTCTCTCAACATTAATATATGTAGTTGTTATTGCTTCTTTGCTCATACGTACCCATGAATGTCTCTTTCCTTCAATGCTTACTACATTATCTTTTAAGATTAATTTCTTACGAGGTAGTTGAGATAGCGGCTCACTTGAACCCAAATCATCCTCTTCATTCAAAGCAGTATGAATAGCAGAATCATTGATATTGTTGCCATGCAAAGGATAATAAGAAAGGTCCAATCTGTCATTGATACCATACCATTTAGTTGTCGGATCATCATCATTATAATTCCCATCCTCGGAATGTATTTCATTATCAGGTGTCTTAAATTCCAAGATGTTATCAAGATGGGGAAACATAGGGTTCTTGCTTACTCTAGTGCCTAGGCCACCACAAGTCAACGTTTGTTGTGGTTGTTGTGAACACGAGTAATTGGAGACACCACCATGCAATACGATCATCGTGTTAACTACAGTATCATTTAACCTTTGTGCACAAATGAATATAGAATCACTTACTTGATTACTTCTACTTCCAGAACGTAATAATGATAGATGAGAGCAACTGTGCTTCTTAGAAGGATCGGGGTGTCCCCCCCGTGTTTGATTTTTCATTTCCTTAAATTTCACATGAATTGGTGTATATACTAGAGGATGTGCAAGACAATCATCAACAAAGAAGGCCAACCCTTTGTCATTCATAATAGGAGTTGGCATGGAAAGACCATTGGTGGTGTATATGTCAAACAATTTAATCTTCACTAAACTCATATCCCAACCCATATCTATGCATAATTGCTCCATGAAGGTGTTATATGTCAAATTTCTTCGAAAACAAAAATGCTGTAGACCTTTCGTCAACGTATGAATAACCACCATTAGGTTGCATCTTCTAAGAACCATCAAAATAGACCAATGTCCAAATCAAATCCACATCTACAGTGAGGAAACATGTTGAACCTCATTAAAAAGTCATAAAAAAGCCCAAAAAAATACAAAATAGTAAGAAAATGCACATTCTACCAAAGTGCTAGACAGAAAATTTATTTATCATTGAGCACCATTGAGTGTTTGACAAACGGACACATAAAATGTCAGACAATCAACTTTTCTCTTCGGACACTCAACATACTTTATCGCAGGATGTCAGACACTGTCCAATGATGCTCGACAAAATCTATCAAACATTGTCTATCATAGTCTGATGGTGTTTGATTAATTCTGTTTGACTCCATCGGACATTGTTTGACAACGTTCAACAGTGTATTGAGACTCATCTAGCAAATTTCCTAAGAACGTGGTTCTTGCTTTGTCATGCGATTTCGTACAGAAAATGCGACATTCAAACATTAAACAGTAACTCCTAAGCTAAATTTGTGTTCCCTAAGCTTCAGATTTTTACAACATAAGAAATTGGATCTTCGAATTTTACTAAAGATTTGACATAGAGAGAGAGAAAGAGAATTATTACCCCTAATATGAAGTTTTTTTCAATTTCGTTTGAAGTAGATATAGTTTATTTTAGTTTTTGCAGTGTTTTTAATTGATTAACTGAAGAATTTAAGTCAAAGAAATTCTATGTTTTAGTGGAAGTGACTTGAAAACATGTAAAGGGTCATAAGGAAAGATAAGAAGAGCATAAAAAAGACTCAAGGTTATTTTAAGGGCAATTATGTCATATTGGAGGTTTTGAGGGATGAGGTCATTTTTTAAAGAGGCCCATGAAATAAGGGTATTTCTTGAATTTTTCCCTTTTAATATTATTAATTAATTTTTATAATAAATTGGTAACACCTGAAGATTTGGTTTTCAAAATGGTTGGGAGGATTTTGATGTTTTACCAAATAATAGGGGGTTGGCATAATTATCTATTTAAATAATTAATTTATATTTTGATTAATTATATATATGTTATGTATCTAGTAAATGTACTATTAATTAATATATAGGATCAATTTATTTTTTATAAGCAATACTTTTACCAAACACAAGGTAAAATATCAACAAGTAGATTAAGCTATAAAAGAGTAGTACCATATCTATAACTCGTTTATAACTAACTCTCTTTACAATATGAATAGGAAAAGTATCACTGAATAATAGAAAAATAAATTAAAAAAATTAAGTATAATTATTCTTCTAAATATATTGTGTCTTTAATGATTATAAATTAGTTGTAGATGCAACATTATTCAACATTATTCAACCAGAAAAGCTAACAATGGGTGACGAATAATATTAAACCAAGAAGCAAAGGTTTGGTATATTAAGCAAAAAATGTTGGGGTAAAATAGGTATTTAAAGATAAAAGACAAAATAATAATTAATCAATACAGTAACCGGTTACCTGAGCAGCAGGCGAAGAATAAAGAGTAGCATGTTACCCAAGTAACGGGCTATGAAGGTGAACTTTTACACGAGTTTGCCATCTTCCTCGCAGACTGCCTTTCGACTTCTCCAAAACCTAGCTTCTCTCTCACCGTAAGTTCCATTCTTTGTTCTATTTACTTTTCTATTATTTTTAATTCTTCTTCTTTTTTGTTTAAATTACCCTTTAATCATTCTAATGCGATAACCCGATTCATGTTTTGAATATCGCGATCGTTGCTTTGATTTTGCTATTTTGTTCATCTATATGGTCATCTGAATTTGGGTTTTGTTTCAAAGAATGATTTATTTTTAGACCTTTGAGCTTCTAGGCCAGGATTTTGCTAGGGTTTTTGAGTTAGTTTATGTGAAGAACAAGTCTAGTTAGCTGTGTTTAGTGGTAGTTGTAGAATTGGATTACTTCATTGGATTTTCTGAACTGAATTTGTGGATGGTATTTTGTGAATTCACCTAGAGAGGCCAAAATAACCCCCTAATTTAGCTCAGTGATATTTGTAAAGTCCAAGTATCAATTGAGTAGTCTTTGTTGAGAGTTAACCCTCAAATATATGAAAGACTTAGTTTATTTAGAGCTAAGTCGAAAGTATCACACATGAAATTAGAATTATCACTTGTAACTAGGTTGGTCCTTACCAAACTGAACCTCAGTTCAGTCAGTCACCACTTGCTACCAAATTAAGCTTTACTGAATTGAGCCTCAGTCTAATAAGCCACAATCCCCCTATATGGAGAGTAGAGTTATATAGTAATTCATAGTTTTACTTATGCTTTCATTCATTTTGGACACAAAATATCAATTGTCTTGAGCCCTTCGAGGTCACCAAATTAAGGTTCAGTTTGGTAATTATCCAGCATCAACAAACTGGTTCCTAGCTTGGGGCTTAAAATCTCACGCAAATCTTAGTGCCATTAACCATAAATAAGGTAACAACGATTGGCCAGGTGGTAGCATCTTAATACTTTAAAATTAGGGTTTCAAACTCACTCAATAATCATCTAGAATAGTATATAGAGCCTTGAGATTAAAACACTTCAGAGGGATGAACGACCAAGATCTAGGTTACATATTAAAGATCCTCTATAAAAATCCATTTATGCCTCCAAGAAAGGAGAAGGATGCACTTTTGCGATAATCCCTAGGAAGATTCAGAATATATTCACCAGGATTTACCTACTTTCACCAACGTCCATTGCAGTGACCATTCTATTATTTCTGTCCATGACAACATCCTTTTCACGCCCTTCTTTTAATCGTTTCTCACCATTAAAGCTTACCTAAAACTGACTTAAGCATCGAAGGGTTATCGCCGGTGAAAAATCCGGCGCCTCCTAACATTTTTTTATGGTTTTGTAGTTGCTGGGAAGAGGTTGTTTGTACTAGAAGTCGCTTCAGCCGCCATGAGACTACCTTAAAGCTCTTTTCCTAAGGTTGAAGAAGGAGGACCCTATCTAGTGCTGTTTTCAGTTCGTAACAACCTACCCCCACATTATCAGATGTTGTCAGAGTACCACCATCATTGTATAAGGCATTACTAAGCTTCAATAGACACTAAGCCCCAGCCAAACTATTACAATCCATTACTATCATCCTTAACCTCCATATCCCTGAGGGCACTCTTGCCATTCTCTCACTTTCTTTATACTTTTGTTTGATTTTGGTTGGTTCAATTTTTGAGCATCAACAAAATTGTTAGACTAAAAATTTTTGTTGTGAATGAACCTAGTGGAAAGTTGGGTCTGATCTGGATGTTGGTTTTGATTTAGTATGATCTTGGATTCTTGGATTCGGGATTAGTTTAGTGCTTGTTATGCCATATCTGAATGTTGTATAACTCAAAATCTTAAGCTATCGAGTAACGGTCTATCATTAGTGCTCGAGTGTGATAGGCCCCCTCACTTGAACATGGATTCGATTTTGAGGTTTATATATTTATTTTCGAGTAAACAAAGAAAATTTCATTAAAAAAGAAAGTGTGTTACAAAAGTGAACAAGCTCTGAAAAAAAAAGATCCAATCTTTGGATTATGAAAATGTCTAAACCGTATATAGGGTTGGCAAAATGACCCGCCGGGTCCGGGGCCCCAGTGTGACCCGTGTCCTAGGGGCAGGTATTGGCCCATTTAATTTGAATTTAGGGGTGGGTTTGGGTATCTAAAAGTATTGACCCATTCAGGGCGAGTCCAGGCCCGAGTCCACCCTTCAGCCTCGTTTGACCCGCCCCGCCCCGCACAGTATTAGGATGCATATGAAAAACATAAAGTATTTGAACTTACAAGTAATTTTTAGGGGTGATTATGATAAATTATAATATATTAGAATATCAGGTAATTTTACTAAACTATATAAACAAAATGACTTCACATCTCCTGTAACCTAAGCCGTGCCGTCTCGTTCTTGTTTAAATCCCTAAAAATTCAGACCACTCAATCATCCACCACCATTGCCAGTTGTTGTCGGCCATCCGCAGCTCCAGCGTCCATCGCAGCACCTCCGCAGCTTCAGCTCGCTGTCACAGCTCCAGCGCCGTAGCACCTCCACGGCTCTAGTTTGTTGTTGTAGTAGCTTCGCCTCTGCGAGTCTAGCGTCGCAGCAGCTTCACCTCCACCTCATTGTCATAGCTCAGCGTTGCTTCACCTCTGCGAGTCCGACGTCACAGCAGCCCATCGCCTCCAACTCGCTGTTGCAGCTCCAGGCCTCCAGCGTCACTCCACCTCCGCGACTCAAGCATCGCACCAGCTGGTCCAGCTCCGCATCGTGTAAGATTATATTAATTTATTATTTATTTTTATTGTGTGCGTCAGTGTGTGTGTGTGTGTGTGTGTGTGTGTGTGTGTGTGTGTGTGTATGGTGAAAATTAACTCTTTACTATCTAAGTAATTTTCATTAAAGTGTACGACAAATTGGTTGAAATCAATTTGTGTATGCAATTAAGTTAATATGCACTAGATTGTTGACTAATTAGGCAATCATGTTAATAGTTTCTAATTATAAATTTGGATTAACTTGAAAATTAAAATTTCAAATCTCATTAAAATAGAAACTAATTCTTTGCCATATAAGCTTTTGTTTTATATTAATTTGATTCCAAATCAACCAAACTGTATATATATTTTGCTCACAATTGAATTAATTTCAGTTAAGGGGGCTATATGTAACGCATAGATTATGTAGATTTATTGCAATGCATAGAGTCATGTATATTTATTTGACTGTAAGTAAAGTAATTATATATAAATAATGATATAAATTTATTATTTGATTTTTAAATATTTTAAAGCAAAAAATTGAACAAAATCAACTAAATATAAAAATTATTTAATTATGAGTAATATTAATTTGCAAACTTTAGAGTGATGTGTGATGATGCATAACTAATTTATTAATATATTATCAATTTTTATTAAATAAATTAATTTTATAAATTATCTTTTTTATTTTCTTTATGATTGGTATTAAAGAAAGTTTATATAAGTAGAATTTTAACTTTATATTATTCATATGATTGCTAGTATATTAATGGGGTTATTTACAAAATGTGAATTTTATAGGGGCGGGGCGGGGCTGAATCTGCTCATTTATTTTTTGCCCCGCCCCGCCCCATTGCCAAATGGGTACTAGCTACCCTCGACCCGCCCCGCCCCATTGCCAACCCTAGTTGGTCTTTGATCTCTCTGTGGACACCTTGTCCACTACTACATGTAACTCCTGTCTATTTAATATACTTTTAGAGTTACCTATAAGATAATTAAATAAATAAATAATATTTCTTGGTGATTATGCGAAGAAGCCCATTCCTCCAGTTAGCCTTCTTGGGAACATGGTTGACTAGGGTTTGGGGCATTATCAGATGATCAAGAGTCTACTGTAGCTAGCTTCCCTTGTAATTACTTGCATTTCTTTTAGGTGTATCAAGTATAGGTTAAGGTTTTCTCCTTCAAGCATCTGATGTGCCAAATTTTTAATTAAAGCCTCCTAGAAATCATAATGTGAGGTTGTGATGTGAGCTGACATTCAGTTAGTTATCTGGTTACAGATAAATAATGCAAATTAGAGCCTAGAGAAGGATGTTTAAATTCAAATTATGATTTTGTTCTGTCACTTCTAAGCCATATATGTAGAGAATAAGTACCTTCTGGTAGAAATATTTTATGGCTGTTGATATCTGCTCCAAAAGGCAAAAATGCTGTGCCAGTGGGATAGCATGTTGGGTTTGTTTGATATTGGTGTATATGTTTCATTTCCAATATGGGCAAGGTTGTGGACAGCCTTTTTGTGAGGTCTGCCAAGATAATGGCATGAGAGGTCCTTTGTTTTCCTTTTGGCACTCTTTTCTGTTTGCAGAATTTTCATGGTAGTTTGTGTTCGGTCTTTTTATTGTTTCTGAACTTCAGCAGACTTTATACCTGTTATGTTATAGTTGAAACATGTTGGTTATGTTCTTGTATTCTATATCAAAGTTCTGAACCAAGGTTCATTCTTTATAAACTTGAATAGTTTCTGTACATACGCTTGCAAAAGTTTGCATTTGTAATCTGGTTAATCGAGGTTCTCACTGTATTGAATTTTGATGTACAGTGTGAAGCCCAGGAAATCATAGGAGGCGTTATCGTTGAGGCGTTACTGCTCGTATAAAGGTTGAGCACTTCTCATTTAAAAATTTGTTATTACACTTGAAGTTTTGACAGCATCCCGGTTGGATAGCCCTTCTCATTATTTTTGCTATCTTCATTTGAGGTTGAGTATATCGTAGAACGTGTAAAACGTATTAAGCATATCATTTTGATAAAAAAGCAAAGAAAACAATTGTAAAGGTACAAACTATTGATGCACAATTTTCAGACAGTCGGAAAGCAGGTTGAAACTTAAGTTGCACGTCGGATCCAACCTTGAGAACAAAGAAAATAGTCAAGGGTGCCAGTGATGGTGCTGGCGAAAACCCTCCAACGCCTAAGTTAGTTTCTGGCACACCGAAATTTTCTACTAGAATTTCCTAGAGAGAGAAGCTCTCAAAAGCAAAGGAAATTTAGAGAGCGAAAGAGTTTAGAAAAATGTGCATGCCTTGAGCAAAAATCTAGAGGGTTTATATAGACATCAGGAGGAATCATTGTGGGACCCAGATAATAGGCCAAATAATAGGCTTTAATAGTGGGCTTGCTATAGTAGATTTAATTAAGGCCTAATTTTGTTATGGTCATAACAGTAGTCCCCCCGGCCGAAGTTGAATAATGGGTTGATGTAGGGGCGATTAAATTATTTAGGGACATAATTTAAGTGTATCAGCGAGCAAGCCTAAAGATGTAAATTTATTATGTATAAGGGTTCTATGTGGCTTGAACCTTAGGTAGGCGCCACATATGATAACGAGCTAGTGAGCTCTCTACGAAGGGGAGTTTTAGATAATATGTGAGTTAAACCCTTAGGTAGGCATCATGTATAACGACGGAGGTGATTGTACAAGAAATTAACCACAGACACGTTGGCGAAGGTGGTGTATTGATTCATATGTGATAATTGTATTTCAACTTGGTTAGCTAAAAATTTGCTACGGGGTATAATTGTGATTGAATGGAGATGAGGGGTGTAAAGTTAGGCAGAATGTATGTAAGGGCTTGGTGATGAAATGACCACATGAGAGAAGGAAAGTGAGGTGAGAAATAAAGTTAAAATGTAATAGTGGAATGCACATGCATGGCATGATGAAAATATGCCAATGTAATGGATGATTTATAACAAGCTAAGCATAAGCACATAGGAAATAGTTTAAAACTCATTTAAACATGTTGAACTCTTCATTAAAATATTAAGAATGGTAAGCATGTTAACCATGGTTCAATAGCCACTTTATATGCATAATCACATGTAGCTATAAAGGCATGATATTAGATGTGAAACACTACAAGCAAATTGGAGACTCGCAAACAAATCGAAACACGTAGAAAGATTCAGCGTTGGACAACAAACAACATACTTTTATACACGAAAAATAAAAAAAATAAAAAATATATGTCTAACAGTTAAGCAAGGTTGAGATACAAATATTGAGCGTGTGTAAAGCACATTTTGAACACGTTAATTAACACACGTTGAAAGCACAACCAAAGGGCAAGGAAACGTATCTGAAATTTGAAACTAGGAAAAGTATGGCTTAGTGGTTGTGCTATTGAAAATCAATGGTGGATACGTGAAATATGGCATGATGGAAACATTTAACTTGAAACATATAACAATCTTGTATATGAAACTCAGTGAGCATGTGAGAATATGTATACAAGCTAAAGCATGTATATGGTTTTGGTGTTGAATGCAAGGTGTAGTGAGCATGATGGGAATATAATACCATACTCATGAACACATGCTAAGCATGTAGGAAGTGTCAGTACTGAATGCAAAGCAGGAAAAGTATTAAACAAAAGCGAAGCAAGTCGAAACATATAGCGCTCGAACTCTCAAAACCCAAAAATAGGGAAGCCTTATGACTGTCCACGGCTTGGGTGATCGGAATGGTGCCTAAAGGGCTTAAAGGTGTGATCATTATTTGTTGAATGGGAGGGATGGTGAGATTTAGTGGATTGGGCGATCACCAAGCAGCCATAGGTGAGGGGAGATCACCGTTGGAGTACAGGACGGTGAAGGACAAACATGGTTGGATGCATGCATCAAAAAAGAGAGGCCTAGTTGGCGAGAAGCGAGCAGGTGAAGGGCGAGTGGTGAGCAACCAAGGGGCGAGTGAACAATGGGCGATCACCAAAAAGCCATAGGCGAGTGGCGAGTGCTACCTGGGTGAGCGGCAAGCTACATACGTGAGAAATCATGTTTTCGCTTCTTCTTCTATATATATATATATATATATATATATATATATATATATATATAATTGCAAGGGCCTGATTGCCATTTCATGGAATATGCAAGGCATCAAGCGAGAGAGGCTTGGTTGGCGAGGGTCGAGTGAGTGAGGGGCAATCACCAAGCAACCATGGGCGAGCGGCAAGCATTCCCTAGGCGAGGGTCGAGTGAGTGAGGTGCAATCACCAAGCAACCATGGGCGAGCAGCAAGCATTCCCTAGGCGAGCGGCGAGCTACGTACGCGAGAAATCACGTTCTCGCTTCTTCTTCTTTTTTAATTATAGGGGCCTTTTTGCAAGTTTTAAAAACTATGAACAAGTGTCTCACTGTAAGATTTTGAAACTTGTGAATAGGGGTCATTCTACAAAATCTTGAAACTTGTGCACGCCCCTTAAAATTTTTGAACTTGTTGACCTCTCTTTTTCTTTTTTTTTCAATTTTCAGCACACCAGAATTCTCTAAGTGAGTTTTTTTTAGAGAGAGAAGCTCCAGAAATTAAAGCACTCTTAAAACTTTTTCTAGTGTTGTGCTCTTTTATTCCTTTATCTTCAGTGTATGCTTGTAATTTGATTATAAATGAGCCTTAAGGATGAACAAATTATAATGTAATGAATCAGACATTTTATTGATAATCTCTTTTAGTACATATGGGTCTCCCTACGGGGGTTGCATAAGCCCCTAGAGGAAGTTATTATATATATAAAGAGATTATGGATAATACTTCTTTAAGCGCTCAACATTCCATGGATGACGAAGGAACCTCCCATCCATGGTGACCAGTCTGTAGGTGCCTGGTCGGATGATTGCTTTGACTTGATAAAGATCCTCCCAGTTAGGTCCCAATGCTCTGTCAGTGGGATTTTGAGTGTTTTGTAGTAGTTGCCTTAAAACAAGATCTCCTTCCCAGAAGGATCTGTGTTTAACCTTAGAGTTAAAATGTCGGGCAACCTTCTCTTGGTAAACAGCAACTTTTATTTTGGTAAGATCCCTTTCCTCTTTAAGGAGATCCAAGTTGAGTTGAAGGGCTTCATGATTAAGTTCTTCACTATATCCCTCAGTACGAGGTGATGGAAGACCAATCTCAACATGAACGACTGCTTCTGAGCCAAATGCCAAAGAGTATGGGGTTGCCCCTATTGCTGTGTGGGTAGTGGTACGGTATGCCCAAAGTACTTATGGAAGTTCCTTTGGCCATGCACCTTTCCTAGCATCTAATTTAGTCTTGAGGAGGTGTTTAATAGTTTTATTGACAGCCTCCACCTGACCGTTTCCCTGAGGGTGAGCTAGAGAGGAAAAGCATAAAGAGATGTTCAACTCCTTGTAGAAGATTCTAAAGTTTGAGTTATCGAATTGCTTGCCATTGTCTGTAATAATGGTGTGAGGGATACCAAACCTATAGACAATTGACCTCTTACAAAGTCTGTGGTCTTCTTTTCAGTAATTGATGCGAAGGGTTCAACTTCTGCCCATTTAGTGAAATAATCAATAGCAACAATAGCATATTTAACCTGTCCTTTACCTATTGGAAGAGGTCTAATAAGGTCTAGTCCCCATTGGGCGAATGGCCATGGAGCCACCATCGGCGTCATGTTCTCAGGAGCTTTCCTTGGAATATTGGCACATTTTTGGCACTTGTCGCACTTAGCTGAAAATGCCTTAGCATCATTTTTCATGGTTGGCTAGTAGTATCCTTGCCTGATACATTTATAAGCTAGAGATCGACCACCAGAATGGTTACCACATATTCCTTCATGGATTTCTCTAAGGACATAATTAGCTTCTTCTAGGCGAAGACATTTTAAAAGAGGAAGGCTGAACCCTATTTTATAGAGAACTCCATTAATAATAGTATACCTTGATGCTCTCCCCCTTACTTTGATTGCCTTATTTTGGTAGGCTGGAAGTTCCCCTGTCTCTAGGAATTTAATGATAGGGTCTATCCAGCACAGGCTACCATTTATAGCTATTGTTCTTTCTAGTGAAAGTTCATACTTTGATATACTAGGAGACTCTAGGATGACCAGGTGAGAGACAGTTGGTAAAAGGGGGTCTAACCCAGAGGCAATTCTTGCTAAACTATCGGCCTTTGAATTCTCTGACCTTGAGACTTTTATGATGTCAAAACCTTTAAAACTGCGAAGCAAGAAGTTAACTCTATCTAATTTAGCCATTATGGTGGAGCCTTTTGCTTAATACTCTCCGCGAATTTGGTTAACCACTAATTAGGAATCGCTATGGATGGCAATCTCTTCAACTTCAAGAGCAATTGCCAACCTAAGTCCTCTAAGGAGAGCTTCATATTCTGCGACATTATTGGCAGCTTTAAAATTAAAACGTAAAGCCACAGCAACTTCTACCCCATCTAGGGTTGACAAAATCAAGCTAACTCTGCTACCAATCTTATTAGATGACCCATCGATGAAAAAGACCCATGCCTTCTGTGGATCCATTCTTATTGGCATTGGTCGATCATTTGATTTCATAGTCTTTTCATCCTCCTCAATTCCACTACCTGAAAACTCTGTAATAAAGTCAGTGACTGTGTGTCCTTTGATAGATGGTCTTGAAATATAATGTATGTCAAACTCTCATAACTCAATGGACCACTTGATGAGTCTTCTAGAAAGCTCTGGACGATAGAGGACCTATCATAAAGGATGGTCAGTTGGCACCACAACGGTGTGTGCTTGAAAAAATGGGCGAAGTTTTCGTGCAACGACAACTAGGGCGAGAGCAAGCTTCTCCATAGGAGGGTACCAACCTTTAACATCTGTCAAAGCCTTACTCACATAATAGAATGGCCTATGGATTCCTTGATCCTCACGAATAAGAGCTGCACTAACTACATATGCGGAGACTGCTAGATAGTAAATAAGTGGTTCTCCCATAATTGGTTTGGAGAGGAGAGGAGGAGAACCTAAGTACCTCCTAAGCTGTAGGAAAGCATTCTCACACTCATTTGTCCCTTCAAACTGCTTGCACTTCCTTAAAGCTTTAAAGAAAGGGTGACATTTGTCGGTCGCCCTAGAAATGAAGCGATTTAAGGCGGCAACTCATCTAGTGAGAACTTGTAAATCTTTTGGTGTTTTGGGAGACTGAAGATGTAAAAGTGCTTGGATTTTCTTAGGATTGGCCTCTATTCCCCTTTGGGTGACAATAAATCCTAAAAACTTTCCAGAGGACACCTAAAAGCACATTTGGTGGGATTCAACTTCATATTGTGTTTTCGGAGGATGTCAAAAGTTGTTCGAAGTTCGTCTACATGGGATTTGGCATCCATACTCTTGGTAAGCATATCATCTACATAAACTTCCATGGTCTTTCATAGAAGAGAAGCGAACATGGAGTTCACTAACCGTTGATAGGTTGCTCCAGCACTTTTCAGTCCAAAAAGCACTATTCGATAACAGTACAACCCTCTATATATGATGAAGGCTGTTTTTTCCTCATCTTTCAAATACATTGGAATCTGGTTATAACCAGAATAAGCATCCATGAAGCTCAGCAATTGGTGGCCAACCGTGACATCAACTAGTTGGTCTATCCTATGCAATGGAAAGCTATCTTTTGGGCAGTACTTGTTCAAATCTTTGAAGTCGATACAAACATGCCATTTTTCATTGGCTTTTTTCACCAATACTATATTGAAGAGCCACTCAGGGTAGTTTACCTCTCGAATGATTCCACTTGTCAAGAGTTTTTCTACTTCCAAGGCAATCACCTCTAAACGTTCCAGGGTTTGGTACCTCCTCTTTTGTCGAATGGGTTGAGCTTCAGGGTTGACATTAAGGCGATGAACAGCTATACTTGGGTCTATGCCTGGCTTGTCTTCATGAGACCATGCAAAAACATCATTGTATTCTCGGAGAAAGCCAATCAATCTGTCTTTGATTGGTGTAGGAAGACTTTTACCTACTTCACCGTCTTTTCTAGATTATCCAAACAGATGAGGACATCATCCATTCCTTCCATTGGAACTGCGGCTTCCTCTTTCATGGGGTTTCGAGGATCCAAACTTTCTAATCCCTCGAAAGGTTCTCCTCGAATCATCATTAGCTTATGCGCCTTTTCTTTGAAAGCCATGTTTTAGCATTCTCGAGAGGTTTGTTGTCCACCTCTAACTTCTCCTATCCCTCAAGGTGTTGAAAACTTCAAGATATGATGATA
The DNA here is from genome assembly GCA_013180625.2 of Boswellia sacra. Lineage (NCBI taxonomy): Eukaryota > Viridiplantae > Streptophyta > Magnoliopsida > Sapindales > Burseraceae > Boswellia > Boswellia sacra. Next base: position 65,761 of record SNVD02007408.1, on the reverse strand, counting down.
GACACCCATTACTGCTTTGAAGTCGTAAAGTGATGGCCGTCTAAGAATGGCGTTATAAACTCCTGGATGATCTACCACGAGAAACTTTACCATCTTGGTTGTCTGTAGGGAGCCTTCTCCCAAGGTCACAGGTAACGAAATTACTCCTTTGGGAATAACCTTTCCTCTAGCGAATCCCATTAGAGAAGTTTGGATGCCTCTTATATCTCTACGGTTAAGACCTAGTCGATCAAATGCATCCAATGATATTATGTCAGCTGAGCTCCCGTTGTCAATCAATACTCTTTTTAACCTTTTATTGGCCATAATTACTGTGAGGACCAAGGCATCACAATGAGGATGATGGATACCCTGAGCATCTTGAGATGAAAAAGAGATAACGTCATGATCCCTAACATTAGTAGAAGAAGCTGTCAAGTTGACCTCATGGCAAGGGAGGTCATATCTTGCCTGCCTAGCCAGGTGCCTTCAGGCCTGGGCACTTGGACCAGCCTTTATTCCCTCAAAAATCGTGGCTACTTCTTCTAATGGTTCTTTCCCTTTGTCATTCTTGCTAGATGGTTCGGGGGGGCGATAAATGTATTATTGTAGTTGGCCATCCTTGATAAGACCCTCAATTTGTTTCCTCAGTTTAAAGCAATCTGCAGTGTTATGACCATGTGCCCAGCGGAAATGATAAAACTTTCTCTTATTTCTTGCTCTTGGATTAGACCGTAAAGGGGCAGGTTCTTTCAGTAGTCCCTTATCTTTGATTTCTTTAAAGATATCTTGTTGTGGCATGTTAAGTAATGTGAAAGTACAATGCTCCTCCTGGGGTCAATCATGACGCTCTTGGCGGGGTCGGGTGGATGACCCTTGCAACAAGAGACGATCATTTCTAAATGTATCTTGCACGGAGTGTCGGTCCAAGGTTGACCTCTGATTTCTATTGTGATGTTCTCTCCTGTGATTGTCATATGGTCGTCCATCTGTACGTGAGGAATTAGGCATCACCGGAGTCTGCCCAGGGTAATTTGCTTGATAAATTTTCTTTGCATCGACATGTCTAGAAATCCTTGCCAATGCTTCTTGGTACGTGCATGGGAGGTTAACAGAGAATTCCCATGCTAGAGGGAGCTCCCCTTTGATTCCTTGGACCAAGCCTTGCATAGCATAACCATCATTAAATTGATCCACTCGAGCGACCTCCCATTGATACCTATCCACAAATGCACGGAGAGATTCATTACTACCTTGCTTGATTGAAAGAAGGCTCTGTGCTGGTCGACTTCTTGCTTTAATATTGCTAAAGTGTGTGAGAAAACTATAAGCAAGCTCATCAAAGTTGGAGATGGATGAGGCTGGTAACCTCTTATACCATTGCTTAGCTAATCCTTTAAGGGTAAGAGAGAAAGTTCTAAACATTATTCCCCCTGAGACCCCTTGTATCTCCATATGAGAAACAAAAGAGTCTAAATGCTCTCAGGGGTCAGTTGTCCCTTGGTAAAGCTCAAGTTATGGCATCCGAAATCCGTACGGGTATCTTTCCCTAAAAATATCTTTAGCAAAGGGTGACCCCCATTGTGGATGACCATCCTCTTCTCATCCTGAATGGTTAATCAACTTTTCTAGTTTATGAATTTTTTCATCCATTTCTCGCTTGAATTTCGTATAATGATTATTTGATGTTTCCTCTTCTGAAACATCCATTGGAATAACATCTGGGCGATGATCTTTACTTCTAGGTGGTGAGTTGGGGTGATTTCTTTTTGACTAGAAGTTGCCCTTTGGAGCGTAAGGACCATGATAAGAATAGGCTGGCTGATCAACATTGCTTCCTTTTGGTCCTTGCTCGACACTTGTATGACACTTTTGTTTAAAAAGTGACAAAGGTCTACTGCCGCCAATCGTTGTTTAGATATGAGAAGTGGAGGAGGGGGGATCTTTGGGCGACCATCTCCTCCCTGAACAATAGGATAGGAAAGATTTGGTTGAATGACCTGCTGGAGAGGTAATCCAGTGGTCTGGGCGACCAGGTCGGTATGTCCACCAACATCAGTTGGGACATTAGCTACTATCATAGCATTCCTTGGGGTGTTTCCAACATCATTTCTAGCCTGTTGAGTACTCTGTCCAAAAGCTTGATTGAACATGGTCACCATACGGTTCATTTGCTCACCAAAATTCCGCATGGTGTGCTCCATGGTAGTCAATCGACTCGTCTTGCCTTTCTTCGGTCTCCTAGGTGGAAGTCAGGGTTGCTTGCGGTTAGGGGCCATCCCAGAGGATATTACTAAAGCTCTCCTAGTATCAACTACCCTTCGGCGTCGGGGAGGGGCTTCTACCTCGATTTCTTCGTCAATCTCTTGGGAGGTTGAGTGTTGGGATGCGTGACTCATGATGTGTTTGATTATGTTCGAATGGGAGTAGCAACTAAAGAGACTTAGATTGTCTTTCCCATAGATGACGCCAACTGTTGATGCACGCTTTCCAGACAGCCGAAAAGTGGGTTAAAGCCTGAGTTGTACATCGGATCCAACCCTGAGAATAAATAAAACAGTCAAGGGTGCCCAAGTCAGTTTCTGGCACACTGAAATTTTCTAATAGAATTTCTTAGAGAGAGAAGCTCTCAAAAGCAAAGGAAATTTAAAGAGAGAAAGAGTTTAGAAAAATGTGTATACCTTGAGCAAAAATGCAGAGGGTTTATAAAGACATCAGGAGGAGTCATTGTGAGACTCAGACAATGGGCCAAATAATAGGCTTTAATAGTAGACTTGCTATATTAGATTTAATTAAGGCCCAATTTTGTTATGGCCATAACACAAACCATCCAATATATATGGGAAACAAGAAAATGAGAAAGAACTTTCAACAATTTCCTTCATTTCTCTCTTAATATATTTTGTCTTTTCCCTTTTTTATTTCAAATTATTTTATTGTAAATTATATATTATATTATTCATTATATATTACATTTAATTATTCTATAATATTTTTCAAAAGTTTATACATTATTTTATTTTATTCACTACCATTCATTTTAAAATAAAAATATAAGATACACATAACCAGACACATTTTCTATTATTCATTCTTCTTGAAAAGCACATAAACATATCTTTTATTTTTATTTTGAAACAGAAATTATTAAACAAAAACTCAAAATTCATGCGCCAAAAGGTCGTTTTATCGAAGACAAGCCAATGAGCATGCACCCTATTCTGGCCAAGAAAAGGTCAGGTAGACCCTAAATAAGTATTTTTACCATCTTAAAAAAATTGTATTTCTTTAATAACTTTTTCAAGGGACTCGTAGTATAAATTGTCATTTGATTCGATAGTTTTGTTTTAATTTCTAGTTTTCACTTATGCCAATAACTCAAAACTTTTGAAAAATGAAACGTTTTGTGTTTTTCGTAATTTTCTTTTCTAATTTGTTTTGGTTTAGGTTTTATTATTTAAATATTCTTTTCGCACACTTCTTTTTGGTAATTTGTGGTGAATAACATAGCTATGGAGCCTAATAGTTTGGTACTGCACGAATTGATTGATCATTAGTAGGTTGTTTTCTAGCATGGTTTATCTTGTTTCACATTAATGCTTTCTTGCATCAAACAATACGACAACCATATCATCTTGTACAAATTAAATAAGACACATAAAGATTGCCAATGAACATGAAACTTTTTCTGTAACATCTTTAAATGTTTCAAGGCATTAGACAGATCCATGAAGCATCAGCAATACGTTGTCTGCTACTAATTATTGTGAGATTCAGAATCATACCATATGTTCCATTTGCATGTCGCATAGGATGGAAGGAAAATAATGAATTTGAATTTTGTTTTATTACCATTTCATCAGCAAATAATAAGAGTATTAGTAATCTATGCTCAAAAACGAATTTATCTAGATTTAGGATCATTACATTAGCAAATATCATATCAAATATCAAATGGAACTACAAAGAAGTTCATGTCTTATGACTTAAAAATGACAAGGGGAAGTCAAGTTGCCACTATCTAAAAAAGTATCAATAAGATGATGATCATTCAAAGGTAAAAACAGATATACAAGACTTATTTTCCACAAGAGGAAAAGGACAATTGGATGAAGAAACAACACAGATAGCTTAGATACATGATTATGACATGCAACACCTCTCAATTCTCATGGATGTATCACCAAAAGATAAAGCTTTTCAGAAGGTCGAACCATTAAACCCGAAGAATGAGCACTGAACAAGAAAGAGATGAAGATGAGTACTAGTTTCTAGACCGAACATATCAAAATAAAGTGAAATCGACATTCATTTTTATTAGAACTGTGCAAAATTTGGCAGAATCTCAAGACACATAAATTTCTGCAATTTCTGAGTCTATATATCCAACATCAAATAGAAAATGCAAACTAGTTGGAAATACATAATTTTTGAAAAAAAAAATATTTACAAACTAACCAATATAACATCATGTGACTGAAAAAGTAAATTCCAAAAATAAACAAAATTAGTTAAGATAGATGAAGTGAATATGATACAATACTGCCACATGACTTTATATAAACACTTTGTGTGAATATAACATTATTCATAATTTTTTAATTCCAATGTCCAACAAAGCATATGGACATAAAGCTGCTCTGCTTTTAAAGCATTCATAGAATGCCAAATGAAATCAGGACATTGTAAGTAATTAGATTACCTGAACATCATAAAATTTGATATAAAAGCGTGAGCTATCGATTGAAAGCTTGGTTTGAAGAATTTCTGCAATGGTTCCAATTGAGATCAATTCTCCATATGCTGCTGGTGCTTCAGTCCCAGCGAATGCAATGGAAACTCCACCATTAAGCAAAATCATCACGTACTGAACAATAACAATAAAGATGAACTAGAAGTATAAATAACAAGTCATATCACAATAATGAATGGGTATAATTGCAACAAAAAGCACTGTAAAACGGTAGAAAGAGTATATGAACTGTTGTAAACTGTTAATAATGGCAAGAAATAACAACATAGCCATTGCAGATGTACTCGATGCATCAGTTAATCGTCATAGAATCTCAAATTCTCTTGGAAGCCTGTCTGAACGGAAGCAAAATGTGATCATATTAATGCATAGACACATGTAAGAGCGTATGCAAGGGCTCACAATTCATAGGAATAAGCGTGTCTCTTACGTTGTTTGAATTCAAACTAATAATAGCTGGAACATCTTTTATTCAAACAGAATAAGTATGTATTTTGGGACTTTATAAATAACACATAATGCCCTGCCCCAGTTTCGCTCAGTGGCATTATATAATCATTTGAAAGACTATACATGAAACCAATAGCCTAAAGAAATTGTGTAGTCCCGCCCATTTTTCTGTGCGAAGAAAATATGCAAGTTTATGCATCAAACTACTCGAACAATAAGCTCATGCTTTATGATTCTAAACATATCAGGTTACTAATTGCAACGCTTATAAGCGAAAAAACTAAGACATAATTTAAGAGCTCATTCAGCACCACTAAAAGTGCTTAATTAAAAAAGCACAGAGACTTTTGTGTAAGATTTGAAATGTCTAACAAAAAATAGACTCCAAAGTACTCTAAGAAAACTCATTTTGAATCAATAAAACGCTTTGTATATTAAAAATACATTTCAAGTGCTTCTCGAAAACACACTCCCCAGAAAAGCTTTCAAGTGCTTTCCACTAAAATGCATTTAGTAAAACGTCATGACATAACACAGGCTTATGAAAACCACTCCAAGTGAGTTAATTCTACAATCTTTTGCCAACTTTTACACCAATATACAAAGCCATTAACAACTAATGCATGGCGTTGTGCTTTTAACAAACAAAGAATGCCTTAACTCTAAACAATTGTTGAGTCTTATGAGTTAAAAAATAATCAGAAAGGAAAACAAAGAGAAGGTGAAATAGAGAATAATCTCATCGAACAACTGGTAGTCAAACTGAAATTCAGTTAGGAGTCATGCACAGGCTCAGGTTTGCCAATGATCTTAGCAATAGCTTTGGTGGCGTCTCTGAGAGTGTCATAGGCAGTGACGGCATCAACTGGCAAGTTGTTGAAAATGTTGGAGATAAAAGGTTTAAAACAAATATTTACATCATGAGTTACAAAATTTATTTTGAGATTAATTTCATACGTTACAAGTATAATAAAAACATGAGTTATGACACTTATTGTTTGTAACGTTCATGTTTTTATTAAGAACTTATGGCTTGGGAGTTACAAGAATTAATTTGTAAGTTACCTAAGCTACGAGATTATTATATAAAGGAGTCTCATGGTTCTAACATTAGAATGTGAATATTCTTTCACTATTTTCTATGTTTTGAGCAACTGTGACACATGAAGAGAGTTTATTTTCTTCCGGTAATCGTGCTCATCGAGAAGATAGGCTGTGAGCACTAGATTGTATCTTAGAGATCTTGAGTACCAAAATGACTCGCACGATGGGAGGACTTTTTGGTTTTAGGACAATGCCTTTGACATGCCTCTCAAGTGCTCAAGCCACATATTTCTTACTCTATCTCTTTACTTGTTCTATTTATTTAATACATTGTTATGTTAATCTAATTTATATTTTATTATTTCTTCAATATATTATTGTTTGATTATATTATTTAACTTTATTATAAATATTCCATCAATCGAAAGCCAAAGAATATCTCATATGATTGGTTAGTTATTTGGTTAATATTAATTGGTTGCATATATGCATGCTTTTATTTTTTGATTGCTTCTGTTGCACAAACTATTTCATAATAGTTTGTACATTTTACTTCTTATTAGATCCACGGCTATAAGCATCTATATAGTTATTAGCTTCACTATATTTTATTTATATTTTAAATATGAGAGGATCACAAGTGTGATGGATTTTGTTAATTATTTTGTTTGTTTGTTTATCGTATAATGTATGTTGTAGATCTTTCCTCTATCATGTTTTGTATTTTTGTTCATAATTTGAATATAGCTAGCCTTACTATGCTATATATTATTAGTGAATTATTCTAGTTTATATTGTGATTTATACTTGCGTGTATAAATTCTTTTATTTTTCCTTGCAATGAAGAACTGAAATGAATGTCTACTTTGGAGCATGATATGACTTAATTTCACATATTTGAAGCTTCTTTGGATAGTGAATACATGATGATTGTTATTATCTTGCAGGTCTAGCCTTATTAGAGTTAGAGAGTTGGTGGCTTCAATGTGTAATTTTCTTTCCAAATAAAGCTTTATTACAACACGAGTATATAAATGTCTTTGTTAAGTTAAAGACATGAAGGTATGTGACTGGTTATTCAAAATTTTCTTATTTATTTCAAAGAATATAAATGAGTTGTAATGTGTAGTGGTTTTATTATGAAGACCTTTTTAATAGTTTTTATTATGGTATAATAAATATTTCAGTTATGAAAATTCTTATTACTGATATTTATTACAGATTGATTATTTATAATTTGATTAATTTTATCTGTTACTAATTAAGTGTGTTATTATTTTGGAGTAAGACAATCTTTGATCTTGGTTGCATATTATTATAAATTGATTTAGAATTCAATTTATGAGTTACTTGCATCATCGAATTTTTATTACACAATAAAGCATATGTTTTCAATATATTTAATTAGAAACTCATATGCGTGATGGTGTGTTATTAATTCATAGTTTCTTGTGGCTATCATGCATATTAGATGATAACATATAAATAATTAATTACTAGAGTATGTTAAGAAGACTAATAGATTATTATGATAATTTATGTGGTTGTGTTGAATGAAATTGTAGCATAAATACTAATGATTATTATATATATATATATATATAAGTTTTATATTATATTTGTAGTTTTAGCCATAAATGTCTTATTAATGTGAGGACTGAAAAAATATTTTTTAATGTGGGGGTTTCTAGTTTTTAAGCGATTTCATATTTTAGTTCTTAATTTTATACAATTAAGATTACAATGATTTGAGTGTAGTTATTATTTTGATGAGTTTTAAAATTTAACAAATTAGTGCATTAATATTTTATGGAGTTATTGCTAGTGTATTTAAAATATTACTTAATGCGGAGGTTTTCTTTATTTGATGGCTGTTAATGGTTTTATGATATTTGAAGAAAAAAAATGATATCATAAGTTATTAAATGATTATTAATTTTGTGTATGAGTTTGAAAATATTATTATTTATGAGGTGATTAAGTGCTCCTTCAATTTTCTTTATTGTGCCTTTGATATTGTTTTGCTCTCTAACATTCTTTTGTGAAATATTTAATATTATTTAAGAGAGCTAGTGGAAGCAATCATCAAAATAATGGGAACAAGTTCTCAAAGATAAAATCAATGAGAGATTGTGCAATTGTAAAGATTTTCAGCATGCTAATTAATTAATTAAATTGTTGATGGGGATATGCTTAAGCCCGAAGGGAGTCACCTAGGGAAGTAACCCAACCTCTGTGATTAGAGATCCCATGAAGGAGGTTCAATAGGTAGGAACAATCCGTACTGCGTGACTTGTTAAGCACAACTATAATGACAAATCTTAGAGGAGATATGATCATGCTCATCCCTATGGCAAAGTGCTAATTATATGTGATGTTAGGAAGGATATTTATCCTGAATGAGTCCAAAGGCTAGATATTCTTGCGAGGTATAGGTCACATATACCTTTTGAGGACTTACCTAAGTGAGAGCGTTGTGAGGGCAGCGACTGTGAGAATTGGACCGTTCTCTAAAACTCTCATGAGAATCAAGATTGAGCGCATGGCCATTAATAGCGCTAACCCACCAAAACCATGTCTTCGTCGATATTATGTGTGTGATAGTTTGAAGCTTGATCAAGAAATCGAGTTCAAGACTTTGTTCACTCAGGTTTCTCAAATGGATACTATCAACACTAAGTGTAGGTTCAAACCCAAAAGGTACATATACCCATTGCATAATAGAAGGTTGCTCTTCATATATAATTTTTATTTTGTGAGTGTTTTTATCTTAATATTTTATTTTATGAAGCTTTAAAGTTTTAAACCTTTTGTGGGGGACTGTTGGAGATAAAAGGTTTAAAACAAACATTTACATCATGAGTTACAAAATTTATTTTGAGATTAATTTCATACGTTACAAGTACAATAAAAACATTAGTTATGACACTTATTGTTTGTAATGTTCATATTTTTATTAAGAACTTATGGCTTGGGAGTTACAAGAATTAATTTGTAAGTTACCTAAGCTACGAGATTATTATATAAAGGAGTCTCATGGTTCTAACATTAGAATGTGAATATTCCTTCACTATATTCTATGTTTTGAGTAACCGCGACACATGAAGACATGTTATTTTCTTCCAGTGATCGTGCTCATCGAGAAGATAGGTTGTGAGCACTGAATTATATCTTGGAGCCATTGAGTACCAAAATGACCCGCATGAGGGGAGGACTCTTTAGCTTTAGGATAATGCCTTTGAGATGCCTCTCAAGTGCTCAGGCCACATATTTCTTAATCTATCTCTTTACTTGTTCTATTTATTTAATACATTGTTATGTTAATCTAATTTATATTTTATTATTTCTTCAATATATTATTGTTTGATTATATTATTTAAATTTATTATAAATATTCTCAACAGAAAAGATTCAACGTAGGCATGGTCGTGGTTTCAGTTGATTGGATGAGTGGTTTCAGACCAGGAATTTGTAGATAACGGCTCCTATGTTACTAGCATCCTCGCGAAGGCGATCACGGTTTATTTAATTCAGGGGATAGTCTCTTTTGGATCCCATAGTTTTGGGAAAATGCAAATATACCCTATTGTAAAAGTTTGGGAAACTGTAAAAAAAAAAAAAAACCAATATGTTCGAAGAAATAATAAAAAAAATCTTAATCTTTTTTAGCATCCAACCAAGCATCAAGCCGCCGCGTAAGGTGTTTGGTTGTCGAATTGGTTTGCTTAACAAAACTATAAAATTGCCCTTTTTTCAGCATTGTTGGTTGATGTAGATTCTTTAAAAAGTTGTGAAACTTTATTTCATGAATCCTAAAAACTATTTTAACAGAATTTAAAACCTTTTGAAAAATTTGGTGGTATATGCTAATATCTGCAACATCTCTGATAATTAATAAAAGAATTTGATACTGTTCACTATTTTGACTTAAAAATGAAATTGGTGACATTAGAGTAAGAGTTAAGGTTCCAAAACTTTTGGGAATGCTTTTAAATACTATTTTATAGTCATCTAACTTCACATCACATCTTATTTAAGCTTTAAAAAAAATTACATATTAAATTAAATATAATTCATAATACGATTCCTTTATTTTTAATATTTTAAGATACAATAATTAGAATTTAAAATAATTAATTTTGTAATATTTTGATACTTCAATATTGATATTGTAATATATTGATTTGTAATTCTTTCTAATATGTCAAATAAAAACACTTAAAAAGGACATAAAGATGTATAAAAATATAATTCCATGCATTACAATTTATACCTTTATATAACATCATTCATATTCATATATTTATGATATATTCAGATTTGAAATAATAAAAACGCCCTTAGACTAATTTGTCTTTTGTGTTAGCATCAAAGATTCTCTATTATCAAATTTCTTGGGAAACTTAAGAATATGGAACATTGGAACCCAAACTTAGCACGCACATTAAATCATACCCTAAAATATGCAAGCCAGGGGAGGATCCCAAGGCTCATAGAAAAGATGCTAGTTGCTAGACGTCCATCTTTGCGCTATAAATAGTGTTTAAAACCGGTTTCCGTTTCCCACCAAAAATTTGCACTATATTGATGCAACTCAGAAGCAATTAGAATTAAAAAACATAAAGATCAAGGATACCACAACTACATTACATTTTCTGCATTCCTTTGCTACTTGAAACATGAGCAGCACAAAATTATCTGGATAATGTCAGGGTAAACCAAGCTGGAACTATATTTGGGGACTCTACACGTAGTACATCATAAAAGTGATTCGTTTTTCTCTACTCAGAATTAATTAGAAATAAATTAGTCCAACAAGGAAGGCTGATGGCTTTTAGGCTATCTACTCAAAGCCTATAACTAGTGTAGCCACCTACACCAGAAGAAGATCCATAACCACCATAAGGTTGCGATGATAACGAAGTTGATGAGTAGGATGAACTTCCCAAATATGATGACCTATAACCAGTGTCTATTTTGCCATAGCTGCTTGTAACTGGCTCTTTGTGATTGCTCATAAATTCCTGCATATACCACACAGAAGTAGTAGATCAAGTAAACTTCAGTGTCGTTTCTTCCACGACCATAACTCCAAGTAAAATTTAAATAATTTACAAAATCTTTTCGAAAATTGACAAGATCCATAGGTTTCTTCACACTTACATTAAATTTCACAACTTCCTGGAAGATTATCTAAACTGTTTGTCAGTTACCATGTACCAAATTTTTAACCATGTTGCCCCAAAAAAGAGTTGCAAGTGAACTAAGATTTAATGCGGACAGGCAAATAAGACATGATGAAGCAAGTAAGTACCCAAGGTGAGAACATTTGACAAAACCTTCAACTGCTAGAATGAAATATGTTTCAATTTTATTTTTGAAATGAAGATATGCGAGACAAGAAACTGGCCAATTTTTATTGCAGGGAGTATTCCCCTAAATCCCATGCGGGCACTAATGCCTTAATTATGACAAGAAATTTTTTTTTCCAATTAACAGCAAAGACTATTGTCAATGATTATAAACTGCATCTATCAATGTTTCTAAATATTGATGAGAATTTGGATATATTTTGATAACTCAGTGTTTGCAGGGCCACTAACACTAGTAGAAAAACAAGATATAGCAACAGGGCTTTCGCAACGTGCACCTAGGGCACGTTGCCAAAACCCTTTTTTAGCAACGTGCGTTGAATGCATGTTGCGAAAACTAATTTTTAGCAACGTGCAACATAAGCACGTTGTTGAAAGTCTCTATCGCAACGTGCATTTCCTGCACGTTGCGAAAAATTAAGCATTTAGCAATGTGCACAAATTGCACGTTACGAAGTTATTTTTTCTTATGAATTTATTTTTATAATTAAAAAGAAATATTAAATATCAAAATAAAGAAAATGCAATTTTATTTTACTAAATTTAAAATATCATATTAAATCATTAAAAATAATTAAAATTAGTTTGAATTTTAAATGTTATGAAAAATTACACTGATTTCATATTTTGAATTTAAGTAAAATAAAGAAATTAAAAATATAAGCATATTAATTAAATAATATAATTTTATGTTTAAATGTAAAATTAATCAATAATTTTTAACAATCTTTAAATAAAATATAATATTATTGTCTGTATAAAAGTAAAAATTTTTAAACCTTGAAAATTGTATGAAATAAATAAAAATATTTTATGTTGAAATCACATTATATAATTTTTTGATAAAAATTAAAGACTTAAAAAACTCAAATTAAATTTTATTTTGAAATAATATAACCACTACAAGATAAAATGGAAATGGTTGTCATAAATGTTTTGTAAAAAAAAAAAAATGGACCACTATTTATAATACTAAAAACTTCTAACATAAGGGTGTATATGAAAAAAATTAAAATATTTGAACTTATAATAATTTATAGGGGTGTTGTGACAAATTTTAATACAATAGGATATCCTGAAAAATCACTAAGGTATATAAAGAAAATGATGGTTGGTGAGCCTAAATCCCTAAAATCCCTACCCTAACGTAGCCACCATCTCTTCAAGACTCCACCGTCTCCACTGTCATCACTCATCAACTCTTGCCTGAGCCGCTTCCACTCCACCATTGCTAGTCCCCGACCTTCCTTACTCGTGGCCAACTTGCCTTCGCACTTCAGCGGGTAGCGGCCCAGCCTCCTCTCTCGCGTCGCGGCTAGCTCGCCTCCACGGCTCCAGCGGGCCAGCCTCTTCTCTCGTGGCCAGATGGCCTCCGCAGCTCCAGCGGCCTAGCCTCCACTTTGATGGTGTATATTTTCTGTGTCTTGGATCAAATGGGCATCTGAAGAGATGGTGGAGACGACGTGGAAGGTTGTGGAAAAAGCAGTTTGGTTGTCAGACTAGCCAACATCTTGGCTGAGGACTGATTTCAGGTATTCCATCCTCATACTAGATGCCTGTCTCTTTGCAGTTCTAGTCCAACAGTTTCCTTCTGCATGCATTGAATGTAATTATAAATGGACTAATAATCTAATCCATGTCGACTCTTAAGCAAGTAGTATTTATTTTTTATTTTGAATAACCTCAGTTGGTCAAGTTTGGGTCGCCTAGTTTCAGACCTTAAGCACCCTGACACTAAACAACAAGTATTACGACATCGAAATATCACTAAACAAATGCCATAATCTTGTCTGGTTTTTCAGAATTTGATACTTATGAACAACAATCATAAAATAAAGTACATATTATGTTTTAATTAATTTGTCTTTCAAACAAGATAAGATAAGAGTCACATAGTAATTGGAAAAATATACGTACCTATGAAAATTCCCACAAAGATTGCAACATAGAGTAGCCTGAGAGAGTACTGCATATTTACATGATGAATGCAACTTGTTAGAAAATCCATTTATGTATATACTTAATTCTGTAGTAAGAGACTTAATTAAATTCTCTAACATATTTTAATTAGTAAAAGCATCAGAATAGATGCATATGCATGATTTTAGTTTGAATATATATTGTTTTTATGATTGTTAAAAAATGTTTATAGTTGTTTATGATATATAACCTTTTGTTTATCAGTTTGTTCTTTTTTGTGCATGCTTATGCAACTATTGCCCTTATCCTTCTTACCCATTAATTTTTTTTAGCATATCTATTATTGAATATTGTTGGCTGTGATTTCAGCCTTGTTTATGGATCTTAAAGACACATGAAAGGCAGCAAAAATAATGGCATGAAAATGCAGAAAACAACAGAAAAATAAGTGCAGATAGACAGCAAAAACAGCAAAGAAAGAGAGCAGAACAGCAGCAGATATAGAGCAGATAAAGAGGTGAAAGCAAAGGTTTTTTGAGACAATCTTTTTTTATTTGTTTCCCACCCATATTAGATTGATTTAGGCTCATATTATAAGCCAACAAATCCAATGACAGCCATAGAATTTGGTTAATTTCAGTTCACTTGAACAAAGTAGTGGTGAACTTTAATATACAAACAATGGTGCATATTGAAACTAGAAACATAATGCTTGTAACAGAAAATTCCATTAACATTAATGCACATTAATAACAAATATTTTTGACTTGTAGAAATTGATATTATCTCTTGTACCTAATGCTTAATGTCTAAATTGCAATTTTTTGACAATCGAGGGTGTTATAGATTTGTTTTTTTCTTAATTTTCAAATCTTCTAGTTTCTTTGGTTTAAAGTTGTAATTGAAAGTCAATTTTGTTTCTTCAATATGTTAAATTTCTAAACTACTTAATTATCATATTTTATTCTCTAGGTGGAGGTTACTTTTTATTTTTTAAAATTAGTGTATATTTAATTTGCTGAATTTTTTATGCAGGATTTGTTGGTGTTTGCTTGACAAAATATCTATGAAATTTCTTACTGTTCTGGCATCTATTGATATGTTATTTTGAGCTTCTATTTTTTGTTGTATTGGGATTTTATAGGTTAATGTTTGATGTAACGGTTTCACTTTTCAGTTGTTGGTAAATTTGGATATAGGCTGTCATGTATTTGCTCTTGATTGTGTTATAGGAAAGATTTTATAAGTTAATGCCTATGATGTAAAGGCTGTGTGATAGGTAGGCAGAGTTTTGGGAAGAAGAGCTTTGAACTTTTAGAGGTAAAGTTGGCTTTTTGAGGGGTTAATGGCTGAAGATAATAGTCTTCTAAGACATTCCATTGCAAATTGATCATTGCTAGTTCATTTCTGTTGGAGAAGACCTGGATAGAAAACTGAAATGCAAACAGCAAACAGCAAATAGCAAAGCAGAAAGATAGAAAATTAGAAATGTAGAAAAGCAGAGAAAAATAGGAGACAAGACTGGAAATAAGTTACAAAGATCGCTTCAAGAAGATGAAAATATTAAAGAGTTGCAAAGGCATTTTCGTTTCTAATGTTGTTTCATTTGTGGTACTTCCAATGTAGTAGTTGCCATTTCGTTATTTTAAGCCATTTAGACTCCTATTGTATTGAAAAAGTACTCAAACTTTTAGTGTTGTAATGATATTTATTTTATTTTAAATGTGCACTTTGATATTATATTATATTTGTATACTTTAGTGTAATTATTTGTATTATAATGTATATAATTGTAAATATAACAAGCATTACAAATTACCTGAAAAGAGGACATTATAAAATATATATAATACTTATAGCAACGTGCAATGCATGTTGCCAAAAAGTTGTCATAGACATACGGCAACGTGCAATGCACGTTGCCAAAAATCCAGAAATTCATGACATTTAGCAACGTGCAATGCATGTTGCGAAATTGTATATAGCAACTCGCATAAGGGCTTTTCGCAACATGCAATGCACGTTGCGGAATGTCAAGGACTTTCTGCAACAAGGCCTTCAGCAACACGCGTCTGCACGTTGCGAAAAGCCTTTTGCAACATGCATTACACGTTGCTGTAGGGTCTTTTTCTACTAGTGTAAGTTAAGGGAAACTCCTACCTGAATCAATTGTTGAGCCATTTGAACCTGTGATGAGGAGCTTTAATTTATGCAGTGATTTCATCAGGCAAACCCCTGCTCTCCTAGACAGTTATTATGGCCCCACTCAGTGACGAAGCCAGAAAGTTCATCAAGGGGGGGCAAAATTTTATAAACAGTAAAATTTTTGTCATGTAAGTTTATGAACAGTAAAATTTCAAAATTTTCGTATTAATAATAATATATTCAATTACTAAGTAATTTCATGTCAAATTACTAAGTTGATTATTTAATATTTTGAAAGTATAATATAATATTTAATTTATCATATTATTAACTAAATTTTCATTTAACCATTGATTCTCATTTAGTTATGTAAATGAATTTTCAAAAAATAAAAAATAAAAATACTTTATTAAAGAAGAATAATCAACTTAGTAATTTACTATCCAAATAAATAATAGTTGACTTTTGAGTTATAAATCTAAAATTTTCTAATATTGATAACTTTAAATAATTCAATATATCTAACAAAGTTTCAATTCTTAATTTACGATACAAATAAATATTAGAGGAGGCATGTAACGTCCATGCTTATTTTATTTATATCATAACAAATATAAAATATTCAAAATCATGACCCTTAACACAGTCTAGAAAAATTATATATATATATAGACACACACATTAACAATGAAAACAACTAGTAAGTCATTGGATAAAAAAATAAAGCAACTATATAGAACTATTGTCTCATTTTCATAGATAATATAATGATAATAAGTAAATAGCCATAAATTATAAACCAAGATGAAGAATAAAAAAAAAGTGATCTTCAACAATATTAAATCATAGTACATTTGTTTAATATGATAAAAACTGATAATAAAAGACAAGAAGAAACTTTTTACTTTTGCATATACTAACTTCCAATTCTTGTTATGTAAATAGACGAAACACACAAAATAGATATGTTTTTATTTGGTGAAGGTGTCGAGTGAAGTGAAGAATAAATAATTTCTTATTTTATGTAAATAAATAGGAAAGAAGACATAATCCTTTATTTTATGTAAATAGATAGAATCACAAATGATAAAGTATGATTTTAAATTTGTTGAGGCGACAATAAAAAAAAGATCAACTTTAATTAAATTTATAATTTTTAAAAAAGGTGGGGCAAAATAAATAATATATTTTAAAAAAATTTCAAATCTAAAAAAATTGCCCCTTCTTGGCTCCGTCTATGGCCCCACTAATACTCTGGATGTGCTCAATACTATTACCTCCAATTCCAATGATGTCCTCACCATAAGACATTGGTATTTGCATTGTTTGTGCAACCTCATTAAAAAGAAAAAAGAGGAACTGACGATACATCCACGAAAAAAATAAAAAAAATAACAGGAAAGAAAGAGGAATGATGAGATGAAAAAAAAAAAGGTATGCAAAAAGAAATTTAAAAATCTTATCAAATTTAAAAGAAATAGAAGTTTCCCCCGTATGAAGCCTGATCTACACTCCACTATCTTCACGGTCAGTCTTCAGCATTAACATCAAAGAATTATAAGAGAGCATTCATCTTAAGTAGGGAGAGATGGTACTCACTTCTTTATAAGACTGATGCAACTTCATCTGTAATCGGTCTTGACATAGGTTAATTTGATAACGATATTTCTTTCTCATCATCGGATCTAGAATCACCTAAGGCTTAAACATCAATATGCCCAGCAGCCAACATGAAAATTTTTGTAGGCATCCATTCCGTCATAAAATTAGGACTATTCAATATATTTTAAAATTCCTTTGGTCAAAGCAAGCAAAACTCTAAGGAAGAATATCTTATAGCATATTAGGTGGGTCTCTTCTTTTTATAGTAAAAAGTTTCTCGATTTTCCCCTTGTTCATCAATTTCTACACTAACGCAAAGCTACATCCACACCCTAAATGCTTGATGGTGAGGGGACATGTGGAATCTATATATATCTCCAGTAGGCACCCCAAAAAAGATTTGAACCCTTGATCTCAATGAGGGAATCTCGGGCTTTTTACCAATGACTACAAGCAAGCAATAAAATCTTTCAAAATACACAAGCTTTTTATACCATGAATAAGAAATTTTAATCTCAGCTTTTACAGACAATAAAAATTCAAAACCACCCACCTGTGTAACAATTGGACCACTAGCACGACCAAGTACTGATGAACGTATTGTTGTAAGTGCAGGATCTTGTCCATAGAGTGAAATTCCAGAGTATCTTAGACGTGATCCCAATTGAGGTTCATGTTCCAGGAACAAAGATTCCCTCCTTGTTGATGTAGGAGAGTCAAGAGGTCACTAAACTTTGAGACGTAGTATGCAGTAATGACTTGTCAGACCAGGTCTCCGCTTGCCGCTCTTGAGATATTGTTGAATTGTACTAAAATTAAAAATAACAATAATCACTATTTCTCATTGAAAGAGAAGCATATCGATAACCATTAACAGAAACCAAGCTTACAGTCTTCTCGAAAAGAGGAAGAACACTATGATCAACCAAAAACTTTCTGAGATGCCCAACTACTGCTTCTAAAGCTTTAAGAGCCTTTACGGCTTCTCCCTGCATCTCAACAACCCTCTCATTGCTGGCAGCATACAATGGCACTTCATCTGGGAGCACAGAGATTCAGTATATTGTAGCTTGTAAATTGGAATAATGGATCTTCATGTCAAAAGTGGAAACGACGAACACATAAAAGCCATGAAGAATAGAAATATAAAGAGAGAAAATCTGAATCAAGCAAAAGGAAAATATCGCTTCTGAGGAGCTAATTAGAGATGGTACAACATTGCACTTCTGAAGCAATCGGTGATAATCTGCTAACCATAGCCAATAAGATAATCCTGTTGATAATGGTATTGATGAAGAATAGGCAGGTATATACATATTTCAACAACATAACATACGTTGCCATTGGGCTACAACTCATTTTTGCATAAACTTTTGAGTCTCAAAATACATAGTATATTAAGCCCAGCCCATGCCATAGTTTGAAAAATTAAATGAAGAATGACTCCAGCCAAGCTCAAACCCGCATCGTACTCCATATTCAAACAACGCACTACCAGTGGGCCAAAGCCCTCTTTGCATAAACTTATGATTACCAAGATATATATAGTAAATTAGAAAGTTTCAGAATTTTTAAAAAATTGTATAACCCGGATTTTAATCCCGGGTTATTGGAAAACCCGACCTCGGGAAAAAAATTCCAGGGAATTTCCCAGGGCCGGATTCAAAAATTGAATGCCGAGGCTAGGGCTAGGGCTAGGGTCGGGACCATCCCTAACTCCAAGTACAAAGTTAATAGGATTTTTGCACAGGAAAAGCCTGCCAAGCTTTGCCATAGTTAAAGCTGAGAAACCAATACCAGGAAGGAGTTCAAGTTAGATCACCTCCCAATCTTTAGCCCAAATAATTTGCTTTATTTTTCTTCTATACTATAAGAGGGTTAGACAGCCATGCGTTAGCAATGCAAGTGTTCCTTTTTCATCCACCACAACAATCTAAAAACTTGGTTGCACATTTTTTTTTTCTGATAAGTATGGTGTTAGGCCACAAGACCTATGCAAATCACCCCCTCCACATGAATCAGGTGAACCTCAGGCCATTACCTGTTGCTCTGGCCCTCAAGGAATTAGCACCAATGCGAGTTGAACCTTAGACCTAATGCTTCTTAGGCACCAGAGCCATGTGACTTTACCACTAACTTGGGGTTACTTGCACCTTATTTGTGATCAAAACCACTAAAGCATTTGATAATGCCAACCTTTCTCTAGGTTTAGGTTCATCTAAGTCTATTGCACTACAAGGCAAAAATATCTTATAAATTCATCCATGGAGAAAAAAGGTGAGATTGCATGCACCACGTCATGAATAGCCATATGAAAATGTTTTGTTCAACTCAAAGATATAGGAAAACAAGGTTAATGGAACTAATTAACCCCAAGCTCCAATTACTATTATTATTATTTTTTGTTTCCAAACATGCTTGACAATAGAATCAGATTTGCCAGCATAAAGCATCTGATGAAGGAGAGTACAAAATCAAGTGTAGGTCACTCTTTAATAAGTAACACAAAGTTTTCATGCCAAACACAAAAGAAGTAAAATGGTAGGGAACACAGAGATATTGATAACAAATATAACATCAAAAGCATAGCTCCTGAAAGTATCCGCACAGTAGCACCAGTACTTTTTTGTATTGACTTTATCAACGAGCCTTGCTTTCCAATTAAATTTATAGCTTGTGTCGAAGCCACCAAGAACTGGACCAAACAAAATGCAGAACCAGCAGCTTTAGCATCAGCATCATTCTCAGGTAATCCAGATACACGTTTGAAAACCCTAATTGTGGCATCCATAGCAGGTGAAAGACGAGCGTCTGGCTCTTCCTTTCCCATTATCATGACCTAAAATAAACTCTAGTCAGTTAAAGTTATAGACTCACATCCAGAGCAAACATATCAAAAGTTGGAATCAATTAAACAAAACAAAAATCATCTGGGTAGCTTAGAACCACATTAGAAACTTGAAATCACAAACACTCAAGACAATTAAACTAACCATTCTCTTTTCTAAACCATGTTATTGGTTCATTTCAAATAGAAAACCATCTCTAGTGCATTTTGCACAGACTTAAATGACTTAAGCTAAGAACAAAACTATCTTCTAAATGAAGATTGCACATTAAATTAAATGTAGAGAATAAATAAAAGGGGTTACAATGCGGTCAGGGTTGCCAACAGGGCCATCAAGGACTTTAATGCGGGCGCGAGTCTCCTCGCACATCTTCTTAATGAGCACTCCCTTTCGTCCAATGATGCTTTCAACTTTTAGAACATGTACAATGAGTCGGAAGACATAGTGGCCGGGCCATCCGAGCCAGCATTTCTCAGCAGCAGGTTCAGTGGCCTCAGGGTCAGTGGGATGTGGGTTTAGAGGTGAGGAGACATCATCGTCCTTTGTGGGGTTATGGTCGAGTGCTAGTTGTGTCTCCTTTATGGAATCCGTTCTCGGTGGCTACAGGTGGTTCTTGTGCGGTGGCAGCTATTGCCGGAGAGAGAGCGTGTGTTAGGTTTAAGGGTTTACGGTAGAGTTGAGAGTTCACAAAGTAGCTGGATTAGGGATGGCAATTTGACCCGGCGGGGGTTGAGGATCTGAAAAATCCGGATGTCCGAGGCCGGGTAATAACCCAAAAAATCAGAGAATTTGGCCAGGGCTGGGGTGAGGGGGTCGGGGTCGGGGACCAGAATTAAATCCAGGGGATGCAATTGAAATTTTGAAATTATGTCAAATAAAATTCATATCTCTTAAGTTGTAATACTTACTTATAGCCCCTTATGTAAAACTAAGCCCATTTTCTAATTTTTTAAACCAGCCGAACGCGCAAAGCCCAGCCCAACAACCTAAAGCCTAGCCAATGCCATAATTTGAAAAAATAAATGAAGAATTCTGTGATGACCCGCAGGCCCTGCAATACCACAAATTGTCCGCTTTGGGCTGCCCACGTCAGGCCGAAGCCCTTCCTGCTAAATCAGACACCCTCATGGCGCGTCCCCCACTCGAACCCGAGACCTCCTCAAAGGTACCCGCGGTTCATCATGATACAGCGGGAAGGGCTATGCGGCCTTGTGTACCGGGCTCGACATGTGTAGCCCAAAGCGGACAATTCGTGGTGTTGTGGGGCCCATGGGTCATCACAAATTTGCTCCAGCCACAGCTTGAACCTGTACCCTTTAGCATATTTCAACAACATAACACACACTACCACTAGGCTACAACTCCTTTTTGCATAAACTTTTGAGTTTCAAAATACATATTATATTAAGCCTAGTCCATGCCATAGTTTGAGAAATTAAATGAAAAATAGCTCCAGCCAAGCTCGAACCCACGTCCTACTCCATATTCAAATAGCGCATTACCGGTGGGCCAAAGCCCTCTTTGCGTAAACTTATGAGTACCAAGATATATATAGTAAATTAGAAAGTTTCAGAATTTTTAGAAAATTGTACAACCCGGCTTTTAATCTCGGGTTATTGGAAACCCCGACCTCGGCCTTGGGAAAAAAATTTCGGGGAATTTCCGTAAGCTGGATTTTAATCCCGGGTTTTGCCATCCCTAAGCTGGATTTGTCTTGTTTTCGCTGAATTGAGAAAGCTTTCGGTCCTGCTAAATGTACCTCCCTTTAATTTCAAGTACACCGCCTCTAAATTTTCATTTATTTTTGTTATAATTTTTTTTTAGTTAGTTGTAAGATAGTCAAATCTGATTTCAATGGGTTTTCTTTTGGCACACATCTCATCTAAAACCTTTTTAAAAGATGAAATAAGTATTAAATATTTAGCACAAATTAAATAAGTTAGAAAATTCAACAGGAGAGGGAAAAAACAAAACTCAACGAGGGAAGGTGCATTCCTAGTAAGGATTTATCACTTGAGTTATCACATAAATTTATAAAATTTGAATTATATTTAGATTATAAATTTAATAATATTATTAAATATTTATTATACTTTTACGAAATTATTCTTCCTTCCAAACACATTTTTCGCATGGGTTTGTCCTTAAATAACCTGATGAGAATATAGAATTTGTAGATCAATAATATTATATTTATAAAATTTATAAACAAAATTAATGTGACATAAAAAAAAATAAAAGATAAATATAAGTCAAATATAATAAATACAAATAAGTAATGCGATATCAGAACAATATTATCACATTAATTTTGAATATAAACCTTGTAAATATAGTATTATTATTTATAGCTATACATTGATTAGATAATAATTTATTTGTGTTTATTGAATATCTTATAAGATATATTTCAATTTGAAAATCTCTACTTCAATAGCGAATTGAGTGTAGTGAGTATTGTACATCACATGCTAGATGAGCAAAGAATTTTTGAAACTTGTTAAAAGTTGTTATTACTCATGATTGGGTTATTTTGACTAATTTTATAAACTTTTATGGAGAATCTCTTATTTCGTAATAATTTTTAAATTCTTTTAAGTCATAAAATTAACGGTAAATTTATAAAATTATTACATAACATTGGTTATTTACGCCTATAAAAATGTTACAATCACCTATCATTTAATAATAAAAATTATTGTGGTGAGGTTATTTGCACCCATTAAAATGCTCTAAACACCCAATACAATATAAAAAATAAATTATTATTTTATATACTTTATTTAATATTGAAATACCCTTCTCAATTAATTAATATTTTTAAATTAAATATACATAGAAATATAAAATTTGCAAGTCCAGATGTGTTTTCACGTTGATCGCCAGTACTTAACACCTCAAACTTTTCCAAAATCCGAATCTTGAACAAACGTGGAGCCTTCTTCTTCATGCATTTATCTCTGCCGTAGTTCATGAGTTATGAGAGTTTGTGCTTTTTGAGGATTCGAATAAGATAGGATGAAGAACCTAGGCCATTGAAAGAAGAAGAAATAAGAGTAAAAAGTTTCTAAGAATGTTTCAAGACGCCATAAAAGGAAAAAAAAAATTTGCTTGATTGCAAACTCATAAGCAAAGCCGTCTTTAAGCCTCTAATGGATTTGCTCGCTTGATCGACAAAGCCAACGTTGGGGTGTTTTTGTGAGCCTTTGTTTATCTCTATTTTAGGCACATGAATATATATATATATCTTTACTATGTTTGAGGACTTATCATGCCAAAATCTCACATAACCACCTCGGTTCTGAAAATCCAGAGACAGCCCCTCTATTTTAATCACCGTTACAAGGCTGTTACACTGATGAGGTTAAAATGGTCCTAAAAAATGAATAATAAAATACACCATGATAGTTTAGTATTTACCAATGCCCAAAATTAGTGTATTTACGTTTCCTATTAACCTAGGATAACAAAAGCTTCCATGCCAGTGACTTTATGCCCTTGAATCTCATAAATACAAGTATACAAAGGAAGGTGAAGGGATTTGTCAACAAAGTTCAGTATTTTTCTACAAGGATACCACGTTTGGTGATAGTATATTACCAAGGGGCCATTTGATATGTAGTTTTGTCCTTGCAAAAATGAAAAACTGAATCTCACCCTTTGTTTGGTTGGCTTAATTTGGTTTTCAAACCCAGAAATCTGGATTTCCACGGTAATCACGTTACTGTCAAAACGGGATAATTTGAAACCCAAAAAATTAAAATGTTTCACATTAATGGGAATCCAAATCCACCTCCACCTTTACCGTAGGCAAACCAACAAAAAAAAAACCTCATCTCCCAAATCAAATCATCACCATCAGCAAACCTTTTTTCTTAGCTCTAACAAAATCCCATTTCAAGATCAACATGTCAAAATTGGAAACTCAAAATCCATCAAAAATTGAATAAAAAAATATAGAAATTAAAAAAAAGTGAAGGTTAGAATTTATGCAGCCATGATAGATTGTGGTGGTGGCCATGGGTGGCATCGACTGGGTTTGTTGGTGGGGTTGTCAAGGATGGCTATCATCGATGATGGCAAAGACAAGGTGGCGATGTGATCAGGCAGGGAAGAGAAAAGAGAAAACAGAGGAGAGGAGGAAGAAGAAGAAGAAGAAGAAGAAGAAGAAGAGAGGGAGGAAAAGGGGAAAAAGGGGCTCTGACTGGAAAGTGACGAGGTGGCGATGTGACGAGGCAGGGAAGAAAAAAGAGAAAACAGAGGAGGAGAGGGAGAAGAAAGAGAAGAAGAGAGGGAAGAAAGGGGGAAAAAGAGGCTTTGACTGGAAAGTGACGAGATGGGGAAGAAATAGTGAAAAAAAAGTTTTTTTAATACAGAATTTATATTATTTAATAAATTTAAAAATCTTTAAAATAAGTAAACTAAAAAAATCTTCAAATTTTATTGTAAATTTTTTTATTTCATAGCATAATATGTAAAAATAAAATAAGTATTTTAATATATTATGTAATGTTTGTGAATTTTTGGGTTGTAATTTTTGTATATAGTTCTAATTTCTATATTATGTAATTCTTGAAAATTTTGTTTGTAAATTTCTGTAAGCAAAATTGATATTATCAAATCTACTCATGAACAAAATTAACATTCTTGTGTATAACCAAACATAATAATCTGATTTCTATAGTAATCAGGAAGAAGATTCCTGTGAAATATCAAACACCGTAATATTACTTTTACATATATCATATTCTCATATTTTACTTTTCGAGTAATGTGAATCCCATCCTAAGATTTCTATCCCTTGTACCAAACGGCCCTAAGTGAGAATCTTAAAAAGGTATGAACGAGGTTTTGTTTAGTTTAGATTTTCTTTGTCTTATTTCGATGCATCTATAGACATACATGTCAGTTGTTAGGAAACTTTTTAACTATATTAAGTTGGTTGTAGAGTTGTAGTTCATAGAATAGAGTTAGCAGTGGAATAAAGGCCAATGGAAGTGGAGTTAGAGGTGGAAGAGCGACTATCGCAAGTATTGCTAGAGGTGCTAGAGGTACTGCTTAAGTAGTTCAAAAGGTGGTAGAGTGAGTACTGGAAATGGTACTACAGATGGAAGGAGGATTAATAGAAGGGGTGCTAGAGGTGGTGGTGGTGGTCGTTAGAGAGATGCAACTCCTAATAGAACTAGTGGTAGAATTGGTGGCACATATTACATCTAGTAACAACTCTACATTTCTTAACTGATTTGTTGGGTTATTTTCTCTCTTTTTTTTTTTTTTTAGTGGGGACAAAAGCTAGGTTGCTATAGTATTTTGATATAGTAGTATAACAAAAACTTTGTTTTAGTATTTTGGTATGGTATTTTGGTATTAGTATTATGGTGGCAGATATTTTGCTTGTGATTTGGTTCTACCATTTTGCTATAATGAATGCCTTTCTTGTGTTTATGGAGAAAAAGCATTCATGTCGTTTATATGATATATTACGGATTGATTGCTTAACTTAATGTTTCTCTTGTTGATGATAGGGTAATATTCTTCATCTTCATCATTCCAAAATATACAACACCTACATTCACCACTACGACATTTGAAGTAACGTCTGCTTGGGTTCTTCTTGGACTTTAAGATTTCCACAACAGCTTTCATACCATACAAACACCATCGTTTCGGCCATTTTGTTTGTTTCAATTTTGCCAACACCCTTGTGCTTTAGAACTCTAGCAACTAATTTTCACTAACAACCACAACACGTTTTCCCATGTGATACCAACCCTAAGAGTAACTGAAAGAACATTTCTTGTATAGCCATGAATAGTATGGCCGTTTGACGCAATGGTCATGTGGTCCCAATAATTATATTCTTAAATACTTCTCCACCTTTTTTTTTAACACTTCTTCAAATGCTTCAAATGGTAAGTTTAATAACTTGGTCAACTACAAAGATCAATTTTGTAGTTTAGTGTATTAAAATATGATATCGATAAATTTTACGTTCTATTTTTGTAATGGAAAATTGTGTATGAATTTATCTAAGAATAACAAAAAGTAAGGGAGAGAGATATCTCTTTGACACACGAGTGGAAAAGCAAAGACAAATCATGGTCGACAAATCGGCAGAATGGATATTATAAATATCTACATATATACGGAGTCTTGTAATTGACGGAGAGGTAATGTTTTTGGGATTTTCAAAATTAGAGGTGGTCATGTGGGAAATTGACAAACCTCACGAGAGGTTTATGGAATTGGCTCTTAATTATTTATTAATGTTACATTTACAAACTCTATATACAAAGTTTGTTTATAAAATTGACATAGTATCAGGTAAATGGAATGATAGATATAAAAAGTTAATGTAAATATTAATGAGTTATGTGTTCATGAATGAGTGATGTCACGTCAACTTTGTATAAAGACTTTATAAGTATAGCATTACTCTTAATTCTTCTTTGATAATTACCCTTTTATTATATAATTGATTTTTTACTTGTATTTAAATATAAAGCAAACACAATTCGATCATACCCTTCTCA
The DNA here is from genome assembly GCA_013180625.2 of Boswellia sacra. Classification (NCBI taxonomy): domain Eukaryota; kingdom Viridiplantae; phylum Streptophyta; class Magnoliopsida; order Sapindales; family Burseraceae; genus Boswellia; species Boswellia sacra. The sequence goes on along the minus strand of SNVD02007408.1, from coordinate 39,114 downwards.
TTGTAAAGGAGTTGCTCTACGTCTCTTAGTCACAAGGATTATTGCACATCATTCATAGTACTTGAAATTATGTTGGTTCCATCATGGTAGATAAGCCAATCAACAAAAGATGCCTATGTAGTTAAGATTCATCCTTGGTCAATTGGGGCTCAACAAGTAGGGCGATGTATAGAGACATGAGTGTTTTACAAAGCTCCATGAAATTTCTGCATTAGAGACACTTTATTGTGCAGTTCATAAACTTGTTGAGATTCAAATCTGGTAAACCCATGAAGTCTCTTATCAATAAATTTCTTCCATAACATTTTTCTATTCAGAACTTTATGCAACTCTCTCAAACCGATCATTGTTTGGCTTGCAAGACCCAAGAATCAATACTCTTCCAAGCCAATAAGAATAACTTATTTTTCAAACTAACATATCTTAAAATAATTTCTTTGACCATGAAACTTCATAGAAAATTGAAGATGGAAAGTAGAAAATAACTCATTAACATAGATGATTAATGGTTACTTTAAGTTGCAAAAAATTTCTGAATCTATGATTTTTATACAAATAGTAAAAAATTAACAATTGAAAGAAAGCTAGTTAAAATTTATTTGTCCTATTTAGTAATTTTGTTTAAGGGTTAAATAGTGAAAAAAATCTAAAAATATAAGTAGGAGATGAATAGTTTAAAGTGGGGACCCAATATAATTGCTTTTATTATATTATTTTTTGAATAAGACAAATTGGGATAAAGATGTCTTTGTACAGAAGATTCTGTATAGTTAATATATCCCCTACTAATAGTATGAAATTGGGGGTCAATATGTTACTAACCTAGTCCGTGTATGAAACTAGGTGACACAACCCGCCCCTAGCTATATGGATGAATCGTGCCTGAAATTATGGACTAAAAACTATTATCTAACTCTTGTCTTTCTCGCGAACAAACTTGAAGGTAATTTAATAAATATACAATAAAATTTCAATTACAATAGCTAGTAAAAATTTTCTAACGTATCTATTACAACCTTAATGATAATATTAAATACATCATTGCATCATCATGTAACTTAACCTTGGAACTTATTAACTGGATCACACCTTGCTTTCACCTTGGGGGGTGGGGAAGGTTTTAAAAAGAAAAAGGGGATGAGTATAAAACTCAGTGAGTGAGAACAGAGATATATTTGTAAATTAATCTAAAAAAATTTTATTATTATAACATAAATCTTTGCTTTATTAAAAAATCTTTGTAAAATACTTCTTCTTGTTGTCTATACCTAAAACAATAAAATAATACATCTTCAATCATATAATAAAAATGCTATTGATGACCATGCTAAAACATTTGTTCAAATGCTATTTAAAACAAAAGACACAATTTTCAATAAACATTATCTTTTAACAAAGTTATGTAACTCATGAAAAGAATTAAGCTTTAGTTTTCATAGGACTATAAAATAATAACACTGTTAAGAATGCATAAACTGTCATCATAAAATTGTTTATAAAAATTTTAAGAAAATTTATACAAATTTGCTAAATATACTTCTTTTATGAACTTTTCTTTTCTTAATTCATATTAAAATATTTAAAACACATGCTAGTATACTAAACAAGTACCATTTCTTAATTCATATTAAAATATTTAAAACACATGCTAGTATACTAAACAAGTACCCCCAGAAGTTGTTGGATCATACCTGGTGAGATCTAACATTGCACAGGTCTATCTGAAACTCCTCATACTTAGTGAAATCTAAAATCACACAAGTAAAGCTATCGCACAGGCCTACTAAACTGGTCATACGCATGCGCAGAGCTACCCCAAAGGGTAAAAGCACCTAGATGACACAACTGAAAGCCTCTACATGTGTTTCAACGGGCCTTAAAGACTTCTATCTGTATAATTATCTATTTGAATCTACTGTCTCACTATCTAAGTGAGCTGGGTGTTAGCTTAGTATAATAAAACTAAACTTTCTTATTTTTGCTAAAACTGATTTTTTTTTTAACTGCTTCATATGCTAAACCTTTGTTTTTCATGCAAATTTATCAAAATCCGAAAAACTTATGCAAGCTGAAACTGGAAATATTTGTATTATTTGAACTAATTCATGACAAACATTTAAAAGGACATTTCTAAATACTTAAAGAAATCCTTGAGTAAAATTGCTATGAAAACTTTAAATATCAATGCTTTAACTTTTAAAATGTCATATATCTTTGTTCAAAACTATTTTTGAAACTAAAAATCATGTCTGGAACTATTTTGAAAACTAGCTTTAAAACATTTTAACAATCGTAAGCAAGTATAGTAAATGGGGTCATATATCCCCAAGAAATATTATAGCAAACTGGCCTGAATACTTCTAAGTTCGCTAAAATTCTCAGTAATTCCATAAAATGCTAAATAAACATAACTAAGTAAATACTAAACATGTTTCTTAGTTTATCTAGAAAAATAAATCTTTTACTCTCTCTAAAACTTTCTAAAATATCCATAAAAATAGCATTTAGAGAAATCATTACAACTAATAAAATAAATACTTTTCTACTCACTAATTTGATTGCACAAACACAGTTAGCTCGTAGTAGATTTCAAGGTCAACGTCCCACCTAGCTGATCGCCCCCTTCAACAAAGAATTAAATCTTCCTTTTCCCAACATCATAAGGAACTCATAACATCATATTCAATTTATAATCAACTTGAATGCTTAAGATTCCCAATACCCAACTTCATATCTTAGTCTAATCAATGCTAATTAACTCTATTTCCAAACTTTCTAAACAGAGCAATTCTAGTTCTCGAATTTTTAATAAATAATTTACTTATCTAAATCATCTAAGATTTGACAAATACCTTCTACACATACATGTCTAATACTATATAAAATATCACAGCATTCTAAGTTCATTTGGTACCTCAAAGGCTTCATGTTTCCAGATACAACAATTTTGTAAATCAGTTTCCAGAATTGACCTCTCTTTTTTCCAAAATACATAATAATTTGCAGTTAATTCCTAAAATCACAAACTTTTAAAATTTAAACTAGACATGAATGCAAACAAATCTACAAAATTTCATAATTTTATGAGACATCTAGAAACCTCAAATAATTTACCCAAAACTAGTCTTCTACAGAAAAACTGAAATTCCAAGAATGAATAGTAAATTCAAAAATTCATACAAAGTTGTATACTTAACATTTTTTGATGAAACAAATTTAAATCAAACCCTTAATATGTCTATTTTAACATCTATAAACTTGATAATCAAATTCAAAGCCAATAATTTGCAAAAATTTTGGAAATGTCAATTGTTCACAGAAACACTAGATTTTTATCACCATCATCATCTCTTACCATTTCTTCAAACAAAATCCATAAAAATCAAGAGGAATATGAAATACCTTCAGTTAGACTTCCAATTTCATCTTTAATTCTCCTTCTCTATCTAGATTTTCTCTCTAAAAATTCTAAAACATTCAATTATTTCCTTTATTTTAATTTTCTTAATAAAATATATACAAAAATCACTTAATATTGTTTTGTGATTACAAATTTACCTAGTTTTTCTTCTTCAAATAGCCCAATTTTAGCCCCTCCACCAATCTTCCTGTCCCTTCTCATAACTTCTCTCTTCTTTTCTCTTTTAATTCTTGTTTTTCGCTTTTGTTTTTTCATTTGATATATAATTGTAACAGGGTTAGGCTTGGGTTTGTGGGTTGGACTAATGGGTTCTAAACCTAGGCCCAATTGTGGGTTGTTATAATACTAACTCCTTAAAAAAATTTCGTCCTTGAAATTGCTAAAGCTCTAAAGCGCTAAGCCATAAAACCCACTTAAAAGATACTACATAACGTGCACTATGTAATTAAACTCCTTGAGAATGAGAATCATGTAACCCAACTCTTGGTTTCTTTATTCATTACCAAGAATCACTTCAATCAGCTAAAAACCTTGGTGTCTCACCCAAGAAGAGTTAGGCTTTGATTGATACAAAGATATTTTTCCTTCTATGTGAATCAACTTCTATCACTAGTTTAAGGATACTAAATTCCAATCGTTTTAACTTATATTTGCAACAACTTCTTTCTTCTTCTCCCATACATATTTTCACTTCTTGGAACTAATTAATGAGTTGCCAGATTGGTATAACGCATCCCAACTATCGCCATCCTTTGGATCCTGGCTCTCCAAAAGAAAGTAGCAACTAGGCAAAATTCATTACTAAAGGTACACTCATTGTACTTCTATTGCAACTTGATAAGACAATTGAAACAACTTTACCTTATTTAAAAACTTTTCTTTAAAATACTATGGGTATATCAATGAAAATTATGGATGAAAATCTGACAAAGTTTCCTTTGCTTTTCCATCAACACAACTTTTACAAAAAGTCCCCATCTCAATTCAATCATGACAATCTTGTAACATAATATCATTAGTCTCAACTCTTTAAATGCTTGGTTCATCATGAATCCATCAATAATAGTTCAACTTCTTGCTAGTACCAAATAAAAATTTATAACTACTATTTCAATAAGTATTGTACACCTGTTCATAACCATAAACTAAATCAAATAATCATGTTGAAATCTATACAAGATAAATAGTCCACTTGCATAATATAATGTATACGAGTACATATACTTCCTTGGTACATTGTCACACATAAATACATGCATATATTGAAATATCACTTGGAAGTCTAACTTACTACCTTATAGCCATCTCAGTCATATAAATAATATGAAAACGTCATAACTTATAGCCATACACTTCTTTTCAAAACCATCTCACATGATTCAAAATCTTAGTTAGGTCATGATATTCAAAGAGGTCCGCTTTCATAATTAAAAGTGACCAACCTAATACATTCTTATTAAGCTTACATTCTTATTAAGCGACTTAAATCCTTCTATACTTGACTTGTTTCTCCTATAAGATACTTGTTCATGTATATCATATAAGTTGGACTAAAGCTCCAAGGAGTCACTTATAACAACATATCAAGAGCATAAACTCTAAGTTCCACAAAAAGTACTTTCACAACCTCTGAAATCTTAATCACTATCTCATCAATAATAGAATTGATGCTGAATACTCCATCTTCGCTAATATTTTTTTATAGTTCACTCACAAATCCAAAGGTCATAAAATTTAACAGAGTTATTCTTCACATACTAATAGTGTAACAGTAAAAATTTCAAATCTTTTGGGCATGAAATACTCCTTGAAATCAGCATTGTTTTGCAAACTTGCAATGCTATCAAACAAATTTCAGAACTGAGTTATCTAAATTTAAAAATTTGTATAAAATTCATAAAAACCTGAAAATCTCCACTTCAACTCTAGAAACGTATCCAAGTAATCCTACCAAAGATTATAATTTTTTTATGACTCTAAAGTAGTCAAAATGATTTCGAAAATCTAGACTATGTTTGGAATTCAAAACTTTCAAAGTTGTAAACTCATTTTTTGCGAAATCATCATAATTCATATAGAATTCTAATTCATGTGAAACAAAATGAATTTAAATGCTTTCTAATGGAGAATGCAATATAAATATCATTTCCACTAGATCACTTTTTATCATAGACAAATTTTGAAATAATTCCATAGCTCTCATAATGATTGTATATGTTCTCTATAAAGACAGTACATTTCAAAAATTTATCAAAAATCATAAAATTCAAACTTTTTTGTATGAAACGACTCTTAAATTAATGCTCAAGATGTATAGTTTATCCTATCAATAGACTCAGATTAAATTCAATGTATAAATACTCGTAAAAGTTTTTTTTTTAAAATCGTCATGCTACACTATACTATGTAAAACTGTGGTCTAGACATTATATTGTTATCATTCAATGCATGCTCATATCTCAACATACTACTCCCAAAACTCATAATGCTTCAAAATAAATGCTTCAATCTTCTTATGTCATCACATAATACATATCATGCATAACCCAATTATCAAATAAGTCACCCAAGCAATTAAGAAATTTCTAAATTCCTCCTCAACATACTTTGCCTTCTAAAATTACATCTATCATATAACTCTGCATAGTACAATCATCATAATTCAATTATAAAAATCTCAATTTCCATAATATGATAATCATAACAACTCAAAACATTAACATAAAAAATATAATTAGGCAATATGCCAATACTTCTAATATGCAGTACTTGATAAAAGTATCTTGTCTTGTATCTAATATTTTCGTGTAAATCTTAATAACTCATAATACTAACATAGAACAAATGGCTAGGTTGTACATCAATTAGCTAAGCAAAACTTCTAAAATGATTGTCTAAAGTCATAACAAATCGTAACTAACTAACTCGTTGAATTGCTAGGCCTAAGTCAAATTGTTTCTCTAATTATGAGGTTGCCACGTCTAAGCTTGATGGTGCTTCAATAGACCACTATAACTTTCCAAGGCAAATACTTCTATCTGACAAAGTAAGAGTCAACGGAATCCTAACAATGCTCTGATACCAAGTTGACATGACCCGCCTCTACCTACGCGGATGAATCATGCTTGAAATTATGGACTAGAAACTATTATCTAATTCTTGTCTTTCTGATGAAACAAACTTGAAGGTAATTCAATAAATATACAATAAAACTTCAATTACAGTAGCTAATAAAAATTTTCTAACGTATCTATTACAGCCTTAATGATAATATTAAATACATCGTTGCACCATCACCTGGCTTGACCTCGAGACTTGCTAATTGGATCACACATTGCTTTCACCCAGGGGGGAATTTTTTTTTCTAAAAAAAGGGGGTGAGTATAAAACTTAGTGAGTGGGGATAGGGATATATTTATACATTAATCTAAAAAAATTATATTATTAGAAAATAAATCTTTACTCTATTGAAAAATCTTTATAAAAGCTTCTAATAGTTGCGATATAATAAAACAACATATCGCCTAACGTTTTATAAAACTTTAGAATAAATAACTATTGAATAACTAAATTCATCAAAATACTTCTTTTGGTTGTCTACACTTAAATCAATAAAATAATACATCTTCAATCATATAATAAAAATGCTCTTGATGATCATGCTAAAATATTTGTTCAAATGCTATTTAAAACGAAAGACATAACTTTCAGTAAAAATCATCTTTTAAGAAACTTATGTAACTCATGAAAAGAATTAAGCTTCAGTTTTAATAAAACTATAAAATAATGAGGCTGCTAAGAATGCATGAACTATCATCATAAAATTGTTTCTAAAAGTTTCAGGGAAATTTATACAAATTTGCTATATATGCTTCTTTTCTAAACTTTTTTTTTCTTAATTCATATAAAAATATTTAAAACAGATGCTGGTATACTAAACAAGTATCCCAAAAGTTGTTTGATTATATCTGATGAGATCTAACATTGCACAGGTCTATCTGAAGCTCCTCATACCTGGTGAGATCTAACGTCAAATAGGTGGAGCTATTTGTACTTGGCCCCATCTTTAATATTGAGAACAATACTCTTCGATGAAATAGACATATAGTTAATATAACTTATTCATCAATCTCGGTTATTTGTTATTTATATCTAAAGTAATTCTATTGGTACTCGTACGTCAAATGTGATTTTACAATTTAAAAAAAAAATCAGGATTTTTTTTAAAAATAATTGTTTTACAATAAATAGATAATCAACATGTTTTAAATTTTTAGAACTCATTAATGACTAATAAATTTCGAGCTTCTTATTTTTATGCTTTTTATATCTTTTTGTGGTAAAAACAACTTGTTTACGATGTATTTTTATCCATATTTAGTTAGCTCAAAATGGATATTTGAGATAAATAATTAGTACCAATTTTGTTTAAAGACACAAAAAGTGGTGGTGTAGTGTCGAGTATCGGATAATTGTCGAGTGGTGCAGTGTCGAGTGTTTATCGAGTGGTGGTATAGTGACGAGTGATTATGTAGTGTCGAGTGTCGAGTGTTTGTCGAGTGGTGAAATGTCGAGTGGTGTAGTGTCGAGTGGCATAGAGTCGAGTGTCGGATAATTGTCGAGTGTTGTCGAGTGTCAAGTGTCGCGTTGTGTTGTGTCGAGTGTCGTCACAACACCACTCGACACTCGACACTTGACAAATATCCGACACTCGACACTACACAACCACTCGTCACTACACCACCACTTGATACTGTACCACTCGATACTATACCACTCGACAATTATCCGATACTCGACAGTACACCACCACTCGTCACTATACCACCACTCGACAAACACTCGACACTCGACATTTCACCACTCGATAGGCACTCGACACTCGACATTGTACAACTCGACATGACTCGACAGGTAGTTGTCGAGTGTCGAGTGTCTTCTTCATCGCGATATAACACTAGATTCACAACTCGTTTCGTCGGTTTTCACACGCATCAAACCACAAAAATCACATTGTAACACTCGATTTATCCATAAATAAGTTCACAAATCCATCGGAAACTCAAATCTCGAATTCAAATTCCCTAAAAACTAAATCAAATCTAACGAATAACAACCAAATAAATCACAATTAGGGACCCTCCGTGTCGATGGGTGCTTCTCTCTGCTTTGTCTTGCTTGATGCTTCTATCCTCAACCGATGCTCGTGTTGGTTTGCGTTTCGGGCGGTATCGATGAGTTTCGGTAATTTTCATCTGAAGAGAGGGAGATGGGTTTCGGTAATTTTCGTCTGAAGAGAGGGAAATAAGGCTGTAGGAAAAAATTGAATACATAAGGGTAATTGGGCCTTTTTGTCAAGAAAGTGTCTATGGTATGAAAATTTTTTAGGATGTGTCCAAATTTCAACTAAGGTCTCTAATTATGTCTATTTTTTCAATTTTCCCAAATCTTAATCAAACTTGCAGGTGGTATGGGTGGCATACTTAGAATAATCCAATCAGGACATCCATGCTTGCCCATCAATAGGGTGGCTACTTTCAGTGTTACAATAATGCCCTCCATGTTTGCCTTAAATAACGGAAAATGTCATTGATAAATAATAAATTTCCATTTTATGATTCCTCCTCCAATTTTTTAATAATAATTATCAAAATAAGTTTAATTTATTTTTCCACGTCATTTATCATTTCACTAGCTTTCATAAAACAAAGACATTTTTTCTGTCCAAATTTGTTTGACATGAACCTTAAAATTAGGTTTTTTGATTAGTTTAATCAATTATTCTTCGGTTTTGGTAATCAAATTTTAAAGGAAAAACGTAAGAAACAGTTAAAGTAAGAGAGTTCTTTTCAATTATGGTCAAAACCTAATTCCTTTATTGGTTAACCAAATTTGAGATGCAAATTGTAAAATTACTTTACTCAATAGTTCGTCTCCTCATTAGATACATGTAGATGCTTAACAAACTATAAAAAGTGTTGAGCGATACTTAATACTTGTCGAATATAATATCACGTTGATAAAATTTTCGATTTTAAATAGCAGTATATCTTCTTTTTAGTAAATAGGAAGGGTAAAGGAAGCGGTAATTTAGTAAAAGGACAAGAAAAAAACAATAATTGAACTGGTAGTTGCTAAGACAACACAAAGTGAAGAGTAAGAGAGAACAAACAAGGAAAGCAAATATAACAACGCGACAGTGGTCCAATCGAAGGCCAAAAACTGTAGAAAATTAGCTTTGTCTCATCCTCTGTTCTCATCTCACTCTTCGCATACCCAATCTCTCACTCTCCTATACGCTCCGTTTTCTCTCTGCCATATTTGCCTATATCTACAGAGCTCTCAACGGGTCTTTACCCTTTTATCTGCTCCCTTCACCTTCTGTGAACACTGAAAATTCTGGAAGTACACTGTTATATAAAGTAAAACAGTCAACTGTTAAGTAAATCGGCATAAGAGGATTTTTACGTGGTTAGGTTATAAAACCTACATCCACGGACAGCTATAGAGCTGTAATTCAGTACTATGTTCTTGTTTGTATAATCTTTAGGACCTTTATAGTGTTGACTCACTCTCGTACACTGACCTAATTTTTGACAAATAAAATCTCGCCAAAACCTTAAACTCTAGTGACACTGGCCATTCTATGTCACAGAGAACTTAACAACACACTGTTAAGTTATTCATAACAACCAATGTCTGATGCTGAATACATAAACACTTAACCCGCAAGTTATCCCAAGTGTCTACTAACTCTCACAGACTTTATCAATAACTCATGTGCGAATTCTACCAATCCTACATGAATCAAAGACTCAAAGAATCGAATTAAAAATGCATCCCAATTTGCGCTGAAGATCTCTTATAAAATCATGGAATGCCGAAGTCAAAAGCTTTCTCACAACCAAGTTTACTAACCAGTTGATCTTACGCTTTTTCCATACCATCCTTTTGGTTATTACATGAAATATATATATAGAGAGGCTTGAACGAAATCTTCTAGAAATCCTAAAAAAAAGATCTAATCAATATCACATTAGGATTAGAATAAAATAGGAAGTGATTAAATACCAAAAGAAATTAGGATAAATGAATAGTCTCATATTCTATACAAGATATTATCCTGATCTTAGAATATATTTATAAATCAATTACTTCCTAAAATATAACTCTAGAAACAGTAAAATAATAATTAAATTAATTTTCTTGTTTCATTACAAGTTGATCAAAACATGACACATGCATGAAATAACCAAAAAACGCATTGTCACAGCTCTCAGCCTAGGTGCTCGACAACCATGCTCGACACTCGACACTTCTAACACAATGGTCTCGACACAAAGCTTCACTGCTCAACTGCTCGACACTTCGACAGTTAACACTCGACAAACTTGACACTTTGACTTCACTCGACATTCTGAACCTCACTCGACACTGATCAACGCAACAGCTCAATACTAAAACATGCTCGACAACAACACTCGACAGTGCTCGACATTAGCTCAACATACAGACATTAACAATCTCCCCCTTTTTGGCAACTTGTGATGAAAACACCAACACCTATCTGTTTCTATACTCATAACAGAACACTGTCATGATCATTATAACCTTGCAAGGCAATTCAAAGCAAATTAAAAAATTTATCAAGAACACACACAACATAAGTAGTTCAACAAAAGAAGTTTAGTTCTGTCTCCCCCTTACTTCTTACTTACACCTTCAAGCAACAAAAAAAATATAGTCAGAGAAAAGACAACACAGTTTGGAACAGGAATAACAAAATAGGAACAGAATAAAAAACACCAAAATAAGAACTAAATAAGAACTCTCCTCCTTTCCTCCTTATCTCCCCATTGATTTCAACACAAGTGACCAAAATTAACTAAGTCTGGGAGACTTGAGAACTGGTGGAGACATGGAACTGCCAAGGCGCTTGATGGTTCTGCGAGCGACAGCTTTGACCCTTCGTCTAGGAGTGGAGAGAGGCTATTCAGAGGGGACTGGTGCCGGTTGTGCTTTAGCAAAGTCAGAGGAAGTAGCAGTAACTTCAGCTACAACTTTGTGAATCTCCCTCTCCTTTCTTTCTGCACTAGTTTTTGTTACCTTTGCATGCTGTTTTGTAGAGGGAACTAGTGACTCATCTGCTAGAGGAGGTGGTGATTGAATTGGTGATGGAGGGGTATGGGGCTTTGCTTCAGCTACTGCAAGGAGATGGGTGTCTTGAGGTTCTGTTTTAGCAAGTGGAGAAGGCTGTTTCATTCCGGATTTGACTTGTGTTGTTTCATCTGACACAGATTCATCTCTTAAGGTTGGAGTTGATGATTCTCTTTTCTTCTTCTTCTTCTGGTCTAATCATTTCTTCTCCATAACAATTTTCTTCTTTCCTTTCCTGCTGGATGGTTTAACAGAAGACTTGATTATGCTTTCCTTCTGCTTTTGTGCTACTATTTTGTCTTTCTTAACAGCAGATGGTGCAGCTAGACTTGCTGTTGGCATTTGAGTAGCTGCTGCAGTCAGAGGTGTATCATCCCCAGGTATCTCTTCAGCGGGTTTCTCTGGAACTCCAGTGTTAGTCTCCATGGTTGGTGGTTCTAGTGTAGTACTAGAATGTCTTGCATACATTGCTTCCAAAACCGATTGCTTGAGTTGAATTGTTTTCAAATCCTACACAATTTCTATCAAGGCAGAGTTAATCAGTACAAGTTGTTCTTCAATATGGTTCAACTGATTTTTCTTGACACTCTTGGGTTTCGGTTCAGGTACAGGTAAGTCAGATTTGTCATGCAATCTCTGAAGAAATCCTTTTGTAATAGCTTTAGATAGAATTTCAGTTTGTTCATGAGAGCTCACTGGGATGCTGTTCTAAGCAAGAATCCCTTGAATCAAATAGGCAAATATGAGCAGATAATAATCAGAGTGATATGAACCAATCTGAACAATGGATCTATAAGCTAACAAACCAAAGTTAATTGGTCTATTGGTTCCTAAACAATACATAAATTTCACTCTGTCTTCCCAAACTTGATTTTGATAGGAAGAAGGAAGTCATTTAAATTAAGCTGCCTTATGCAATACTCGATATTTCTTCCTAAGGTACTGCTGGTCTATTCCATCTCTTGGTTTCCATTCAATATTTGTTCGACCAGTCAATTCCTCTATTACTTCGGCCATGTTATATTCTTCATCTAATGCATGTAGACTACCTATGGGAATGTCTAGGAAAGTGTTTATAACATTGGGAGAGAACTTAATAAACTTTCCTCGACAATAAACTTTGTGATACAAAAAATTTTAGGATCATCAATGGCAGAAAAGATGTTCGCATAAAATTCTTGAATTAAAGTTTTCACAGGGGGTAAGAAGTTTGATACCGTGCGAGTCTAGTAAATAGACTCAATCATCTCATTCAGCCCATAGGAGTCAAAATCCGACAGTTTCACCGGTCGTTCCATCTGCAGTTTTCGCTGTGAAGCGAACTTTACAAACCTCTGTTTGATATCTGCTATGAGGAATTTGTTGTAATTCGGCTTGACTTTGCTCTCTATCATCCTCATAGGCACTTGTTCATCCTCACTGATGGCAAGATCAACAAAGGTTTTTGCGTGTGTCTGTTGTGTCGGAGATGACTGACTGCTGTTACTTCTGTTGTAACTGGAGCCGTTAGGAGAAGATGAAGAACTGGCTGAAGACGCCATTGTTAGGGTTTGGAGACTACATCAATTTCTTCAAAAATAGAGAGAGGGAGAGAGAAGACGCGGGATAGTGGAGAAGCTATAATTGAAGTATAGTATGAATAGGAAAAAGCCCTAATCCTGTTTTGCAATATACTCGGCTCCTTTTAAAAGAAATTATTTTGTTTTTAACAAAAATTAATGTGAAATCTATTTCCAAAACTGTTTCATAACTTCCATTAAAGACAGCAATTCAAATTTGATTCCAATTTGAATAAGGAATTCTAATAGAATTAGGATTCCCGCCATTGAGACTTCTCCCCCTCAATTCAATAATGTTGATCTGGCATGTTGACACATGGACACACAAGAAATTTAAATATCGGGTAAGCACCAAATACAAAGTTATGAACAACTTAACATAACGGTAATATCTGAATTATCATATAAATCATTCTAAGAAAGCATAATTTATAGCTGGTTTAATTTATACGTGAAAGCTATTTTTCTTCTTGATTCAATTGAGTGATCAACTTAAGCATGCTTCTTACACACACAAAAATTGATTTCAACGTGAATATCATTACACTAATACAGTAGCTTTTACACAATATAAAGGTAGCCCATTTCACATGAGTGGGTGACCTCAACATATGTCCTAGATACCCTAAGGTTACTCTCAATGATGGCTTTCACGCATCATATATTGGTAGCCCTTACTGTATCAGTATTTTATAAATTACACAAATTTTATGTGACAGCTCACACATGCTAATTTAGAAGAAAACTTATGATACTACAGATATGAATAACATAACAACATACTGTGTTTAGTCATATAACTGACAGATGCCTAAGGCTTTTCTAAGATTTTCAAATCTTGTTGTATCCAATGCCTTAGTGAACAAGTCAGCCAATTGTCTATCAGTAGAGATGTGTTCAATATGGATCACCTTAGACTCTACTAGTTCCTTTATAAAATGGTATCTTATATCAATGTGTTTTGTCCTTGAATGCTGAACATGATTTTTGGAAATATTTATAGCACTAGTATTATCACAAAACACAGTTATAGGCTTTTGTTCAATACCATATTCACTCAACATTTGCTTCATCCACAAAAGTTGTGTGCAACAATTCCCTGCTGCTATGTATTCTGCTTCAGCAGTAGATAAAAAAAATGAAATTTTGCTTTTTGCTGTGTTAAGAAACCAACTTAGTACCAAGATAAAAACAACCTCCTGGAAGTACTTTTTCTGTCATTTGTATTTCCTGCCTAATCAGTATCACTAAACCCCGCAAGATAATCTTTTGTATCTTTAGAAAACCATATTCCATAATCATGTGTTCCATGAACATACCTGATGATTCTCTTAGCTACTGACAGATGTGATTCTTTGGGATTTGCTTGAAATCTAGCACAAAGTCCTGTACTAAAGCACAAGTCTGGTCTGCTTACTGTGAGGTACAGTAAACTGCCAATAATGCTTCTATATAAACTTGCATCAACATCTTTTCCTGCATTGTCTTTTGAAAGTTTTAGATTAGTAGTGATAGAAGTTTTCATTGGTTTTGCATTCTCAAGCCCAAACTTCTTTACAAGATTTTTAGCATATTTTGATTGAGATATGAATATCCCATCATTCATTTGCTTAACTTGCAATCCAAGAAAGAAATTTAATTCTCTTACCATGCTCATCTCAAACTCTTCCTGCATCAACTTAACAAACTTATTAGTTTTGCTTTTGTTAGTTGATCCGAAGACAATGTCATCAACATATATTTGAGCAACAATAGAATAGTTAGATGCATGTTTGATAAACAAAGTCTTACCATTACTGCCTCTTTTATATCCTCTGTTGATTAAAAAATTTGTCAACCTTTTATACCAAGCTCTAGGAGCTTGTTTCAAACCATACAAAGCTTTGTGTAATTTGTACACAAAATCAGATCTTCAAATCCTTTGGGCTGCTCAACAAAAACTTCTTCATTGAGATAGCCATATAAAAATGCTGTTTTAACATCCATTTGGTACAATTTGAAATCAAGTAAACAAGCAATTGCAAGTAGTAATCTGATTGACTCAAGTCTAGCTACTAGTGCAAAGGTCTCATCAAAGTCTATGCCTTCAACTTGTGTGTAACCTTGTGCAACTAACCTAGCTTTATTTCTTACTACTTGACCACTTTCATCAGTTTTATTTTTGAATATCCATTTAGTTCCAATGACATTTGTATTTTCTGGTCTAGGAACTAATTCCCATACTTCATTCCTTTTAAACTGATTAAGTTCATCTTGCATAGCTTGAATCAATACATCTTCTTTTAAAACGTCTTTTACATTTTTTGGTTCAACTAAATAAACATAACAAGCAAACTTTACCTAATTTCTTACCTTGCCCCGAGTTTTCATCATGCCATCTGGTGTTCCAATGATAGAGCTGGTTGGATGTGCCTTCTGAATCCATGTGGGTGGATCTTTCTTTTCATCTTCATTCCTGATTGAATTTCTGTTTAAATCTGAATTGTCAGATGTAACTGTTACATCGGGTGTAACAGTAGCTGTTTCCTCCTTCATAACGGAATCCTTTTTATTGTTGCTATCCAAATCAATCTTTTCTACATCATCTGTGAAGCTGGTTATGCTTTGTTCAATGAGTACTTTGCATAATCATCAAGATCATCAAATACTACATTTGCAGATTCCATGACTGCCTCAGTTCTTAGATTATAAACCCGAAATGCTTTGCTGTTTTGTGCATATCCCACAAAGACTCGTTCATCACTTCTCGGATCTAATTTACCTAACTGCTCTCTGTCATTTAAGATGTAACACCTGCATCCAAAGACATGAAAATATTTCAGATTAGGTTTTCTACCTTTTAAAATTTCATAAGATGTCTGACTAGTGTCAGGTCTGAGAAAAACTCTATTTGAAATATAACAAGCAGTGCTTATTGCTTTAGCCCATAGACTTTTTGTCAACTTCTTGCTATTGACCATCACTCTTGCCATCTCTTGAAGAGTTATATTCTTCCTCTCCACAATGCCATTCTGTTCAGGGATTTTAGGAGCTGAAAATTCATGATCAATTCCATGATATTTGTAAAAATCAGCATGGCTAACATTTTCAAACTCCTTGCCATGATCACTTATTATTCTGACAATTCTGCCAATGTTCCTGTTTTGCTCATTTTCTAACTTAACACAAAGATTCTTGAAAGCCTCAAAAGTGTCAGATTTTTCTTTTATGAAATCAACCTAAGTATATCTAGAAAAATCATCCACACAAACAAATATATATCTCTTACCTGTAATGCTTTCGATTTGCATAGGACCCATAAGACCCATATGAACCAAATCAATTATTTTGGAAGTGCTAAGATATGGATTTGATTTCTGTGAACTTCTAATCTATTTTCCAATTTGACATGGTCCACAAATTTCGTTAACTTTGCCATCTAATTTAGGAACTCCTTTTACAGCACCTAACTTAGTTAATTTAACTAAGTTCTTGTAATTTAAGTGTCTTAATTTTTGATGCCACAATTCTAAATCTGAAATCCTAGCATGAAATGCAATTTCTACCAAATAACAATTATCTGGAGATCTATTACCTTCTAAAATATATTTACCAAAATTATCTAAGACCATACATTTGTTTTGTGTGAAATTGATAGTATACTTTTCATCACAAATCTGACTAATGCTTGTAAGATTAGCTTTCAAATCTTCAACTAGTAAGACATTTTTTAAATTGGGTAGGCCTTTGACATTCAAAGTGCCTTTACCAATGATCTTACTTTTTGCTCCATCTCCAAAGGTTACATTTCCATCCTTGCATGCTTTAAAGTTTGTTAGAAACTGTTTATTTCCAGTCATGTGCCTGGAACAACCGCTGTCAAAATACCACAAATGATTTGATGCATGATTAACTGTAGTAAAAGCCACATGGCATACTATTTTGACTTTCTTAACCCACTGCAGTTGTGATTTTGGTAACAGTTTGAACTGTTTTAATCTTTTATACAAAAAGTTCAACAGTTTAAAACATCTAGGTCTAATATGTCCCTTTTTACCACAAAAATAACAAGTAGGAATGAATTTTCTTACCTTTTCAAAACTAGATTTGAAAGAACTCAGAGAAGAAACAAATGTTTCACTGCTCTTGGAATTAGGACTTGACTTTAAAGTGTTAAGTTCAAAATTCTTACCTGATGTTGAAGCTTTTACAAAAACTATTTTTGATGAAGATGCAACATTACCTTCTGTGTATCCCAATCCATGTTTGTTAGAGTTGTCTCTTCCAAGACTCAAGACCTGATCAAGTTTGGCTGCTCCAATTTTGAGTTGATCAACACACTTCTTGCTTTCAACCAGTTCTATTGTGATTTTCTCAATATGTGTTGTTTTGTCAGTCAAAACAGTCTTCAGTTCTGAGATATGGTTTTCAGCAAAGGATTTTTCATATTCCAACACTTCAATCTTCTTCTTCAAGATTTTGATTTCTTCCTTCTGATTCAGCCATTCAACATAGAGTGCGTTGTATGTCTCTTGTAACTCTTCATAGTATTCTGGTCCATCTTCTTCATCAGAATGATCAACACTTGTTCTACAATTTTTGTTATGTCAGACATAATAGTTTTCCCTTTCTCTGCTGCAGATGCTGTAAATGCAACAAAATTGCTCATGCAATCTTGATCTTCTGTCTCCGATTATGATTCATCACTCCAGGTTGCTGTCAGTCCTTTATTTTTCTTCTTGAGATTAGCACATTCAGATTGAATATGCCCATAACTAGAACATTCATAACACTAAATCTGGCCCTTCTTTTCAGGTTGTTTTGGCTTTTTCTTATCATTCTCCTTGCTAAACTTTCTTAATTTTTCTTCACTTGAGTTTGATGGCTTTCCTTGATTCTTTTTCCTGAAATTTCTTTTCATGAACTTAACATAATTTCTTGTTAGAAAAGCAATCTGTTTAGAATCAATTTCATCAAGCTCATCACTACATTCATCATCAGATTTTTCAGCTTTCACATTAAAGGCAATGCTTTTACCTTTTTGCTTCCTAGTACTTTGATTTATTTCAAAGTTTTCGAGAATGCCAATCAGTTCATCAACTCTATCTCATCAATGTTTTTAACTTCCTCAATGGCTGAGATTTTGGGTTGAAATTTATCTGGGACAGACCTAATTATTTTGCTAAACAACTTCTGCATCCGTGAAAGTTTTTCCAAGCATGTATGCCGAATTTGTAATGTGACATATCTTAGAGTAAAACTTAGAAATTGACTCATCCTCATGCATCATCAGATTTTCAAATTGAGAATTAAGTCTCATTAATTTAGATTTTTTAACAGATGCGGTACCTTCATGTTTTACCTCAAGTATGTCCCATGCTTCCTTGGCCACTTTGCACCTTGAAATCTGTCCAAAGTTGTTTAAGTCTACTACAGTAAAAATTACGTTAAGAGCCTTTGAATTCCAGCAGGAACGTTGTTATTCTTCATCAGTCCATTCATCCTCTGGTTTGACTTCGGAATCATCAAATGCATTCACCTTCGTTGGTGGTGTCCATCCTTTAAGTACATAGCCCATGCCTTGTCATCAAGAGATTTAATATACATCATCATTCTTACCTTCCAATATGAATAATTACTGTCATCAAGGATAGGTGGTTGTGTTCCAGTTTCTCCATTGCGAATAAACTCCATTCTTTTAGATCAGTCTGATAGTTTTCTTCACTTGTCTATCAGTGAACCTGCTCTGATACCAATTGAAAGTTCTGGAAGTACACTGTTATATAAAGTAAAATAGTCAACTGTTAAGTAAATCGGCACAAGAGGATTTTTACGTGGTTAGGTTATAAAACCTACATCCACAGACAGTTATAGAGCTGTAATTCAGTACTATGTTCTTGTTTGTATAATCTTTAAGACCTTTATAGTGTTGACTCACTCTCGTACACTGACCTAATTTTTGACAAATAAAATCTCGCCAAGACCTTAAACTCTAGTGACACTGCCCACTCTATGTCACAGAGAACTTAACAACACACTGTTAAGTTATTCATAACAACCAATGTCTGATGCTGAATACATAAACACTTAACCCGCAAGTTATCCCAAGTGTCTACTAACTCTCACAGACTTTATCAATAACTCATGTGCGAATTCTACCAATCCTACATGAATCAAAGACTCAAAGAATCGAATTAAAAATGCATCCCAATTTGCGCTGAAGATCTCTTATAAAATCATGGAATGCCGAAGTCAAAAGCTCTCTCACAACCAAGTTTACTAACCAGTTGATCTCACGCTTTTTCCATACCATCCTTTTGGTTATTACATGAAATATATATATAGAGAGGCTTGAACGAAATCTTCTAGAAATCCTAAAAAAAAGATCTAATCAACATCACATTAGGATTAGAATAAAATAGGAAGTGATTAAATACCAAAAGAAATTAGGATAAATGAATAGTCTCATATTCTATACAAGATATTATCCTGATCTTAGAATATATTTATAAATCAATTACTTCCTAAAATATAACTCTAGAAACAGTAAAATAATAATTAAATTAATTTTCTTGTTTCATTACAAGTTGATCAAAACATGACACATGCATGAAATAACCAAAAAACGCATTGTCACAGCTCTCAGCCTAGGTGCTCGACAACCATGCTCGACACTCGACACTTCTAACACAATGGTCTCGACACAAAGCTTCACTGCTCAACTGCTCGACACTTCGACAGTTAACACTCGACAAACTTGACACTTTGACTTCACTCGACATTCTGAACCTCACTCGACACTGATCAACGCAACAGCTCAATACTAAAACATGCTCGACAACAACACTCGACAGTGCTCGACATTAGCTCAACATACAGACATTAACAATCTCCCCCTTTTTGGCAACTTGTGATGAAAACACCAACACCTATCTGTTTCTATACTCATAACAGAACACTGTCATGATCATTATAACCTTGCAAGGCAATTCAAAGCAAATTAAAAAATTTATCAAGAACACACACAACATAAGTAGTTCAACAAAAGAAGTTTAGTTCTGTCTCCCCCTTACTTCTTACTTACACCTTCAAGCAACAAAAAAAATATAGTCAGAGAAAAGACAACACAGTTTGGAATAGGAATAACAAAATAGGAACAGAATAAAAAACACCAAAATAAGAACTAAATAAGAACTCTCCTCCTTTCCTCCTTATCTCCCCATTGATTTCAACACAAGTGACCAAAATTAACTAAGTCTGGGAGACTTGAGAACTGGTGGAGACATGGAACTGCCAAGGCGCTTGATGGTTCTGCGAGCGACAGCTTTGACCCTTCGTCTAGGAGTGGAGAGAGGCTATTCAGAGGGGACTGGTGCCGGTTGTGCTTTAGCAAAGTCAGAGGAAGTAGCAGTAACTTCAGCTACAACTTTGTGAATCTCCCTCTCCTTTCTTTCTGCACTAGTTTTTGTTACCTTTGCATGCTGTTTTGTAGAGGGAACTAGTGACTCATCTGCTAGAGGAGGTGGTGATTGAATTGGTGATGGAGGGGTATGGGGCTTTGCTTCAGCTACTGCAAGGAGATGGGTGTCTTGAGGTTCTGTTTTAGCAAGTGGAGAAGGCTGTTTCATTCCGGATTTGACTTGTGTTGTTTCATCTGACACAGATTCATCTCTTAAGGTTGGAGTTGATGATTCTCTTTTCTTCTTCTTCTTCTGGTCTAATCATTTCTTCTCCATAACAATTTTCTTCTTTCCTTTCCTGCTGGATGGTTTAACAGAAGACTTGATTATGCTTTCCTTCTGCTTTTGTGCTACTATTTTGTCTTTCTTAACAGCAGATGGTGCAGCTAGACTTGCTGTTGGCATTTGAGTAGCTGCTGCAGTCAGAGGTGTATCATCCCCAGGTATCTCTTCAACGGGTTTCTCTGGAACTCCAGTGTTAGTCTCCATGGTTGGTGGTTCTAGTGTAGTACTAGAATGTCTTGCATACATTGCTTCCAAAATCGATTGCTTGAGTTGAATTGTTTTCAAATCCTACACAATTTCTATCAAGGCAGAGTTAATCAGTACAAGTTGTTCTTCAATATGGTTCAACTGATTTTTCTTGACACTCTTGGGTTTCGGTTCAGGTACAGGTAAGTCAGATTTGTCATGCAATCTCTGAAGAAATCCTTTTGTAATAGCTTTAGATAGAATTTCAGTTTGTTCATGAGAGCTCACTGGGATGCTGTTCTAAGCAAGAATCCCTTGAATCAAATAGGCAAATATGAGCAGATAATAATCAGAGTGATATGAACCAATCTGAACAATGGATCTATAAGCTAACAAACCAAAGTTAATTGGTCTATTGGTTCCTAAACAATACATAAATTTCACTCTGTCTTCCCAAACTTGATTTTGATAGGAAGAAGGAAGTCATTTAAATTAAGCTGCCTTATGCAATACTCGATATTTCTTCCTAAGGTACTGCTGGTCTATTCCATCTCTTGGTTTCCATTCAATATTTGTTCGACCAGTCAATTCCTCTATTACTTCGGCCATGTTATATTCTTCATCTAATGCATGTAGACTACCTATGGGAATGTCTAGGAAAGTGTTTATAACATTGGGAGAGAACTTAATAAACTTTCCTCGACAATAAACTTTGTGATACAAAAAATTTTAGGATCATCAATGGCAGAAAAGATGTTCGCATAAAATTCCTGAATTAAAGTTTTCACAGGGGGTAAGAAGTTTGATACCGTGCGAGTCTAGTAAATAGACTCAATCATCTCATTCAGCCCATAGGAGTCAAAATCCGACAGTTTCACCGGTCATTCCATCTGCAGTTTTCGCTGTGAAGCGAACTTTACAAACCTCTGTTTGATATCTGCTATGAGGAATTTGTTGTAATTCGGCTTGACTTTGCTCTCTATCATCCTCATAGGCACTTGTTCATCCTCACTGATGGCAAGATCAACAAAGGTTTTTGCGTGTGTCTGTTGTGTCGGAGATGACTGACTGCTGTTACTTCTGTTGTAACTGGAGCCGTTAGGAGAAGATGAAGAACTGGCTGAAGACGCCATTGTTAGGGTTTGGAGACTACAACAATTTCTTCAAAAATAGAGAGAGGGAGAGAGAAGACGCGGGATAGTGGAGAAGCTATAATTGAAGTATAGTATGAATAGGAAAAAGCCCTAATCCTGTTTTGCAATATACTCGGCTCCTTTTAAAAGAAATTATTTTGTTTTTAACAAAAATTAATGTGAAATCTATTTCCAAAACTGTTTCATAACTTCCATTAAAGACAGCAATTCAAATTTGATTCCAATTTGAATAAGGAATTCTAATAGAATTAGGATTCCCGCCATTGAGACTTCTCCCCCTCAATTCAATAATGTTGATCTGGCATGTTGACACATGGACACACAAGAAATTTAAATATCGGGTAAGCACCAAATACAAAGTTATGAACAACTTAACATAATGGTAATATCTGAATTATCATATAAATCATTCTAAGAAAGCATAATTTATAGCTGGTTTAATTTATACGTGAAAGCTATTTTTCTTCTTGATTCAATTGAGTGATCAACTTAAGCATGCTTCTTACACACACAAAAATTGATTTCAACGTGAATATCATTACACTAATACAGTAGCTTTTACACAATATAAAGGTAGCCCATTTCACATGAGTGGGTGACCTCAACATATGTCCTAGATACCCTAAGGTTACTCTCAATGATGGCTTTCACGCATCATATATTGGTAGCCCTTACTGTATCAGTATTTTATAAATTACACAAATTTTATGTGACAGCTCACACATGCTAATTTAGAAGAAAACTTATGATACTACAGATATGAATAACATAACAACATACTGTGTTTAGTCATATAACTGACAGATGCCTAAGGCTTTTCTAAGATTTTCAAATCTTGTTGTATCCAATGCCTTAGTGAACAAGTCAGCCAATTGTCTATCAGTAGAGATGTGTTCAATATGGATCACCTTAGACTCTACTAGTTCCTTTATAAAATGGTATCTTATATCAATGTGTTTTGTCCTTGAATGCTGAACATGATTTTTGGAAATATTTATAGCACTAGTATTATCACAAAACACAGTTATAGGCTTTTGTTCAATACCATATTCACTCAACATTTGCTTCATCCACAAAAGTTGTGTGCAACAATTCCCTGCTGCTATGTATTCTGCTTCAGCAGTAGATAAAAAAAATGAAATTTTGCTTTTTGCTGTGTTAAGAAACCAACTTAGTACCAAGATAAAAACAACCTCCTGGAAGTACTTTTTCTGTCATTTGTATTTCCTGCCTAATCAGTATCACTAAACCCCGCAAGATAATCTTTTGTATCTTTAGAAAACCATATTCCATAATCATGTGTTCCATGAACATACCTGATGATTCTCTTAGCTACTGACAGATGTGATTCTTTGGGATTTGCTTGAAATCTAGCACAAAGTCCTGTACTAAAGCACAAGTCTGGTCTGCTTACTGTGAGGTACAGTAAACTGCCAATAATGCTTCTATATAAACTTGCATCAACATCTTTTCCTGCATTGTCTTTTGAAAGTTTTAGATTAGTAGTGATAGAAGTTTTCATTGGTTTTGCATTCTCAAGCCCAAACTTCTTTACAAGATTTTTAGCATATTTTGATTGAGATATGAATATCCCATCATTCATTTGCTTAACTTGCAATCCAAGAAAGAAATTTAATTCTCTTACCATGCTCATCTCAAACTCTTCCTGCATCAACTTAACAAACTTATTAGTTTTGCTTTTGTTAGTTGATCCGAAGACAATGTCATCAACATATATTTGAGCAACAATAGAATAGTTAGATGCATGTTTGATAAACAAAGTCTTACCATTACTGCCTCTTTTATATCCTCTGTTGATTAAAAAATTTGTCAACCTTTTATACCAAGCTCTAGGAGCTTGTTTCAAACCATACAAAGCTTTGTGTAATTTGTACACAAAATCAGATCTTCAAATCCTTTGGGCTGCTCAACAAAAACTTCTTCATTGAGATAGCCATATAAAAATGCTGTTTTAACATCCATTTGGTACAATTTGAAATCAAGTAAACAAGCAATTGCAAGTAGTAATCTGATTGACTCAAGTCTAGCTACTAGTGCAAAGGTCTCATCAAAGTCTATGCCTTCAACTTGTGTGTAACCTTGTGCAACTAACCTAGCTTTATTTCTTACTATTTGACCACTTTCATCAGTTTTATTTTTGAATATCCATTTAGTTCCAATGACATTTGTATTTTCTGGTCTAGGAACTAATTCTCATACTTCATTCCTTTTAAACTGATTAAGTTCATCTTGCATAGCTTGAATCAATACATCTTCTTTTAAAACGTCTTTTACATTTTTTGGTTCAACTAAATAAACATAACAAGCAAACTTTACCTAATTTCTTACCTTGCCCCGAGTTTTCATCATGCCATCTGGTGTTCCAATGATAGAGCTGGTTGGATGTGCCTTCTGAATCCATGTGGGTGGATCTTTCTTTTCATCTTCATTCCTGATTGAATTTCTGTTTAAATCTGAATTGTCAGATGTAACTGTTACATCGGGTGTAACAGTAGCTGTTTCCTCCTTCATAACGGAATCCTTTTTATTGTTGCTATCCAAATCAATCTTTTCTACATCATCTGTGAAGCTGGTTATGCTTTGTTCAATGAGTACTTTGCATAATCATCAAGATCATCAAATACTACATTTGCAGATTCCATGACTGCCTCAGTTCTTAGATTATAAACCCGAAATGCTTTGCTGTTTTGTGCATATCCCACAAAGACTCGTTCATCACTTCTCGGATCTAATTTACCTAACTGCTCTCTGTCATTTAAGATGTAACACCTGCATCCAAAGACATGAAAATATTTCAGATTAGGTTTTCTACCTTTTAAAATTTCATAAGATGTCTGACTAGTGTCAGGTCTGAGAAAAACTCTATTTGAAATATAACAAGCAGTGCTTATTGCTTTAGCCCATAGACTTTTTGTCAACTTCTTGCTATTGACCATCACTCTTGCCATCTCTTGAAGAGTTATATTCTTCCTCTCCACAATGCCATTCTGTTCAGGGATTTTAGGAGCTGAAAATTCATGATCAATTCCATGATATTTGTAAAAATCAGCATGGCTAACATTTTCAAACTCCTTGCCATGATCACTTATTATTCTGACAATTCTGCCAATGTTCCTGTTTTGCTCATTTTCTAACTTAACACAAAGATTCCTGAAAGCCTCAAAAGTGTCAGATTTTTCTTTTATGAAATCAACCTAAGTATATCTAGAAAAATCATCCACACAAACAAATATATATCTCTTACCTGTAATGCTTTCGATTTGCATAGGACCCATAAGACCCATATGAACCAAATCAATTATTTTGGAAGTGCTAAGATATGGATTTGATTTCTGTGAACTTCTAATCTATTTTCCAATTTGACATGGTCCACAAATTTCGTTAACTTTGCCATCTAATTTAGGAACTCCTTTTACAGCACCTAACTTAGTTAATTTAACTAAGTTCTTGTAATTTAAGTGTCTTAATTTTTGATGCCACAATTCTAAATCTGAAATCCTAGCATGAAATGCAATTTCTACCAAATAACAATTATCTGGAGATCTATTACCTTCTAAAATATATTTACCAAAATTATCTAAGACCATACATTTGTTTTGTGTGAAATTGATAGTATACTTTTCATCACAAATCTGACTAATGCTTGTAAGATTAGCTTTCAAATCTTCAACTAGTAAGACATTTTTTAAATTGGGTAGGCCTTTGACATTCAAAGTGCCTTTACCAATGATCTTACTTTTTGCTCCATCTCCAAAGGTTACATTTCCATCCTTGCATGCTTTAAAGTTTGTTAGAAACTGTTTATTTCCAGTCATGTGCCTGGAACAACCGCTGTCAAAATATCACACAAATGATTTGATGCATGATTAACTGTAGTAAAAGCCACATGGCATACTATTTTGACTTTCTTAACCCACTGCAGTTGTGATTTTGGTAACAGTTTGAACTGTTTTAATCTTTTATACAAAAAGTTCAACAGTTTAAAACATCTAGGTCTAATATGTCCCTTTTTACCACAAAAATAACAAGTAGGAATGAATTTTCTTACCTTTTCAAAACTAGATTTGAAAGAACTCAGAGAAGAAACAAATGTTTCACTGCTCTTGGAATTAGGACTTGACTTTAAAGTGTTAAGTTCAAAATTCTTACCTGATGTTGAAGCTTTTACAAAAACTATTTTTGATGAAGATGCAACATTACCTTCTGTGTATCCCAATCCATATTTGTTAGAGTTGTCTCTTCCAAGACTCAAGACCTGATCAAGTTTGGCTGCTCCAATTTTGAGTTGATCAACACACTTCTTGCTTTCAACCAGTTCTATTGTGATTTTCTCAATATGTGTTGTTTTGTCAGTCAAAACAGTCTTCAGTTCTGAGATATGGTTTTCAGCAAAGGATTTTTCATATTCCAACACTTCAATCTTCTTCTTCAAGATTTTGATTTCTTCCTTCTGATTCAGCCATTCAACATAGAGTGCGTTGTATGTCTCTTGTAACTCTTCATAGTATTCTGGTCCATCTTCTTCATCAGAATGATCAACACTTGTTCTACAATTTTTGTTATGTCAGACATAATAGTTTTCCCTTTCTCTGCTGCAGATGCTGTAAATGCAACAAAATTGCTCATGCAATCTTGATCTTCTGTCTCCGATTATGATTCATCACTCCAGGTTGCTGTCAGTCCTTTATTTTTCTTCTTGAGATTAGCACATTCAGATTGAATATGCCCATAACTAGAACATTCATAACACTAAATCTGGCCCTTCTTTTCAGGTTGTTTTGGCTTTTTCTTATCATTCTCCTTGCTAAACTTTCTTAATTTTTCTTCACTTGAGTTTGATGGCTTTCCTTGATTCTTTTTCCTGAAATTTCTTTTCATGAACTTAACATAATTTCTTGTTAGAAAAGCAATCTGTTTAGAATCAATTTCATCAAGCTCATCACTACATTCATCATCAGATTTTTCAGCTTTCACATTAAAGGCAATGCTTTTACCTTTTTGCTTCCTAGTACTTTGATTTATTTCAAAGTTTTCGAGAATGCCAATCAGTTCATCAACTCTATCTCATCAATGTTTTTAACTTCCTCAATGGCTGAGATTTTGGGTTGAAATTTATCTGGGACAGACCTAATTATTTTGCTAAACAACTTCTGCATCCGTGAAAGTTTTTCCAAGCATGTATGCCGAATTTGTAATGTGACATATCTTAGAGTAAAACTTAGAAATTGACTCATCCTCATGCATCATCAGATTTTCAAATTGA
The DNA here is from genome assembly GCA_013180625.2 of Boswellia sacra. NCBI lineage: Eukaryota > Viridiplantae > Streptophyta > Magnoliopsida > Sapindales > Burseraceae > Boswellia > Boswellia sacra. The sequence continues at coordinate 11,629 of SNVD02007408.1, read as the reverse complement.
GAATTAAGTCTCATTAATTTAGATTTTTTAACAGATGCGGTACCTTCATGTTTTACCTCAAGTATGTCCCATGCTTCCTTGGCCACTTTGCACCTTGAAATCTGTCCAAAGTTGTTTAAGTCTACTACAGTAAAAATTACGTTAAGAGCCTTTGAATTCCAGCAGGAACGTTGTTATTCTTCATCAGTCCATTCATCCTCTGGTTTGACTTCGGAATCATCAAATGCATTCACCTTCGTTGGTGGTGTCCATCCTTTAAGTACATAGCCCATGCCTTGTCATCAAGAGATTTAATATACATCATCATTCTTACCTTCCAATATGAATAATTACTGTCATCAAGATAGGTGGTTGTGTTCCAGTTCCTCTATTGCGAATAAACTCCATTCTTCTAGATCAGTCTGATCATTTTCTTCACTTGTCTATCAGTGAACCTGCTCTGATACCAATTGAAAGTTCTGGAAGTACACTGTTATATAAAGTAAAATAGTCAACTGTTAAGTAAATCGGCACAAGAGGATTTTTACGTGGTTAGGTTATAAAACCTACATCCACAGACAGTTATAGAGCTGTAATTCAGTACTATGTTCTTGTTTGTATAATCTTTAAGACCTTTATAGTGTTGACTCACTCTCGTACACTGACCTAATTTTTGACAAATAAAATCTCGTCAAGACCTTAAACTCTAGTGACACTGCCCACTCTATGTCACAGAGAACTTAACAACACACTGTTAAGTTATTCATAACAACCAATGTCTGACGCTGAATTACATAAACACTTAACCCGCAAGTTATCCCAAGTGTCTACTAACTCTCACAGACTTTATTAATAACTCATGTACGAATTCTACCAATCCTACATGAATCAAAGACTCAAAGAATCGAATTAATAATGCATCCCAATTTGCGCTGAAGATCTCTTATAAAATCATGGAATGCCGAAGTCAAAAGCTCTCTCACAACCAAATTTGCTAACCAGTTGATCTCACGCTTTTTCCACACCATCCTTTTGGTTATTACATGAAATATATATATAGGGAGGCTTGAATGAAATCTCCTAGAAATCCTGAAAAAAAGATCTAATCAACATCACATTAGGATTAGGATAAAATAGGAAGTGATTTAATACCAAAAGAGATTAAGATAAATAAATAGTTTCCTATTCTATACAAGATATTATCCTGATCTTAGATTATATTTATAAATCAATTACTTCCTAAAATATAACTCTAGAAACAGTAAAATAATAATTAAATCAATTTTCTTGTTTCATCACAAGTTGATCAAAACATGACACATGCATGAAATAACCAAAAAATGCATTGTCACAGCTCTCGGCCTAAGTGCTCGACAACCATGCTCGACACTTGACACTTCTAACACAATGGTCTTGACACAAAGCTTCACTGCTCAACTACTCGACACTTAGACAGTCAACACTCGACAAACTTGACACTTTGACTTCACTCGACATTCTGAACCTCACTCGATACTGAAACATGCTTGACAACAACACTCGGCAGCACTCGACATTAGCTCAACACACAGACACTAACAAACACAAATGAAACCATCTCTTCCATCTCATGTTCATGTTTCCTTTTTGGATAACTTTTCTTTCTCAGATATTTGTCATTCCCTATGCTTCAAACTCTTTTCTAGGCTGAGATAAGCCTTGGGTACTTTTAGAATTTTTGCAGATTTTTTCGTGTTTGTTAGGCGAGAACAATTTGGTGTAGGTTTTGGTGGGTTTTTTGCACTTTGCTAGTTTGGGTGTTGTTTTATGGAGTTCTAGGTTGTTCTTCTTCTTCATAATTTATTATTTGAGTTTTTGGATTTTCTCCCTTTTATTTTTATATCCTACAACCTGTTGGTTGCTGTGCACTTTTTCAGGGTTCAAGGTTTTTTAAATATTTCACATACAGAAGTCTCTTTCTTTCCTTAATTGTCAATTCAAAGCAAAAAGTGAAATTTGAGTTTTTCATGGAATTGGGTTTGTCTCTTTTCCTTCCAATTTTCTGAATTCTGCATCTACTAGTTTGTTCCTTAACTGGGTTGGTTTTCTATGAAATTTTCTAATGTTTTTGGTCTCTTAGATCTTAATTCTACTTTCTTATCCTAGCTTGAGATTCAACCAGAATTTGAGGTTATATAACCTTAAATTCCACTGAATTTCAGCTTTCCAATGATACTCTAGAAGAAAAGTGAAAATTTCGAGCTTTTTTTTTATTGGAGTAGAAAGATAGCTAAGAAATTTTACCCAATTCTTCAAATTTTGCAAATCCAAGATACATAATAGTTTCTCTGATCGAATTTATACAAAATTTTAGTGACATCTACAAAAATGTCTTTGCCATGTTTAAGCGGGGGCGAAAGAACCTATGCATTGGACTTGGAAATGATAAAATCTCCATCTACCTCAACAAGAACTTCTCATTCTTCACCATCTTCAACTCTCTCTGAATCAAGCAACTCCCTGCTAGCAATCTCCACTTGGAAGCCATGCACGGCTTGGAAACGCACCAAACAAACCTACAACGAAGCCGTTGCCCTGCTCTCCACTGCCTACCCAAAAATATTCTCCACAAACCACTTGATTAATCCCTCCAAACTCGCCAAGCCCCACCAAATACCCTTCTTCGATGAATCCTCAGAATTGCTGTTGCCTTTCCGAGTCTTCGACAACTCTGGCTTCTTGCTCCATCAACCAATCTAGGACAAACCCAGATTCCCATTTGAGCCAAAAGCGGCCTCAAATAATGCTTTTGGTGAAGTAGTTGACAGCTTCCAGGGTAACCATTCCCTGGAATTATCTGGTAATTGTGACTTCCATGAAGATTTTGATATGGAGTCGATCCTTGATGAGGAAATTGAAGAGGGATTGATACTGTAATGGGGAACTTGAGTGTGGACAATGACCATTTCATTGATAAGTCAAGTGGGTACAACAATTCCTGGTATGGGAACCCAATGGGGATTGGATTTGGCGGGAAACTTGTTGATTTCAGGTTTGGAATGAGAAGTGAAGTGAGTGCTTGGAGAAATGTTGACAAAGGCAATTGGTGGAGCTTTCCAACCTTCAATTTGCTTCAAATCTGTCCTAAACCTTTCATCAAGAAGAAGGTGGTTTCGTCCGAGAAGAAGAAAAACAAAGTTGATCAGAAGGAGCAAAGGCAATCTTCGGTTGTCCAATCCAAGATGGTTTCAGAATTGAATAGCAATGAGAATTTAAGTTCAATTCCAAAACAGCCCAACCCTACAGAATTGCTTCTCAAACTTAAATAAGACGACATCTTGAGAGCTTTGTTGGACCGTGGCTCGCCCTTTTTAGATGAAAGTTTGAGCTCCGATGGGCAAGGAAAGGATCTGTCTGTATGTTTCTCACCTCCCTGTCATGAGCTTAGAGGTTTGCGCAACACGCTCATGCGACACTTAGGCAACTTGACTCGAAAGTTGCTAAGTAAGCCTTGATGCTAGTCTTCTCGCTCAAGGAGAAGAGAGGATCGTTGAGCTGAAGAGCTTGTAGGCAAATAAGAGAAGAGATAGAGACAAGAATTGATAAGCAAAAAAGCTTTGTATTACACTAGAGAACTCTTTACAATGCTTGAGATTTGTGTGGATTTGTGGATTCTTGTGGATGATTTACAAATGAGCATTGGAGGGGTTTATATAGTGAACCACCTCTCAAATGAATGGCCTAGATCTAATGCATCTAATGGTCCTAATTCATTCTTATCTACTAAGTTATCTAGATATGTACAAGAGAATATTATCTACTAAATAATCTAGATAAATACAAGAGATAATTCTAGAACTTATCTTGCTAGAGAATTCTAGAAGATGGGCTTGGGCTTGGGCTTTCTAGAAGTTGGGCCAAGCCTCTAGCATATTTGGGCCATTCTAGCAAGTATATTGGACGGGTTGTGACATTCTCCCCCACCTAATTCCACGACGTCCTCGACGCGCAATCGTCCTTGTAGCGTTGGATGTGCTCACCAAATTGCCACAAGGTGTCTTCGCGTTCCCAACTTGCCTCACTATCCGGAAGGTTTCTCCACTTTACCAAGTACTCAATGTATGGTGGAACTCCCCTTCTTCGAATCACTCGGTCTGCAAGGATGTACTCCACGTCCTTGTCGAATGCGGTGACAACGGGTGTGGGTGCTCTCTTCGAGTCGCTTCTTGTTGGATCTTCCTTGTCTTCATGATAGGGCTTGAGAAAACTCACATGGAAGATCGAATGGATCTTGAGGTTGGGTGGCAATTAGACTTTATAGGAGACTTCGCCCACTCGCTTGACAATAAGGAAGGGACCTTCGTATTTTCATACTAACCCCTTGTGTACTTTGCGAAGTGACTTAAATTGTTGGGGTAGTAGCTTGACAAGCACTAAGTCCCCCTCTTGAAATGCGAGGTGTCGTCTCTTAGTGTCCGCCCATTTCTTCATTTTCTTGGTAGCCTTGTCTAAGCATGCTCGCGTGATGTCGGCTTGTTCATGCCATTCCTTTGCAAGCTTGTACATGCCATTCCTTTGCAAGCTTATAGGCTGCTGGACTCTTTCCTCCATAGGTTGAGGCTATGGCATGTGGAGTCATAGGTTGTTGTCCCGTCACAATCTCAAATGGACTCTTGCCCGTTGCTTTACTCCTTTAGAGATTATTGGAGAATTGGGCAACGTCTAGCAACTTTGCCCAATCATATTGGTGAGCACTCACATAATACCTTAAGTATAGCTTAAACAAGGCATTGATGTGCTCGGTTTGCCCATCGGTTTGGGGATGGAAGCTTGTTGAGAAGCTCAAGTCAGTCCCCAACATTTTGAAGAGCTCTCCCCAAAAACGTCCCATGAAGCGAGGGTCATGATCACTTACTACATTTTGTGGGACTCCCCAAACCTGCACGATGTACTTGAGGAATGCTCAAACGGCTTCATCCGCGGTGCAATCCGTAGAGACGGGTATGAAGGTAGCATATTTGCTAAACCGATCAACTACCACTATTATGCTTCCATACCCTTCGGATTTTGGCAAGGCCATGATGAAGTCCATCAAGACGCTTTGCCATGGCCTTTCTGCGATGGGTAGGGGTTCAAGCAACCCCGCTGGATGTTGGTGCTCAACCTTGTCTTGTTGGCATACAAGACAAGTTACATAGCCCTCCACGTCTTCCCGCATTTGAGGCCAATAATAGGAATCTTGTGATAAGTATCTATTTATGTATCATTTTCATATCAATTCGTCCATGTTTCTTTGCTATATTCCTTGGTATTTTTATGTTTTTGTGTGGTTTTGATGTTTGTAGGAGTTTTGGAGCAACTTGCACAAAAATGGAGTAAAACCCTTCATTTTCACCTCTGCTAGTCAGTGATCTTCTCGGATTTAATTGTATTGATATACAATGAACCCGACGACATGTTATATACCGTTGGAAAGCTCTCGAAGTCTATTTTCTGGAGAAATTTACGGTTTATAAATCCATTCAGTGTACCAAAAGTTGTAATCAAAACAGTGTGAGATGTATAGAAATATAATTCCACAAGTCACTGTAGCATGTATAATACGGGGCACTGTAGCAAGTCACTGTAGCAGAGTATTTAAACACATTTTAGGGTTTTATTTTCATAACTTGAAGGGGGGATAACGTGGTGGAGGCTGAAGCTCTGGAATTCTTTCATCTCTTGGAGTTCTTGAAGGAGAAAGGAAGCTTGGAAAGAGGAAGAACTACAATCCAAAGAGAATTACATCAAATTTGCTAAGTTTTTCCCTTCCCTTTCATTTTCTGGAATGTCTCCATGTTGTATTGTATTTACCACGTTCTTAAACATGTGTAACTGAATCTGAATTGGTTGAGGGTGATTTCAAAGCCCCTGATATGGTTTTTGTAAGTTGATTGTGTAAGGAATTGTTATCCAATTCTCTAATTGAAGTTTGCTTGTATTCTCCCATATTTAATGCATATGATTGCTTGCTGATTGTATTTGAGTGGCCAACTGAATATAATCTGGTTGTGATTTATGCTAGACTAGAAATCTTGATCCGTAATTGTCTTGAATTTCTAATCATTAGTAGCAAAATTGTGATCAGAGATTACAATTGGAGAATATAACCTAAGTTAAATAATCCGAGCTTGTGTGTTTATTGCTTAGATCAACCTATCTTTCTTATCATAATGCATCCATTGAATTAAACTCAGAGAGCTTGTTCTAGGTTGTTTAATGGATAGAGATTAAATAAAGAGCTTGTTTTATTTAACAACAAAGTAAGGAAAGATTGGGGTAATAGAGCTTGTTATTATCTACGGTTGATAACTTCAATGCTGTAATTAGATGACAATTCTACAATTAATTCGCAAATCCATATCTTGTGGTAGAGAAGGATCCCTTAACCAGCTTTCTCCCATTGATTTTTCATTCAAATTTACTTTCTGTTTTGTTATTCTTTACTTGCATTCTTATTTCATTTAGTAAAGCATTCAACAAAAATCCCCCCCTGTTTAGTTTATTGTTGCTGGAAATAACAAATTCAATTAGAATCAATCCTCGTGGGAACGATATCTTACTTATCACTTTATTACTTGTGCGACTAGTATACTTGCTAGTTTCGAACGCATCAAGTTTTTGGCGCCGTTGCCGGGGATTGATTTTCTAATCGATTTGTTATTTTGTTTTCATTGTTGATTCATATTTTCTTTGTTTTTCTTTTCTGATTGTTTGTCTTTAGACAACATGGCAGTAAACTTCTATCAATTCAGTAGCGGATTTGAGCCACAAGTACCATGGAGAGTAAATGAGGTAAGCACTCCGAACATTGAACAACAACTTTCTGAGCTAACCTCTCTTGTGGAAAACATGGCTGTAGGAGATATGCAAAAATCTTATGAATGTGGGATATATTCTACGATGGAGCATCCAATCGACATGTATCCAACTTTACAAGAAGAATATATGGAACAAGCCAATGCCATGGGTGGATTTCCAGGACAAACGAGGCAATGGTATGATCCTTTCTCTAGCACTTACAATGCTGGATGGGAAGATCAACATAATTTCAGTTACTGGAATCATCAACCAATCACTCCAAATGTGATACCAAATCGGCCACAACGTTTCAATCAACCTAGAGTGCAGCAACCATTTCAAATGCAACCACCACCAATGCCACATCCAGCACCGCAACCAGCTTCGCAAAACTCAGGTATGTCTCTCGAAGATATTGTTAATGCACTTGCCACTAACACAATGCAATTCCAGCAGGAAACTGGGGCAAGTATCCAAAACCTGGCAAATCAAATGGGACAATTGGCTACTAGCATGAGCAAATTCGAGGGCCAAGACTCAGAAAAATTATCTTCTCAAACGGTGATCAATCCAAGCGAGACTGCTAGTGCTATAACTTTGCAAAGAGCAATTAGATGTCCTGCCAAAGAAATCACCAACTGATGAAGAAGATGACGCCACTTCCACCATGAACAAGACATCATCCTCTAAGGTAAGTCTTAAAACTGCTATTCCTTCTTATGTTACTCCTCCACTTTTTCCTAGTGATTTGCAAAATCGAAGAAGTAGGAACAGAAAGAAAATCCTAGAAACTTTTGCAAAATCGAGGTAAAGGTACACTTCTGGATTTTATCGAGGTCAGTAACCGATCGTTTACAAATGTCTCAAGGAGTATGCACCAACAAAGAATTTAAAGGAAATGAGAAGGTAAGTGTGGGGGAAAATGTTTCAGCTGTATTGCAAAGAAAATTCCTCCGAAATGCAAAGATCCAGGTACGTTCACCATTCCATGCACTATTGGTAATACCAAGTTTGAAAGAGCTATGTTAGATTTAGGAGCATCTATTAATGTCATGCCATATTCTATTATGCTTCTTTGAATCTTGGACCCCTTGCGAAAACTGGTATTACCATCACTTACCAAAAGAGTTGTGGACGATGTGCTTGTGCAGGTGAATCAATTGGTTTTTCCAGCAGACTTCTATGTCCTTAAAATAGAGGATGAGACATCTCCAAATCCAACACCGATTCTTTTAGGGAGGCCATTCTCGAAAACTGCTAGAATCAAGATTGATGTTCATTATGGCACTTTGACCATAGAGTTTGATGGCAAAGTGATATGTTTTAATATTTTTGAGGAAATGAGGTACTCTAATGACTTACATTTTGTTTTTGCAGTTGACGTTATTGATTATTTGCCACAACAATGTTTTGTGTTAACTCGCAAGAAATGGAGTGGATGGTGCTATAGTGAACACATAAGGACAGAAAGTTTCAAAGAACAAGGAAAGTTGATACATTTGTCTAAAGAAGTGGAGGAAGCTGTGGCAAGCTTGGATGAGACTATAGCTATCACCACAAACAGGTATGATGTTTCGTACATTGAATTGCCTTTAATCTAATGAGAAACTTCTACCTTCCGTGATGAAAGCACCTGCCTTGGAGCTTAAGGTCACTTCCAGATCATTTGAATAATGGCATTCTTGGGTGAGGATGATACTTTGCGAGTTACAATGGAAATGGGCCTTGCACGAATACAAGAAGAGAAACTCGTCCGAATACTTACAGACCACAAAATAGCTATTGAGTGGACAATTGTTTACATCCAAGGCCCATCCATATGCATTGACCGTATCTTGTTAGAAGAGGGATCCAAGCCCATTAGAGAAGCACAACAGAAATTGGATCCTCCCATGATGGAAACAACGTCGGGCTGAGGACGTTAAACCAAGCGCTTATTGGGAGGCAACCCAATGTTTTTGAAAAATAAAAAAAAGAAGAAAAGAATAATAAAATGAGGTAGTAATGATCAATTTTTGTGTCTCGAGGAGATTCCATTCGTAGGCTATCAAATTGATCAGGTTTTATCTCTCTTTGACATCTGTCTCATTTGTTTTTATTTGTTTTTACTTTTTTTTTTTACTTTTGTTTGTTATTGTGTTGTTATCTTTTTTATGTGTCTTTAGTTTCGTCTCTACTCTTTTCTTTTCCTTCCTTTGTTTAATTTGATTATTTCGTACTTCGAATTCATTTGTGCAACAGCTTGGGGAAACATTCGAAGGGGAGTTGAAACCATTGCCCGAAGGTTTGAAACGTGCATATCTGGGAGAAGAACAAACTCAATCGCATTATTGGTAATATCTCTCCTTTTCTTCTCTTAAATGGATGCTGATATCTTTCTATCGAACCTTCGTAAATATTTCCCTTCACTTCCTCAAAATGCTGTGTTTCAAATTTATAAAGTACGGATGACTAGACTTTGGGCATTGATGCTCCTAAATGTGCCTGCTGATATCCGATGGCTTATCGAAGCCAAGGTGAGATTGTCCGGTGAGCCGGACATTAATCTCGCAAAATACATGCCTGGTCTAGGAAGAGCTACTACGCCAAGAGGCGAAGAGCGAAAAGGTTACAAGTATGTTATAAATGTGCTAGATTGAATTGTATCCAGACTTGTCGTTCATTAGGTTTTGCGTCCAGGAATAGAGAAGATAAACTTTCATTTATTAAGAATGGTTTGAGTAATGAGTCACTGGATAATGTTTTGTTGACTCTCGAGCCACATTCTTGTGGACTTGTTCAGCGTGAATTGCTAATCTATGGACACAATTTCGTGATGAATTGCAGTGTTATAGTCTAGGGAATCTGACTAAAAACGACCCTGTTTGCCAGTTTATAAGAAAACTGGATGGGAAGCAAATCCCCGTCTCATAGAAGGCGTTTTAGCCGTTACTGGACGTAAAACCAGAGGAAGATGTGAGCCACAATCACAACTACTTGTATATTTGAATGTGTGTTGTTGTTGTCGAATTTTATTTCTTTCTTTTTTCGTTTGATCTGATTATCAATGTTGTTTTTGTGTTGTTGTTGTTTGTTGATTTTGTTTGTTTTAATTTCAAGTTTTCTTTTTGACAAACCAGATGACTACCCCATGATATAAGCACACGTTGAAGACAAGTGTGGAGGTTTTGTCAACCTTCGTCGAAAGTATATCTTTACTTTTCATGCTACACGTGGGAGACAAGTGTGGAGGTTTTGTCAACCTCCACCGAAAGTGTATCTCCATTTTCCATGCTTCACGTGGGAAACCAGTGTGTAGGTTTTGTCAAACCTCGCCGAAAGCATATCTCATTTTTTCAAATCTTGGGGCGATAAATCTGCATCAAGCAAACCCCACCGAAAGTATGTCCCCATGTGCCAAAATTTGAGAGTTTTATGGGTGTATATATACATTCTGCATATTTTCATATGTCATTCCATAACCTGTCTGGCAATTGAAAAGCATAATATCTAACGTGTCTTACACAAGATTAGAGCACTTGTAGAAATGGAGAAAACACCAATTCGGCGATTCCGCAATATATGTGTATTTTGTGGATCGCAATTTGGTAGAGATGGAGAGTTTACCACAGCAGCTCTTGATCTTGGTAGGACATTAGCTGCGAGGGGTATTAATTTGATTTATGGATGGGGTAGTCTTGGTTTAATGGGGTGTGTGTCAACAGCTGCATCCCTAGGAGGGAGCAAAGTTCTCGGCATTCTCCCTAACCCATTAGCTGTACGAGATATCGTAGGCAACACAATCGGGGAAGAGTTACAGGTCTCTAGCATGCATGAGCGTATTGCACATATGGTCATTAAATCCGATGCATTTATAGCTTTGCCCGGTGGTTATGGTACATTAGAGGAGATATTTCAAATCACCTCTTGGGCCCAGCTAAACATCCCTCGGAAACCCATTGGTTTGTTAAATGTCAATAATTTTTTTGATGGTTTGTTGTCTTTTCTTGATCAAGCAGTAGAAAAAAACTTCATCTCACAGTCGGCGAGACAAATCCTGGTTACAGCTTCAACTGCAGGGGAGTTAATTGACAAATTACAAGCATTCGTCTATTCGCCTGATCCAGCAATAGCTCGGATAGATTGGTTTGGAGAAGGCAATAAGAGGCGTAAACTGGATTTAACGCTCAATCTGTAATCTATATCTGCTGGTTTGCTTCATTTTCATTTGCTTTCTCTTTGTTGTGTTTATTTGAGTTTTTTTTTTGTCATTTCTTTTGAGTTTTTCAGGTTGTTTCTTTCACCCCAGGTAATATTTTCTAATCTTGGCTTTTAGAGTGGTGGCTTTAAAAGTTCAAGTTCTCTTGAAACGCATTCTGGATTTCTTTAATCCATAATGGCTGAATAAGGAGGCTAACTTCTAAACTTTTTAGACCCATTCTAACTGACTTGTTTTTGTTTGCTGATTTGTTGGACTTTATTATTTTCTGAGTAAGTTTAGTTTTATGAAATTTCGAGTTGTTGTGTGTTTTTGTTTTTATCAGTTTCGATTCGAAAAAAAACATTGTGGAAAAACCTGAGAATGGCAGAATATGGGGTTTTCTTAACTCTTGAAACGCATTCTCTCTCAATAAATCTGTAGTTTGTTTATTTCATATTGTTTGAAGTGTCTTGTTTCTTGTTTTGTTCTTTCATAATAAAGGTATATAGGCTGGAACCTTAAGTCTGCGGGCTACTGGTCCTAAGGATTGTTGAAATATACAATCTTGACTCAGGTGTAACAACGCCACGTACCTCTTTTCTTGCTTTTTGTGGGTCGATGATAAGATAATGATTGAATTAAGAATAACTC